>OV884039.1:10027500-10627500 GCA_930367265.1 Catocala fraxini
GCGATACAGGCGTGTCAGCACCGGTGTCAACTCAGGTGCACAGGTTTTCAGTACTATGGCTGGAATACCATCAGGACCACTGGCCTTTTTCACGTCTAGATTCTGCAGCGTTTTACGGACCTCGGTCTGACGTATGCGTATATCTGACATGAGGGTCTCGCAAGCTGGTAGACACGGCGGTGTCACGCTTGCAGATTCCAGACACGAAGATTCTGCGAAGATAGAGCAGAATAAATTCGCCTTATCCTCAGCAGTGTGAGCCAGAGATCCATCAGGTGTCAGCAGTGGTGGCAGTGAGGGGCGGCAGAAATTCGATTCGACTGACTTTGCCAGGGACCAAAACGCTTTACTACCCGCAGGGTAAGAAGCTAGTTTGTTCCCTACACGGCGTATGTGGTCAAATCGAGCTTTCCGTAGAGTTCTCTTGCAGGACTTGGCAGCTTTGTTAAAGGCTCTCTTCTTGTCTGGTAAATCCTTTGCCTTACTATTTCGAGCGTTAACCCAAGCAAGGTAAGCTTTGTGCTTCAGCGCTTTAGCGCGTCCACATTCAGCCCCAAACCAGGGTTGAGCCTTGCTTGACGTGTTCAGGTCAGAGAATGGAATAAAATACTCCATTCCCTGACGTAACACATCGGTGATAGCATCGGCGCACGCTGTAGGATCACCCGAAGAGAAGCAAGTAGGCTGCCAAGGATAAGATGCAAAAAATGACCGCATCTCATCCCAGTCTGCCGACTTGTATCGCCAGACCCGCCGGGAGCTACTAGAGCCGTGAACGGGCGGGGAGTAGACTGATACAGTTTTCACCAGACAGTGGTCGGTACTACCTAAAGGTGCAGTCACCGACACGTAGTAATGGTCTGGGTCAGTTGTCAGCAGAAGGTCCAGGCAGTTGGCTCTTTGACCGTCAACATCTGGAACCCTCGTTGCCTCTTGGACCATTTGGGTGAGGTTTAACGCTAAAGCGAGCCTGCGCGTTTCTCTCCCAGCATGGTCAGTGCACTGGTACGGGAAAAGCCACTCCTGGTGGTGGGCATTGAAATCCCCCAGTAGCACTAGTTGGGCAGTCGGGTACCTTTGTTGAGCGGTATCCGCCGCCTCACTTAAGTACTCTGTGAGCCTGGTTGTCTCCTGATCTCCACTGTGCGACCTGTAGACACAGGCGTAGAGAATCTTCTCAAGTCCTGTGTCCACAAGAACCCATATGACGGAAAAAGAGGGGTCTTCAAGGCATCGGAGACGCCGATAGCATATGTCATCACGTACGTACACGCATACGCCCGCGCGGGCCTTAAATTTGTGCTCCAGGGAGAACCCTGGGTATGATAGGTACGCAACGTCCGACGGACACACTATCTGCGTCTCCGAGAGGAATAAGAGAGCTGGTCTTTCAGTCTCCAGATGATGGTGGACTGCTACGAGATTGGAGTGCAAACCTCGGATGTTTGCGAGGTGCACTTTGTGAGAGAGGGAGTGCAACCGCTGTTTAACGTATCTCTTATTCTTTTTTGCCATTATGATATTGGAGGAGTGAATAGGTAAGAGGACGGTAGTGGAACGAGGCCTTCCGCAACTTTACCTCAGCCACGTGTCATCTCCGCCACAACTTTGGAACATTAGCCCGGAGACCGCTGGGTCAACCGTGCCCCCCCGAGCTTATCCATAGGGCCCTCTCATCCGGTCGCCAACCTATGGCGTAAGCCCGGGATTTTTCGACAGTTGGCGGGGCAGCCTTTCACAAGTGGCTTGCTTGTTACTTGGGCCCCCTACTACCTGCGGTCGGCCAAAGCGGTACACCGTGCCACGGCTCCAGCTACCCTCCGAGACTAATGCTCCGATGCGGCAAAGACAATCCATGTCAAACCGGTTAGCTGACAGTAGGCAACTATTCCGACCCTTCCTCTCAAATGGCTACACCAGCCTCACGTGTCGGAACACGGCTAGGCCGCTTGGCGCCACGACTTACGCTGATGGGTGGTTACCAGCCTCGGCTTCAGCCTACCACCGGCGTTGTCACCTGATTAGCACCACCCAGGGGCCACGTGTAGGGATACGAATGTCGGGGTATTCTCCTACGGACGCGGGTGACTCAGCCCCCTAAAATCCCATAGATGTTCATGGCAGCCGGGACCGACGGCTTAACGTGCTCTCCGAGGTACCGAGCAGGATCCATTAACTAAATAGTCATCCATTATCTTTGAACCTTCGAAATTTTTGCCACAATTATTTGCGAAACTGATATGGCTTTAGCAACGAGTTTTTAATACCTAATGTTAATTTCTTCAGTAGTCGTTTGCACATTTCTACAACAAGCATATAATATAGCCTTGAATACGTTCTCAATCTACCCTAAAAATACTATGAAAAGGTATTTTAATTAACGTTGAAACTTTCTAATTAGGTTAATATCTGTCTTATTAGTAGTCGTCAGTTAATATATAACTTAATTTGACTTGAGGGATTTTAAAACATTTTTATAGTAAAACTAATTGCACTAATGTCCAAACGACACACTAAAAAGACAACCCGTATGCGGCGTTCAATCAGATACACCGTAATATGTGCGTGTATCGTCTATATGTTTTCAGTAGGTATATGGAGGTAATATGCATACGACTTGACAGGCCTGAATAGTAGTAAACCATAGTATGTAATACGCAGTTACCATGATCTATGAACGTTTGCAGTTGTATCAACTAACGTACTGCCATTACAATGAAAGGAACGCAGCGCCACAAGTATAGTGCAAATACCACTACTTCTCTGCTGACACCACACAGCCTTCTGGAACTTTTAAATCTTACGCACTGGCGGAACACTACACATAGCGATTTTAGTCCATAGGGCCACCCGTCCCCGCGTAGGGTTCCATAGTACCCATCATTCCCACACTGTTAAATTGCAAAGTCAAATAAGATTCATGTCTAGATATTATTTTACTATGGAAATGTTTCCACTGAACTACTAACATGCCATTTGTACAGCTTGTATACCAGATTTATTTATTCAAAGCAAGGATCTTATGGGATTTAGGGACCAAGTTGGAAAGTCAAATCGTACATTGACCTTTCGGGTACTCCGGTTAACCCAGCCCTATCTTTGAGTCCCTTAGGAGTACTTAGATATGCTTGGTACCGTTTGGAAATATTTAAAAAAGCCTTCTCATAGTTTGTAGTATTAAAAAGGTAGATGAGATTCAGTTCACGAATATTAAAAGCTATTTCAGTACTAGCTTAAAAATTCTCGCAATTTTTTTTCTATGTCACTGAACTTACTCGGCCGGTCATTTTGAAGTCTGCGTTACGGAGAAACTGACGTGTGCAAACATTTAGTATGATCTAGTTTACTTAATTACTTAGCCAGTTGCAAAGTGGAGCAACCTAATGATATTCTTGCAATTTTCTACCGCGGCT
Source organism: Catocala fraxini (assembly GCA_930367265.1). NCBI lineage: Eukaryota > Metazoa > Arthropoda > Insecta > Lepidoptera > Erebidae > Catocala > Catocala fraxini. Next base: position 10,030,914 of record OV884039.1, read on the forward strand.
TTAGTTTTCTACCGCGGCATAATAATTAAATCGAATGCGGTAAAAGTATAATACTAATAATAATAAGTATATTTCTCAAAAAATAATACATAGATTTTTACAAATAAACATACGGTAATTATAGGACAAATTTTGTCGTTGGTAAGATTTACATATCTATGCTCAAATAGTGAAAACCCTGCCTTTTAAACTAGGTGAGACCTGTATCTTAAAAGACAGTGTTCAGCCATACATTAAATACAATATAAGAAGTACCTAGTGCAAGTGAATTTGTTGCTGCTTTGTGTATTATTGTTATTAATAAAATTTATAGTATATTAATATGATCGAAAAATATACCCACATTTTATCTTTCGACATTGGTGTTAATAGAAATTAAAAAATATAGTATCATTGTTAGTTTTGTAGTGAGTTTCCCTTCGGGATAAAGGAAAGATATAGCTAGTCAACTCTGTTATGTACTACTGAGAGTTGCCTTAAAAATTTCTTTCACACCTTTTTTTTGTGAGAATACAAATCAGGATATCGGAATGTAAACGTTTGGTATGAAAGTCTACATCACTGTTATAATGATGAATGGCTACGTCATTCTAAATACCTTTAATTAATAACAGTCATTTTTAATACCCAACCTATGATTTTAATTACTGCAAATTCGGTTTATAACCCAAATGCACATTATCAACTAAGCCAATGCCAATGACATAACAAACAGTACAACATGATATTAAAAAGAAAGTCGAATTTCCCAATGCCGATTGAAATATTCTAATCGTCAATTTGTGCTGCCAAGCGCGGTCATTACGCGGTATTTTTATTACCTCCCAACGTTCAGCTGTTCTACAAAATGTGGTCTATCATGAGTAATATTTACGCAACAATATTGATTCAATAAAACTTTTATTTCGCGTGACCGAACATGGCGTGTAGCACCATATGACGCCTCCCCACATGTCGCACAGACTAGACGGTCTAACTTGGAATTTTCCGTTAAAATAGAATTTTGTTCGCAAAGTTCAGAAATAAAAGAACATGTTTATTTACAATCGGAAGCGAAATTTAGCGTGAATATGAAAAGAAAGAAAAAGAAAATGCATTTTTATTTCAGCACACAAAAAACAATTACAGTCATATAACTACAAAAACAAACATAAAATTAGTGCATGAAATAATGGTGACCGCTAAGCATGGTCCCGTGATACAAGCTTAGTAAGTATATTTAATTTTTCTTTCTTTGCCATAAACAATCATTTACTGCATCATGGTGTTGATTTTCAGTGACCACCGACAACTACTAATAATAAAAAGGAACATAAAGACTATTTTGACATTTTGCTTAAACTATTTTGATTATTATGAGATTTTGCTTAAATTAAGTATATATTAATACGTGAAGCGAATTTTGTACCCCTTTTTACGAAAATTGCGCGGACGGAGGAGTATGAAATTTGGCACAGTTAAAGTTTATATGGAGAAGGAGTGGCGAATAATAATACTTTATAAAATATGCATTAGAAATATATTAAATTAATGAAAAAACACTACACGCACACAACCATGCATTTGACACAAGTAGTCGAACCGCGTTCGTAGTATTTCGGCATTGTTCGGCTGATGTTGTAGAATTTTTCGTAACTATGGTAACATATGTATGTGGAGTACCTAGGTGACTAAATGAATGTGTTTATATGGGTATAGTTATAGACAGTAAAACCTTAATAACGATCAAACTTAAAAGTTAAATCTATTATGGTCGGATTTCGACCATTTGGCGACCGCTAGTTTTGATTATTATGAGATAGGTACACACTAGAACATCATTGCCAAGGAGCCTTGTAATGTGTTTCTGCTATATGTAAGGCTGCCAGGCTCTTTGAGAATTTGATTTTATTATCAGTGTGATCCCTGCCTCTTTGGACTAGCAGCACCACCAACTCACTCCGTGCAACTCCTTCTATGCGCAACATGTGATAGACAACTCTGGTGTTACAACCCTATACGCTGTGGTAATAGCTTTACATCAGGCCAGCCGTATTCTCATTTGTTGCTTCACTACATATTATAAAAGAAAGTCCCACACCGCGTCTGTTCTGTGTCTGTTTGCGATAAACTCAAAACCTACAGAATGGATTTTCATGCAGTTTTCACCAATATACAGAACTATTCATTAGGAAGGTGTAGATGTATTTACAAAATGTAGGTTAACGTGAGCAAAGCCGCGGGCTAAATCGACTTAGCCATATAAAAACAGTATGTCCAGCAGTGGACTATTATAGCCTGATGATGATGATGATGATGATATAAAAACACTAAGGGCTTGTCCTACCACCTCCATATAGCATTTATCTATGAGATAAAATTCTCGCCATCTCTCTTCTTTGACCTAACAAGAGTGAGACAGCATGCGATTTATCTTTCGGATAAGTTTACTTGTTAGTTGTGGGACTGGCCATTAGCATTATAAACTATCGAGATTTATTACTGGCTGACACGTATTGGTAAAGAATATAGGATATATCAATCATTCATTGGCTGAACGCCAAGAGCTTAACGTTTCTCTATTGATATGTAAAGTAAAAAGTAATATTTGGACTATGTCTATATGTATATATATTGACGTTTATATAACTAGCTTTTGCACGCAGATTCTATCGCGTAAAAATAGTATAGTTATATTAGTAACAGCGCTTTTTTGAATAAAATATTGTCTATGCTACTCGGTGATAATATAACTGGGCTAATGGAAACAGAATTTTTTAAACCTTATTATGTTTTTTTAAGGTTATGTTAGTAATTTTAGAGTTTTAAATCGGTTAGAATACAATAAAGAAAAATGTTTTACATTCAAATCACACTACTTTATACGGATCGTATTACGATGTTTATTTTAAAAATCACTATTATTGCATAATTTTAAAACTATTAAACTACTATATATATATAATATGTAACGGGTATTAACGCGATCATGCATAATGTTTACCTTTTTTATGCTAGACGTTTCGACCAGGTTACACCGGCCGTGGTCACAAGCTGACTGCTTGTAAGGTAAACATTATGCATGATCGCGTTAATACCCGTTACATATTATATATATATCATGCAACGCGAAAGTTTAAAAGTTATTATTAAACTACTGTTAAACTTTACTCCTATTTTAAACTATTTAATTTATATATAATATTGTCTTCTATTTACGCGAATATTATTCATTGAAATTAAACTGCTATATACGGATTTTATCGCGTTGTTATTTGAGACTTTATAACAAAATTTTGAAAATTTTTACACTACTACTACTATTGAACTTTACAAATTTTTAAGCTAGATAAATTATTATTAAACTATTTAGATTTAATTTATTTTTACACTTTCCCCGACGTTTCGGTTGCTTTTCAGCAGCCATGGTCACGGGGAGACTAAGATGGCAGTTGTCTCAATGTTCCAGTGTAGTTATTTCAAAGTACCCGAACATAATTTAATCATTGGTGTTTCTATTTACGCAGAATGAGCTCAAAGTATCATGAACTGCTGTGGAACATGCTGTGTGTGAACATGTGCAACAGGGGACCAACCACTACCTGAGATTTAACAAACCATAGATTCTCACTAAAGAACACCGATTCCTACCAAGGATGCTTCGCGAGGCTATTGAAATCAAAAAACATCCTAATTTTAATAGAGAAGATGGTTGGAATGTACCACCAGCTTGGGATCCAGTAATAAAAATAGTCAAACCCAAGAAGAAGCAAACCACAGCTAGACTTCATGATACTTTGAGCTCATTCTGCGTAAATAGAAACACCAATGATTAAATTATGTTCGGGTGTCTTTGAAATAACTACACTGGAACATTGAGACAACTGCCATCTTAGTCTCCCCGTGACCATGGCTGCTGAAAAGCAACCGAAACGTCGGGGAAAGTGTAAAAATAAATTAAATCTAAATAGTTTAATAATAATTTAATTAGCTTAAAAATTAGTAAAGTTTAATAGTAGTAGTAGTGTAACAATTTTCAAAATTTTGTAATAAAGTGTCAAATAAACAACGCGATATAATCCGTATATAGCAGTTTAATTTCAATAATTTATATATATTTTTTTATATTATTAAGTTGGCGAACAAGCAAACGACCCACCTGATAGAAAGTAGTCACCGTATCCTATGGACGCATGCAACACCAGAGGCATCACTTACGCGTTACTGACCTTTTAGGAAAGGAAGTGGGAAGGAGAAGGAGCGGTAAGGGGGAAAGATGGTGTTTGGGCCTCCGGTACTCTCACTCAATGAATGAAACACAACAGTAGGAATACTGATATTCTGTGAGAGGGTAGTCCTTCCCCGGTCAAGCCGGCCCATTCATGCTGAAATCAGCGAGGCTCTACTACTCTGTGACTCTGACTGAATTATTAATTTATTTAGATTCAGATAGAGAGAATTTAAAAATATAAGTGATTAGTTTATATTACTTGTATCATGGATGGTTATTGAAATGTTACAGTGAACAATAAATTCTTCATACATAGTTCAGACTTACAGCCAACGTAATAAATCGACCACGTTTTTTAACTTTATTTCCCTCGAGTGTAATAAAAAGAATGTGGATATTATTTTAGAAGATTGAGTTACTTCTCGATGTAATGTACTAAATGTGTCATTCTGAAATCAATCCACTTATCGAGGAAATAGATGATATCCGCTACAGATATTTTCTTACAAGATCCATTTTCAGATAAGAAAATAAGGATTGCTTTTTATATATCGGTGGGTATAATGTAACGAAGTGATTGAAACTACTAGATACGGTGGCAAGTGATGCGGAACGATAGCCCTTATAAGAAATAAATGTATTGACATATAGACCTTGTACTTGAAGTGGTAGTGAGAGTATGTAGCATACCGATATAATCTAAATCCTAACTATGTAATATTATAAATGCGAATGTGAGTTTGTTTATTACGCTTTCACGTCGTAACTACTTGACCGATCATCATGAAGTTTCGCATACACATTGACAGGGGAACAGAAAAGGATATAGGTTACTTTTTATCCAGAAAAAAGCACTGTTACTAACCTAACCTAGAATTATGCGAGCGAAGCCGGGGGAAAAAACTAGTGACTGCTAAAGCTAGGTATCAGTTATTTTAACTACACGGTGCATTTCTTTATGTGGTCACTTCCACACTGCCGAGTGTTGAAATTTCGATGTTCACACAGAAATTCATGTAATCAACAGACAATTGATTGAGTTTCGGTGGTCTTTGTGTGCGTTGATTGAATTTAAATACTCCGCGACACAGCGATCAAAACTACATTTATTTTCTTGTGTTATATCTGTAGGTACTACTGAATATAGGCTCGTATGCTTTGGCATAGCATGATCACTGGCATTATGTCATTATTTCCGTATTGGACTGCTGAATATTAATTGACATTTTTAAATCTCTCTCACACGAGTGCCACATCATCTGTAAATTTAATCTCGCAACCGTTTTTGATTCGATTAGTAAATCGAATTCTTGGACGTCCGGCATATTTAATGACATGTAAAACATCAATTTAGTTAATAAGAAATAAAGCTATACACATTTTTACGGCCAACCCTATAAAAATACGATGTGGTACCAAGGTACCAAATAATACCCGTAACAAGTTACGGGATACCTAAACCTAATTCCATTTTATATTTCTTTTCAATATACATTGAAGTAACTTACTACAGTAAGATCGATACGATATTGCCTCGCTACTACCTTCAAAATGTACCTCGCAAACATTTTACAAATGCTTACGAAAAGTGTAAGTATTCATTGAAATTAAACTACTATACACGGATTTTATCGCGTTATTTATTTGACACTTTATTACATAATTTTGAAAACTGTTACACTACTACTATTATTAAACTTTGCTAATTTTTAAGCTAATTGAATTATTATTAACTTTTTTGCTGAAAAGCAACCGAAACGTCGGGGAAAGTGTAAAATTTAATTAAATCTAAATAGTTTCAATAGTTTTAATAATAATTCAATTAGCTTAAAAATTAATAAAGTTTAATAATAGTAGTAGTGTAACAGTTTTCAAAATTATGTATTAAAGTGTCAAATAAATAACGCGATAAAATCCGTATATAGTAGTTTAATTTCAATGAATAATATTCGCGTAAACAGAAGACAATATTATAGTGTAAGTATTTGTAAAATGTTTGCTACTCTATCTATTTGTGTAAAAAGGAATAAATGTGTTTGTACCGAGTCGTCATATCCGCTGTGAGCTAAAGTTCACCGTTTATGAGAGAGGCTGTATGGGAAGAGTGGAGCATTCCGAATTTAATTTGGCATCGTTCGTGAAAACAAGTGGAAAGGCCGAGGGATGGGCCTTTCGTTCTGCTCAATGGCGGCGGTCACCGCTTAGGAAAACAATTCCCCGCTGCGCCGCTGCTTATTTGTTCAGACGACATTGAAATTAGGTTTTCATTGTAACCTTTGACTAATTATTCGTTCTTAATTACTGTTCACGCAATTTTGCCTTCAGTTAGTCTAAGTTCTGTAATATATTCTGTGGACATTTGTCTTGACAACTTTTAAATAGCTTTTGCGTTTTAGTTACAATACTATCCAGTTTACTTACTGTTACCAGTAGTAAATATATAAAATCGCACCTGTAATACATACATAGAATAGCGCCTGATTCCGAGAGGATAGGCACTGAATATGGACTATTTTAACAAACATACTTGCTACAATAACGGCGTATCTCACTTGCGTCATCCACTTTCATCTGATCATGCATACTCGTCAGTTTAGGGTACTCCTAAAATATATCAGGCTACTATTAAGACTTTGAATTTACCATTTGTATGTACAAAATCAATAACATTGTATTTTTCATACACACTATTTCATCGACACATTTTATAGCAAATTCGATTTCGATTGCTTTACACAGTGTGGGTCTTCATAATGTGCTCATATTAAAATAAGGAAAACTATATTTTCAGCAGCAAAAACCATAACTAAAAAGTTTTTAAAATAAAGGTAAATATTATGGCATTTTTAATTTATTGTTCACGCTGTTAACTTTAAACATAAGTTTATGACATCTATACCTATACCAAGAACTATGCGTTATAAACCAAAATATCGCGTAGCAATAGACAAATAAGGACAATTACATATCTCTGAATATTACGACCCAACGCGCAGTACCAAGTGTTGAATCTCACGCACGACACAAGCTTTATGTAAAACGAACACGCAACCGCTCTATAATATTGTCGAAAATTCGCCCTACTCACCTCTGTAGTGTTAATGTTTAGCTAGTTATAATGCAATGGATGTAATCTTGTTTGAGTGCTATTATGCTTAGATTAGTGCGAGCTCGTCTATTATCTTGGAGCAAGACAGCTGGAGGATTAGACTACGTTGCAGTTTAGAGCACAATCGCATTTATATAACTAGCTGCTTAGATGAAAGCCACTACATAGACGACAAAACTTCAGAAGGAGGAACGGCCACGTCTGACGTAAGTTGTTTGAGCACACAGCGCGCCTTTTACCAATAAACGTTCTGTCTTCGTAGTTATATCTTTATCGCTTATCTATCTTATAATACATGATGTGGTATTCAAACGCTATATGGTAACTGCTGGCTAATAATAGTAGTTGTTCCCAGCCTGGACAATTTTGTGTCATTGTTTAAATTTAATGTTTATGAAGGCCCTGTGACACAGGCACTTTTCCCAGATAGGCAGGTACACGTAAGTATATCAAAAAATGCATAAGCCTTTTGAATATAAAATTTGCTTTGTAAATTATTGGTAGGTTAGTTGTGATATCATGAATACAACATTACAAAATTGTGGCTTATTCAATACAGTATATTGGTATTTTTTATGATTTTAAAAGTGTTTGCCTCAGTCTTAAATGTTTCTTTAGAAAAGAAAAATGAAAAGGAAAAATATTGGTTTCTTTTTGGTACAAAATTGTTACACTGTTTCCCCGGTCCCAAGTAATAATATATTTATTTTACCGAAAAACGTTTTTAAATATATTTATAAATCTTTACTCAAGGCATTAATTTCTGCATTCTTGATGAAGAGCGGCCAAGCGAAGCAAAGCTGCTCCGCAGCGACGATGCAGATTTGTCTAAAATATTAACCCTGACTTCTAAACTAGGCCTATATGCCTGTATCTTAGACGTCAGTGTATCTCCGTAAATATTACAATAAGTTATATTATATGATGATATTATTACAATTTTAGTTAAAACAAGGCAAAATACAGCACCACAACAACAATAGAACAATAAATGTTTTACACTAACTTTGCTAAGCAGAATTAATTTTTGCTTTATGCTATCTTATTTTCTGCTAAGCAATAACCAATAGTGGAAGGCAAAATGTATGGATGTGGTACAGAATTAACCAGAAGATAGTAAGCGTTAGACGTGACACACCGCTGCCTAATCATTTAGAAATATTCTTAAAAGCGTAATGCTGTGTTCAGTTTCATTAAATTTTAAATCAATAATAGGTATCTTTAAATTAAGGTGCATCTACTAGTTTACTAAATAACGTCGAAAATATAAATTGAGCAATATAATTTGGTAGAAGGTCATCACGTCTCTTACTTCTTTCAAAATCGTTTAATTACTTTTAATTGGTTAATTTGTGTTACACTGCAAGATTTTTAATTAAACATTTCACTACAGACGTTGTTTTAAATTAAAAATGTTCTTCTTTAAGAGTATCTGTGAAATTAATTACTGTACTTATTCAATTCATTATTTGAATCTGGGTGCTTTATACCATTTCAAAGTAAAGCCCATTGTTTCGAGACAATGAATGTTTGTTATCTTTTGTTAGTTGGGCAATTAGCAGATGCAAGTCTTTTCATACTCATAGCTTGCGTATAAAACCATAAGTACTGTTTCCAGTTAGTAATATCCTTAGAAGTATTTTATCAATAACCTTGTGTTGCGTCATTTCTATGAGAGGATTTTCAAGGAAGGATAAGAAGGTTAACAGGGAGAACCGGCTATCTTCGTCCTTTGCTCTTGAAGCAAATGTGCGCCATTTTTAAAGAGACGCCAGCCAGTGAACGCATCTACCATAACAATTCTAGCTAGATAACGTACCCGTATAAGTAAAATTACGTCATTCATTATTTAAATTTCATAGACATTAGAATAAAAAGATGTTTAGTTTTTAAAAGATAGATTATGGATTTAATACATTATAAGTAATATTGCTATATTTTAACTAATATTATAAATGCGAATGTGAGATTGTTACGGGGTGTCCTGCGTGACCGACGAATACAACGCGACGCGACGCGAACGCTGCGAACGCGACGAACGCGATCAAAACCGGCCTACCCATCTTGTGGCCTATATGGCAGTCTGCGGCGAGACGCGACGTAACGCGTACTTGTTTTGTGAGCAACTAAACGCGACACCACGTACTACGAAAAGGTTGATTCTCAAATTTAGACTTAATAGCAGCAATCATGTAATCGAAAGTAGATGGTAACACGCCACAATATTGTTTAAACATTTTATAATCGTTTCTTAATTTTGGATATAAATGATGGAATTCGCCAAATATGTTTCTTTGTAAAAATATTATATTTGTTTTCTTTCTGTGTATTTTACTATATCTTTTTAAAAGTCTCTTCTTCAAGTATAAACTTTCAAGCAAAATTGCAATGTACTCGAGAAGAAATGACCAAAATCACGTAGGACATTTGTCGCGTGTAGCATCGCGTCAGCACCCTGTTAGTTTCGCTTTCACGTCTTAACTACTCGACCGATCATTATACAATGTCTCATACACTTTGTCAAGGGGCAGACAGGAAATCGGTCTATCAAACAGAAAACGCGAAATTTCATGAGGATCGGTCAAGTAGTTAAGGCGTGAAAGCATAACAAACAAATCCATATTCGTATTTATAATATTAGTTAGAATATGGGAGTTTGCATGTTTGTTTCGCAATCTGTCCGATCCCCTGAACGGATTTTGAAGGCAGTCTGTAGGTATGAATATGGTTTAAATCACAGAGACACATAGACAACGATGTAATTTGTAATAACAAATGAAATCACAGGAAACGGCTAGTCTTCTCTCTTAGCCTTCATTATTCCCTAGTCACTTGGGGTCGGCTTTTCTGGTCTAACCGAATTTGACTGGATATCAGTTTTTACACGGAACGGCTGCCACCTGACCTCCGCAACCCGAAGGCTAACGATAGCCTAAGGCTAGGCCAGTGTCAGGATATTAGAAGGTACTGACTTTCCCAATAACGACTGCCATAGATGTTCATGGCTGCCAGGACCGACGGCTTAACGTGCTCTCCGAGGCACGGAGCAGGCGATAATTGTCAATCAATACGCACATAATTTCGAAAAGTCATATAACTTCTGAAAGTCAGAGGTGCGCGACGTGGGTTCGAACCCGAGACCCTCTGCATTGCAGTCTGTTGGTCTACCCACTGAGCTATCGCTGCTATAAGGAAACGGCTAGTGCTAAATAAAAATCCAGTTGCGATATTAAATCGCATCAGTAATTGGAATGCATCAATCTGAATCCCATAAAACAGAAAAACGTGTTATGCCCGATGGATAGAAGTTTATTGACAAAATCTACAAGCCGCGGGCAAAATCCTTACTAATACCTATTACAAACGCGAAAGTTTGTATGGTTTAAGGATGTATGGATGTTTGTTACTCTTTCACGCTAAAACTACTGGACCGATTGCGATGAAACTTGGTATGTACTATGTAGATAGCTGGAGACCTGGATTCACACATAGGCTACTTTTTATCCCGATATTCCCATGAGAACGAGACTTACGCGGGTAAAACCGCGGGGAAAAACTCCAATAATACGTAACTCCAATATGACGACCCGATGGCGTAGTGGTTAGTGTAACTGACTGCCACGCCTGAGGTCGCGGGTTTGATTCCCGCACAAGTCAAACATTTGTGTGCATGAACATGAGTGTTTGTCTTGGTCTGGGTGTTTCTATGTATAATATGTATGTATTTACAAAAAAAAAAGTATATAATATGTATGTTTATCCATTGTCTAGTACCCATAGTACAAGCTCTGCTTAGTTTGGGCTAGATGGTGTTGTGTGTATGTGGTAGAATATTATAAAAAAAAAGAAAAAAAAATAAGATCTCAGGTTCGATTGCCGTGTAATACAATAGACTTTCTGTTATAAAAATTTATTTGTAATAATATTATCATGTCAAAACTGAGATGAGCCAACTAACGATCTAAGCTACTTATAATGTTAGTCAGAGTATAATGGAGAGACTGGGCACAAAGCCAAATTAAAACCTGCATACATTACCTAGTTTCGCTTAATAATTACATATTTTATTTACTTGAAATAATATCTACTTACGTACGGAAACAAGTTTGCATTTCATATAAATTAGAATTTTTCTTGAATTCCATAGCTCGAGCACTGCAGTTTATGTTGAGTATTATTATCATACCATTATTTGTCATTTCACGACTATTTGCAAAGAAAGTCCGGGAGTACCTACAAGTATCTATTTGAACGTAGCACCTTACCTTAATGTAGATTTACTTCAATAACCTCTATCTATTAATTTAATTTTGACGTGGGTATGGTCTTTGTGTTTTACGTTGTGGACTAAATTAATATTTGACGTTGGACTTTAACGGAGGCAACTTATAGATTACTAGATTTTGCCCGGGAACGGTTTTTTCCTGAATGAAAAGTACCTTAATGTCCTTTTCCGTACCCCTGAAAACGTGCATGTGAAATTTCATGATGATCGTTCGAGTAGTTAAGGCCTGAAAGCGTAACAAACAAACAGACTCACATTCGCGTTTATAATTTAGTAAGGAAGATAAGACGTAACCGAGTCAATATAAAAAATCATAGTTTATCTAAATGTGAAAGTTCTTAGTGTTTTTAAATGGTTATTAAATATCCTGCGAAGATTATCCGTAGTTGATATATAAAGAATATAAAATGACTACATATTCTTAAAGTTAGATTATTGCGTCATGTTGGACCCGTCTCATAGGTTTGCACTAACGTTGCCAGGATGAGGATACAGATACGTTTCTCGAATCGGCCAGTTATTAAATAATTCTGTTCTAAAAATTACATTGGGGTCATGTATATCTATGTACAAGTATGTATTACCTAAAAACTTAACTAGAATAGTTGGTTTAATATGCCTACCTACAGATATGACAATTACGTCTACTCATATTGTAAAATACATGCGGGAGTCCAAGTTCTAAGCTACCACCGAAAGTACCTATTAATTCCATAATATAAATATATGTATATGTCGATTAAAAGAAAAATAAATCTTATAAACAGTGCCTCTCATACACGAATAAATGCGTCCTAAAGGTCGTTATCTGTGGGATCAAATAAATAGACTATCATCTAAAATTCAATGTTTAAGAATTTTTGGGTTTAGGGTTAGTGACCGAAGGACGTATCTAATCTCTGTATATTGTATTTATTTATTCAAACCTCGGGATTTAATCTATGGCTCGTCATTAGATGAGTGTAATATCTATATTAGACTTATTGACCAAGTACTTTTACTATTTATGCTATTATGTGATATCTACGAATGTCTCTGATGTCTTTGGGATAGTTAAATGAAAGAGTTCAGGTTAATCGCCGAAATAGTTTGGTTTATTAATTACACACCAACATTACAATTTACAAATGTCTAACATACAGACTGCCTAGCTATCGGTCTACCTATCGTGCCCGGTGGGTGACGACTGGTGTAGCTCGCATACATTATGAATTGCATTCTCTAACGTCAGTGAAACGCAATGTACATGCATGTGTCGCTACATACTCATTGGAAGAATATACTACACTAGCTAGGTGTCCCGCAGTTTTTACCCACATTTATGATGACTGCTCCACTTCTATGGCTCGTAGCGTTATGTTATATTATATAGCATTTAACCTTACTCAAGATTTGTTCTATCAAGTGTAAAAAGAAGTTTCATACCCGTCTGGTAGTTTATATCCGACTAGTTTCAGAAGTTAGCACGTTCAAACAAAAAGAAAAACAAACTCGCCAGCTTCATTCTATAAATATAGATGTCATAAATATATCCTGAATCTTAATCCGAATCCTAATCAGTAATATTATAAATGCGAACGTAAGTTTGTTTGTTACGCTTTCACGCTTTTATTACTCGACCGATCATCATGAAATGTCACATACATATTGTCAGGGGTACATAATAGGACACAGGGTACTTTTGATTCAGAAAACAGTACTGTTACTAACATTACCTAATCTTAACCTACATTTAAAATCTAGTGAATAACAACGACAAAATTATAGGAATGTTTTGCTGAACTGGATGATCTTTGCTCTATAAGCTGGACTCTCAATGACTTGTATTTTTAATGGTTGGCAACACGCGAGTAAAACTCATTGGGCTACGAACGGCCATAATCTACAATGATTGCTTGAAACAAAAAGACAAACAAACTCTCCAGCTTTATTCTATAAATATAGTTACCATAAATATATAGTGCATTAATAATAAAATAATTATAAATTTTAAATATATATATTATAAATTTTAAAAATATAATAAATTTTAAAATTTAAATAATTAATAAAAAAAAAGACAACATTTTGAACAGTCTGCTGAAGTAGACTTTTTGATGTTCTGGTTGATTGTTGTTCCATGCGCTGGAAGCACAAAGACTTCTAAGTATTTTGAAGGGTTGGCAAGTGTGGTGAAGGTAAGTGAAACTCCTGTGGCTTCAAAAGCCCATAGGCTACAATTACTGCTTACAATGGGCCGTATGATTATTAGTTACATTAGTAGAATACAAATTTAAATAAATAAAACGTGGTCAACTCACCACTAACAAGTTTATGTATTATAATTCAAATTGTATAATGCAGTGAAACTATTTCGTCTGTCGGGTTATTTAGTGCTCGTAGTTTTAATGTTCATAAAGTCCCTCGCCACACAAAGTTTTGTGAAAAATTATTGCGGAACTAATATATATAAGTAAAATAAATACAGTTGGTCAAACTAAGTACGGTTTTCTTCCTGCTTAGTAAAATGAAAAATACTAATTACCTTTTACCCGGGTCTTCTTTACATCATACTTAACAACTTTTGTTCTACCACTGCGTTTGCATTTTTAGAAAAAAGTACTACGTTTTGACTTAATACTTTTTCTAAAAAAAATTATACGCTTAAATCTTCATGGGTCTCGGCTCCGCACAACGTCTCCCCACGGCGTGTTTTTTGGATGTCGCTGCATTCTTTCGCGACTTATAGTAAGTCTTAGTCGTGCGATGAGAGCAACCAATTTTAATATAGTATTCTTGTATGCAAAAAATACTTACTAATATTATAAATTCGAAAGTAATTCTGTCTGTCTGTCAAAGTTTGAGTGGTTTTGCTGTGAAAAGGTGTTACCTTTACTTTAGATGAAATTTGGTGCAGATATAGTTTAAAACCTGGGGAAGGACAAAGGCTACTTTTTATAGACTACTATTTATATAAACTGCCTGATCCCATAAAAAAGCTAGATATTATAAGTTTTAAAAACAGACTGCACACAATATTGTTACAAAAATGTTATTACTCTGTAAGCGAATATTTGAATGATAATTGCATAAATCATCTATTGAGCAGATAAATAATTGATATTTTGTATTTTATTTTGTATGATTAATTGATTATTATGTATTATTGGTTCACATTCATAACTATATTGCCTATTTTTTGCTAACATATAGAATTATTTGCATACATTGTTTTAATAAATAAAATAATATTTGATTAGATATTCTCATTGCAGCTACACACTATTATATTATCTGGTATGTAAAATAATTAAATAATAATATATAATAATATTATTTTATTTTATTTTTAAATTGGTAATGAATGCATCTCAAAATTATAATAATATGTTATTTAGACATAAGTATGCAATAATTATATTTGTATGCCATATTTTGGTGAAATATAGTAAAACAAAATCAAATGTAACATCTCACACGACTGTAAACTATATTTACAAATAAAGATTTTGATTCTGATAGATGTATCTCACGCGGGCAGAGCCGCGCACAAAAGCTAGTCAAATAATAAATTATCAAAAGTTGGCAAACAAAATTTGTTAAGTAAGGTGTAAATAAAACAGGTAAAAGGTTATGGGTACAAATGTAATATATACTTAGGTAGTATTTTTCAATTAATGCTCTTTATTTGTGTGGAGTAATATACCTTTTAAAGGCCTAACTAATATTGTAAATGCGAATGTGATTTTGTTTGTTTGTTACGCTTTCACGACTTAATGCATACATGTTGTCAGGGAAACGGAAAATGACATAGGGTACCTTTCATCCAGAAGAAAGTACTGTTACTAACGTAACCTACGTTTACGCGAGCGAAGCCGCGCGTACAATCTAGTAATGCAATATTTTTCTTGAAGGTACAGTTGTTTCAGCAATAACACTCAAACATACACACCACCTTAAAAAATTCTCACTATCGCTATAGTATTAGTATAGATTGTACTTGACAATCAAAACAAAGTTTCTAACAAGTGATCAAAAGGGCATGCTAGTATTAGGCCCAGAGGTGCACAAGAAATTGGCTATACCTACTAAAAAAATATACTTATTAATATTTATCCTAGTGTTTCCTTGTATTTATTATTCTGTACAAGTCGGTAATATTTTCTAAAATATTAAACAAAAAAACGACTAAACTATGTAATGGAACTTGCAAGCAAGTACATTAACGTGAAAATGTTGCATTTATACAAAATAAGGTTGACAGGTAATTAATCGAAATAGTAATTTACCATTGCTATAATATATATTTATTATCTTAATCGTTTATTTAATGTTTTATACAAAAGTAATACAAAACCTAATAATTATTATTATTTTTATCTTTGTAAGATTGCTTTGAAATTAAATGAAATTATTAATTAAACATTGCTTAAAGTAATGTCTATTTATCGATGTATCGAGTTTTTGTGTTTATTATGGCTTGTATGATGGCGGAAAACGTAAATGTCAATATCTTTGCTTGTTTTGCAACTCCATTACGATGGTTAGTGTTTATTTATTGCGGTTAATATCGACGAGTTTTATCTATAAGCTATAAAACTGCAATGTATTCTGTTTTATTTCATTCCTAATAGATTGTACTCATAAATTAAAATAACGTATAAAATGATAAAGCACATATTTGATATAAATTGTATTGATGAGATAGATAACTTTAAAATGCCAAGATTTTTGTAAATCACTTCTTATGCTAATTAATTATTGACATTGCTTACTATTATTAACATTAGACTTTATAGGTGTGCACTGTGGGCCCAAATTACCATGGCGTCTTGGCATGCCCCAATACTATCTAAAATAGATAATTTAACTCGTTTTTCTACTTAAAAAAGCACTTAAAACTTTTATAAAGCTCGTGTGTTCTTATTAGTTATTTGCCATTTTGTAACGCCTTCTAATAATTATGAGATCACTAGCTTTCGCTCACGATTCCTCCGGATCTTATATTCAGTTCTACTTAAAATCTATGTATACTAATATAATAAAGCTGAAGAGTTTGTTTGTCAGGAACTACTGCTTCGAATTAAACAATTCTTTTAATGTTGAATAGACTCATTTATCGAGGAAGGCTATTAGCTATATAACATCACGCTACGTCTAATAGGAGCGCAGCATCGATGATAAATGTTGCAAAAACGGGGCGAATTCTCGTATGTGACGCAGACAAAGTTGCGCGGGTGCAGCTAGTAATTAGATAAAACGGAATCTTAGATATTTAAATTAACCTCAAAATAACCGAACACTGCATGATGGTTTGACGGAACGTATTAACGATGGCCCAATATTAACGGTGCGCGTGACGAATGGCCACTACGCCATTTTATGGCGTAGGTAATATATTTATTATTACGTCACGCGCAGATTGTTGTGGATTCGTTCTCCATACTGAATAAAATATTATAGAACCCGTAGACATCCGAATGTTCTTTGTGTCCTTTTTTTGAACGTTTGTAAAGTCCCCGACGACTCATTGATCACAGTGTAAAAGTAGTCATTGAAAAACAAAAAGAAATAAAAGTGAACATCACAAGTAGTTTTTGCAAATATCTTTTTACAGACAGGCTATGTCATAAAATGATATTTTCGAAAACTATCTACTTGTTACAGTTTTATACTTATATAGATAAGCATATTATGAAAAATGTGGGTTACAAAGCCACCTGCTGAATGTACTTTATATCCGTTATAAATATGTTATTCAAAAGGTACTCAGAGATAATTCCTGGTACGTGGTAACATTAGATAAGAAAGATTTCTTACGAGGTATATTCTATGTTATACCAAAGAACTTAAGATTAAGCAAAAATGTTTTTACAAAGCTGTTCGTGTGACAAGCACCTACAGCGAACCTCGCAAATTGCCTTAACTTTGCGATCTAACGAGTCTATAGTTATAAAACGCGCGTCGTCAAAACCGCCGCAGTGCGTCGCGGACTTAACTAGCCAGTTCTATTTTTATACTGTCATTACAATATTACATCCTATCCTAACTAAACCTACTAATGTTATAAATGTGAAAGTTTGTGAGGATGGATGGATGTTTGTTACTCTTTAACGCAAAAACTACTCAACCGATGGCAATGAAACTTAGTATGTAGATAGCTGGAGACCTGGCTTATCTTAACCAACTTTACATCCCGATATTCTCGCGGCATCGGGACTTACGCGAGGGAAACCGTGGGGCGCAGCTAGTATTATAAATGTGAATGTGAGTTTGTTTGTTACACTTTCACGCCTTAACGACTCAACCGATCATCATGCAATTTTGCATATACGTTGTTAGGAGTACAGAAAAGGACTCAGGGTACCTTTCATCCAGAAAAAAGTACTGTTTCTTACCTAACCTACCTACATGTAGGTACGCAAGCGATACCGCAGTCATAATCTAGTTATTTATAGCTATTTCTTGCTAAATATAGATGCGGTTATGCGATATTTGCGTATTAGAATTGCGAAGCTTACGTTACGTATGTTAATTCTGCGAACAAATTACTTAAGCAGGCAGAGTTTGTAGTCGTATGCACGCCATTTCTGGCAAGGCCAGTGCACTTTATACATACATACAGTCCACATTGCCTGTTTGTAGACAGTCTGTATGTTTATGCCTTAAATCACAGGGACACATTAACAACGATCTAATTAGTAATGGCAGACGAAATCACAGATAGTAGCTAGTGCTAAATAAAAACCCGGTAGCGATATGAAATCGCATCAGTAATTGAAATGCATCAATCTGAATTCCTTTGTAAAATGCAATTAATTTGGAACGTGCAGTGCTGTTATTTACCTTTGTAGTTTAACAATATATTTTAATTCCTTAAAACAATTAATACAGCGGTGCATGAGGAATCGGGTCTGAATTCCAGGATCGGGCCAGCAAAAAGTTATTAGGCTTTTCTGTCAAGAAATTCTTAATAGAAGCCCGAAGTTGGGCAGTTGGCTGTGTTGCACACCCCCGTGCCTCGGAAACAGCGAAAACCTCTCGGTCCTTGGTATAATCTACCTCCGGTCGCGTCGCGCTGCCGTTGTCTCACACTATAAGAATGAGGGAATAGAGAATACACTTGTGCACGTATTCACTGTAATATCTCATACGCATATGGCCAGTCCCCGCCAAGACAGCCACCGTGACCGAATATCGGTCTGGTGGACCGTTAAACCCAGATCGCGATCCTTGTATTTTGTTCTCACCTTTAATGTGGTTTTTGACCCTTTCTATTATAATATGAAAGTACAATCAAACTGCTGATTCAAGTCCTGTAGCATTACTTTGCGATTGTGTGACGAGACTATCGATACGTCCTAATTATGATTGCCGATACGAGCACTTACATTGATTTTGCTACAAGAAAATTGTTCTATTGAGAATTTATTAAGGAAGGTAGTATTTGAATAATTTAATAACATGGAAGATATTTATACTATAACTTCATTAAGTCTATATTGAAGGAAGAACGGGATTTTATTCATACTAATAGGACGGCAAATACTACTATCTTCGCCTGCTAGCAATAACATCACTCACGTGTTGCAAACTGTAAAAATATGAGCTGTACTATCATAACATAACGTCTCTTTAATGAAATCAAATTTTAGATTTAAATGAAGGTACGCTGTGACCATAGCAACGGAACCTGAATTTCCTTTTAAAATAAACCACAGAACATTATTAAATACTAATACAGCTAAATGAGTATCATAGCCTCGTAACAGTCGAATTACGATCAAAGTTATGGCTCTTAGGCCCATTGCCAACTTTACGAGCTGCCCATGCTGAAGTATGTCGCATTTTCCATATGACCTCCACGGTTATACGTGCTTGCATCGTAGCCAATAACCTTCCATTTTTAATTTAAATGTACCAACTATTAATCCTAGGCAAAGCACGAGAGCTGGTTCTAAATTCGATGTCTAGGGCCGTCTGTCTGTATGTGGCTTTGTAGTTTCCAAACGGATGGGACCATTTTAATGCAGTTTATTTTAATGCCAATTTGGATCAATTGGAATGGTTTTTAGATACTTTTGGGGAAAACCGACCAGCTGTTTTAAAGTTATGCTATTATAGTTTTTCTTTAGCTTATTGGCATTTGGGTCAAAAGCCATTCTATTTTGAAATCACTCTGTTGTAAGTCATCCTTTGCCAGTCTCTTTCAAAGGCGTCAGACGTACTGTATTTAAGATTGCAATTAAAAAATTTAATCACGACAATTGGTTGACCTATCGTAACTAATGTCAAGTTGATATCATTAGTAATTGCTGAGATATGCAGTTGTGTGGAAAACCTCTTTTACATCTAATTATGATACCAAAGTGTATCATATAACTACAATAAATATCCGCGCTCTAACGCCGTTCAATAAACTAGATGAAATGTTATTGAATAAAATATTTTTTGGATATAAGCCAAAATCATATATTGGGTCATATTACTGATGCGTATTATATCGAAATTAAGTTTTATACTCAAATACTTTACTCGCGTTCTTATACGATCGTAGTTAGTAGTAGATCTTATCTAATTAATTAATATGTTCTTGTGAAGAAAAGTGAAGTGTGTCAGGATCGTAGCAAATGGAAATCCGTAGTCTCTGCCTACCTCTCTGGGAAACAGGCGTGAATCTATGTATGTATGTTCTTGTATATCAACATATTCACGATATAAATGTGGTTGGCGCAACTATAAACTTTAAAATAGGCTTAAGGTATATGTAATTCCTGAACGATTTATTATGAAGTATAATGCAGTTTTTGTAAACCAGTTGGAATGATTATATTATTTATAATTTTATATCATACCTACGTAATATTGGTAATGCAATAAACGGTTTCCTTACTTAAGTAGTTATTTTAGACCACGAGCATATTTACGAAAAGCAAATAATAATACGTATGTATTTTTTTAAATGTGCCACGTAGGTATTATAATAATAATTTGTAATAAAGCGAATATATATGGTATAGTAATATTTGTTTACATAATATTGTCTTCTGTTTACGCGAATATTATTCATTAAAATTAAACTACTAACCTATTACGGTGTTCCTCGACAAAACCACTATCGACGGGGCCGCGCGAGTATATACGGCTTTTATCCCGTTGTTTATATATACAACGCGATAAAAGCCGTATATAGTAGTTTAATTTCAATAAATATTTGTTTATTTAAATAATGTTACTTTTAAATTTCAGTGGCTTTTTCTACCGCCTAAAATATTATCACGTCACACCTTAGTTAAAAAATCATAGACATAAATATATTATAATGATGGTCTTATCATCAAATGTCCAGAAAAAGGATGCTTTATATTTGTCGTACAATAAAAAACTTTATAATAACGCGGTACTTGTAAAAAAATATCTATCATAAATATTATACTACAAAATAAACAAGAGAACCGCAGCCGTAATGAAGCTCGTTTTTAATTTCCATGTTTTTACTATCTCGGTGAAACATCGGACAAAACGTAGACACAACTCTCATCCCGCCACGGACGGACTACGAGCTACGAGCCTCGACGTTGACGTTACGTAACTTTCGCCTCTTGCATTGCTCACCTACTTTCATAACCTCAAAAATTTTAACCGCTTATATTCTAATTAAAATAATTTATTACCTTGTTCATTCCATTTCCCATTTTGGTTGTTTATACAAACTATTCAAACCAACAAAATTATTGTCGTCATCTTAACAATACGTAACAAGCAACACACAACGTTGTAAAAACACGATTATTTAAAAATCAACGGTATTTTATTTAACTGTCAAACTGTCAACACGAGCGCGTCACTATGACTACATTGTTGTTGCCGGTGCGCCACGCTATATCGATGTTGCCATCTAAAATCTGTTACATAAAAATGTTCAACATGATAATCTTGATGGGCACTGCTCGTTTTTAATATGTGAGTTGGTAGACGTTGTTAGTTTTTATCGCGGCTTTCTGTTATCGATCGTGTTTCTTTCAAGTCGATTCACAGTTGTGTGGTACGGCGGGAGCGTGGTGTGCGAATGTCAGAGCACGCGTGCGGCATCCCCGGGCCGCGGCGCGCCACTGCCGTGTCGACCGCTCAACAGCGATTCCACCGGCGTCACTGCGTCTATAAAACCCTGCAGAGACGTCTGCTTGTCGATTCAATTTTGTCGATATCTTTTGTGTTGTCTACGTGATTTATACTTAAAATGTTTTGTAAAATACGATTTGCAAAATGTATTCCATCTTTAAATGTTGTTAAAGTCTTTCAGCTTCATTGGATAAATTTATTTTATACGATGTTTATACTTCATATTACTTAATTGTGCTCATAATATTCGATAGGAATGTTAATTATCGATACCGGTGGTATGAAACACGTAGCACTCGTAGCAGCTCGTAGCGGTCGGTGAGCGCGGTGCGGATGGGTGGCTGGGAGATCTAAATATGCAAAGACACTAGAGAGCTCCGCTAATCCGTTAACAATTTTAATTCATCTTTATTATATATTCATCATCAAAATACCTACGGAGACTAAGACTTGCAGATTCGGTTAGTAAAGACAATTTTCTTAAATAGTGTCGAGCTTTTTAATATAATTAGTAGGATGTAAACATTTTGGTAGTATGTATTATTTATATCGGAACATTTTATTCTGTAGGTAGAAACAATAAAACTAACAAATATTTCGTTTGTGCTTTATTATTAACTTAAGTTTAATACTATATACATGACTTAAAATGGTACAATACCTCACTATAGTCTTTCGGTAAACTTTATTATAAACTCATAAAATATCAAATAATGACATTGTTCAACATATTTTGCCGATGACCTAGATCATCAGGAAAATGTGGCCTCGTTTCGGAAATGTAAATTCAAAAATTTTTCGAGAGTTATCTGTCATAACTGGCATGAAAAGAAACAACAGCGAGCCCAGTTATTATTTCTGACTCGACCATAATTACGAAATAGTTGGGTCGGTTTTCCTATCATCATTGTTAATCTCAAAATAATGATATACGCCGTACAGTAGTATAGTATATAGAAGTATATTATCGCCATATGTGAGCAAAATACAGGGCTGGATTAAGGCATTTAGAGACCCACAAACAAAGCAAATTTTGGGTGGTTCCGAAATAAGGTGTAGATTTCTTAATGAAGACTTATAGTTGCCTTGCTTTAAGATTATTTCAGTTTTGACACTGTCTTACTATTTTGCGTATATGTGTGGGAGTTTCGAGCCTATGTGAAGGCTCGTGTGTTAAAATGCGTGTTTCTACTTTTTAATCTTTATAAATATAGAAAACGAAGATTTTGTCAAGCACGACAATGATGCCTGCGTACTAGTACTTAATACTATTTTATCATTAGCGCTATCCACATCTTTGTACCTTTATATACCTAAATGCGAACGAATTAAGTTAATGATGATGATAAGAATTAAATTAATGCGAAAGAATAGTTTAATATAAAAATAATACATTTGTACAGTAAGTATCTATATATTAATACGTGAAGCAAAAACTTTGTACCCCTTTTTACGAAAATTGCGCGGACGGAGGAGTATGAAATTTGGCACAGTTAAAGTTTATATGGAGAAGGAGTGGCGAATCCTAATATTTATATAAAATATGCATTACAAATACATTAAATTAATGGGAAAACACTACACGCACACAACCATGCATTTGACACACGCAGTCGAATCTCTCGTTCGTAGTATTTCCGCATTGTTCGGCTCATGTAGTACTATTCTTGGTAACTATGGTTACATATATCAACATATAATGACATATATCAGCAATATTTTACAGGCTACGAATAATAAAAGTCTTTATTATTCGTAGCTTACAGGCAACCTTTTCGATTGGAATGATTATATACTATTTATATTATTATATATTTACGTATTTATATGAAGTAAAGAAAAAATAAAAGTAGCAAGCTTAGGAATATCGTCAATGAAATAGTACAGTTAAGTAAATAATAAGTTCTTTGAAAAAGATAGGTAAATGAAATGTGGGTATAGTTATAGACAATAAACCTTAATAATTATCAAACTTAAAATTTAAATCAATTATGGTCGAATTTCGGCCACGGGGCGACCGCTAGTCCATATAATTCTTTACCTTAGTTTATAACGCTTAAACATAATTTGCACTTATTTATTTTAACTTAGAATATAATATAATTTAAATACTTAAAATAAAAATAGAATAAAAGTGTTTATAATTATTATAGTGTAATACTAAGGTAAATAATGTTATATAATTAGTCAGGGTAAAAAGGCTTTTTGCCCCGACTCTCTGATTTAAAATAATATATTGCTATAGCCGTATTAGGACTTCACGTATAAGTAGAAATCACAATAAACGCCTGTGACGTTTTCATTCAGCCTTGTGCTTAGCCCTGGGGCGCGACACTAAAGATAATCCAAACACGATCATTAAGGCGCCTGCCCACCACAGCACCGATGAGCCCTCTTCAAACAGCGCGATTCCTATTATGCCCTGAAATTATAAAAAGAAACATCATAATTTAACAAATATGTGTTTTGTGAATGGAGGAAAATATGAAAAAGTTTATCTATAAAACCCTAAGTACGGGCATGATGTATGCAGTGCAACAATGCTAGAAGAAAACAAGTGAGAAACGGCCATGAATTGCCGTGAATCTTAGAGTTCGAAAACATGGTATCACGTGACCTTGAGGTCAGAGGTCAAAGGTCATAGTCATTTCGGGGGTATGTCGACTACGCTGAGTCGAATGGCACTGATCGCGAGTCTCTAGCTCTTACGGTTCTTGAGTTGAAATATGGTATCACGTGACCTTGTGGTCAGAGGTCAAAGGTCATAGGTCATAGTCATTTCGGAGGTATATCGACTAAGCTGAGTCGAATGG
This sequence comes from Catocala fraxini, assembly GCA_930367265.1. Classification (NCBI taxonomy): domain Eukaryota; kingdom Metazoa; phylum Arthropoda; class Insecta; order Lepidoptera; family Erebidae; genus Catocala; species Catocala fraxini. The sequence continues at coordinate 10,055,432 of OV884039.1, forward strand.
CGTTGACCGCGAGTCTCTAGTTTTTACGGTTCTTGAGTTGAAACATGGTATCACGTGACCTTGCGGTCAGAGGTCAAAGGTCATACTCATTTCGGGGGTATATCAACTATGCTGAGTCGAATGGCGTTGACCTCAAGTCTCTAGCTCTTACGGTTCTTGAGTTGAAAGTTGTATAACAGACAGACGGACGGACGGACGGACGGAATGACAAAGCTGTTGTATAAGAGTTTTTCCGAACTCTAAAAACGTCACACCATTCGTATATTTCACAAGGATTATGTAAAGCTTCCACTTTTTAAAAAAAGAGTCTGCACGAATGGCGTAGTCGTTTAAGTAGTCGCCTCGCCGCCACTACCGCACCCAATGTTGTGGGCTCGAATGCCACACAGGACAAAAATTTGAGTGGTCCATAAATGGTTGTTCCGAGACTGGGTGTACTTTGTGTCTGTTGTTTGAATGTTTGTAAAGTCCTCCGCGACACAGGAATTATTCCTTGTGCAGGAATGGTCTTTTTAAAAAAGAAAATACTGAAATAAAGTGGGTTGGTACTACTCTGCAGCTGTGTCGTCATTCACTACTGAATAGTTCAAAACTAGCTTATACTTGTGTAATGAGCTTGTTATGCTAGTAGGGTAAAATAACTAAATTATTGGTACATTTAAGAAATGCATGGTACATGAAAGGAGAACGATTGCGGGAAACAAAGTGAAGCTCTACGCGCTTTTATGAACAGTCGAAATGTTTCCGAAAAGGCACGTTTGGCTGTTCATAGAGGACTATTAGTGCCCACACTTATGTATGGAAGTGAAAGTTGGGTATGGCAAAAGAAGCATGAGAGCAGAATAAATGCTGTAGAAATGAGAGCGCTGACAAATATATGTGGTGTGACTCTGAAAGATAGAATAAGGAATAGTGTGATTAGAGAGAGATGCGGCATGAAAGTGGATATAGTGACAAGAATAGAAAAGGGTATGTTAAGCTGGTTTGGGCATGTAGAAAGAATGGACGAGGAAAGACTGACTAAGAAAGTTTATAAGGCTAGTGTGTATGGAACAGTCGCAAGAGGAAGACCTAGGCGAACGTTTCTTGATCAGATCGGAGGCGTTCTGGACAAAGGCCAGGTTAAGAGCACCTTGAACCGATGGGCGTGTATGAGGAATGTGATGAAAGTGAATGAAGCCAGAGAAGTGTGTCAGGATCGTAGCAAATGGAAATCCGTAGTCTCTGCCTACCCCTCTGGGAAACAGGCGTGAATCTATGTATGTATGTATGTATTAAGGAATGCTGCAGAATAAATCTTATCATATGTCAAATATTGACTACCGACATTATGTATGATTCGATCAGATATATTTAAATAGTAGTATTTTCTCGCGGCTTCGCTCGCGAACAGAAATTTACCCTATGTCCTTTTCTGCCCTGACAATGTGTCTGCGAAATTTCATGATGATCGTTTGAGTAGTTACGTTGTGAAAGCATAAGAAAGAAACAAAATTAGTTTGGATTTTAGAAATTACATTTAATTAATTATTACAAAAATATATTAATTAATTAGCTATTATAGTCGGTTCTTTTATTATAAACCTATAATAAACCTAAAGCCCATTTTTACCCACATTTTTTTTATTGGCTCCGTTTGTCGCATTATTGGCACTGCACCTAAATATAAACATATCAGTGCCAATAAAACTTACCACTTCGCTAGTTCAGTGGTTGACGTATGCGAGCAATTGTGAAATCCCGGATTTGATCGGGCATTATTGAGATGGTTATTTGTTAGTAAATTCTTAGTGAATGCATGGCATTTAACAAATCACCCTATCCGCCCGGTAGTCAGCATTATGTGAAACCAAAAAACGGCTGGCGAAATGTGGATGTAATATAGGTACTTCTAACTATAGTTTCGGTAATAACCAGGCACTAGAATATGCATACCAATAATAGAACCAGATTTTGAATAAATTAGCTGCATTATTCAGTTAGTAATGATGTTGCTACATCATTACTAACTAAATAAGATACTTTGTTTAATTAGGTTAAGAAAATACCGAAGTGGTTCAGAGACTTTTTGGCAACTTAAACAATTTTTTATCTCTTTTAATAAATCTGAGAACCAATTCTCGTAATAAAATATGTTTTAAAATTGAGTTCCGATCTTATAATTGACGCCAAATATGAACTCGAATGCACTTTATGCTCACATTTGAGATTCATTTTAATTGAAGAAAATACAGTAGGTACTATTTGTGATATTTATGATACTGAGACTTAATTGGTACTCTATTCAGAACAGCTTTAATTAAACGAATTGGCCCTTAGTTCTATGCTATAATTAGTCTACAATCAGAGATCTAGTTTTAAGCCTATTTTAATTTATAAAATTTGTTAATGTTCTTTTATTTTAGATTAGCGGCTTCGCTCGCGTAAAAGTATGTTAATTTGGTGAAGGCACATTTTTTTAATAAAATATTGCCTATGTTATATTGTCTTCTATTTACGCGAATATTATTCATTGAAATTAAACTGCTATACACGGATTTTATCACGTTGTTTATTTGACACTTTATTACAAAATTTTGAAAATTGTTACACTACTACTACTATTAAACTTTACTAATTTTTAAGCTAATTAAATTATTATTAAACTATTTAGATTTAATTTATTTTTACACTTTCTCCGACGTTTCGGTTGCTTTTCAGCAGCCATGGTCACGGGGAGACTAAGATGGCAGTTGTCTCAATGTTCCAGTGTAGTTATTTCAAAGTACCCGAACATAATTTAATCATTGGTGTTTCTATTTACGCAGAATGAGCTCAAAGTATCATGAAGTCTAGCTGTGGTTTGCTTCTTCTTGGGTTTGACTATTTTTATTACTGGATCCCAAGCTGGTGGTACATTCCAACCATCTTCTCTATTAAAATTAGGATGTTTTTTTATTTCAATAGCGTCGCGAAGCATCCTTGGTAGGAATCGGTGTTCTTTAGCGAGAATCTGTGGTTTGTCAAATCTCAGGTAATGGATGTGTGTGAACATGTGCAACAGGGGACTAACCACTACCTGAGATTTGACAAACCACAGATTCTCGCTAAAGAACACCGATTCCTACCAAGGATGCTTCGCGAGGCTATTGAAATCAAAAAACATCCTAATTTTAATAGAGAAGATGGTTGGAATGTACCACCAGCTTGGGATCCAGTAATAAAAATAGTCAAACCCAAGAAGAAGCAAACCACAGCTAGACTTCATGATACTTTGAGCTCATTCTGCGTAAATAGAAACACCAATGATTAAATTATGTTCGGGTACTTTGAAATAACTACACTGGAACATTGAGACAACTGCCATCTTAGTCTCCCCGTGACCATGGCTGCTGAAAAGCAACCGAAACGTTGGGGAAAGTGTACAAATAAATTAAATCTAAATAGTTTAATAATAATTTAATTAGCTTAAAAATTAGTAAAGTTTAATAGTAGTAGTAGTGTAAAAATTTTCAAAAATTTTGTTATAAACAACAACAAACAAATAAACAACGCGATAAAATCCGTATATAGCAGTTTAATTTCAATGAATAATATTCGCGTAAATAGAAGACAATATTATATATTTACATGTTAAATTTAGAGTACCTACTATTAGATAGTATTAATACTACTAATATTTCAACTCAATATTTTAGAGTCCTATATAGGCCATCGCTGTTTACAGGCCTTTTGAGGGTGTTGGAATATAATCCTAGACACGCCAATTTCTATAGCTTCGAGAGCACGTATACCCGTTAAACCTAGTAATCATAACCACCCTTAGTCGTTACATTAGAATATGATCGTTGTTAAGACAAACTAATACCCTCAAAAATCCGACCTCTAACTTGCATTATCTGCTTCAAACACAAGGTATATTACGTTTCAATAGTTGGGATGGGGAGACCCCCAACCCAATTATTGAAATATAAAAAGATAAAATCATTGCGAAGATTCCCAATGATTTTATCTGACATCTCGTCTAACCTTAAAATGTCGTTATAAAGGTACTTATAGCGTGAAGGCTTACGGCAATCGTTTCGTGGAATAACCGATATTCAGCTGAATCTTATTACACTAGAAATAAGAATGGCGATAATGATGAAGATAAAAATATATAAAAGCAAATGTGAGCAGTTAATTGTAAGCGGTTACTGTAACCTAAGATCGCTCGCATACCATGGGTATCACTTGATGCAATCACGTGTTGCAGAGGCCAGGCAAAGGGACTTAAAGATTGGGTGAAAAGAATGGAAGGTATGTAACCCTCTGGAAATATTTCTCATCGAGTGAAACATAGTAACAGTGTCATCACTCTTACGCTGGTTGCATGTGAGCACTTCACTCGGTGTACCGGCCCGGTATTATCACCATATAATTGACAATAGCGGAAAGATGATCAAACGTTTTTGACAAAAATTAAAATGCCTTAAGTAATGTAGACTAAGGATGTCAAATTATATTCGAATGTATTGACAACACTTTACATTAGTAGGTACATGTGTTACTTTCTTGACCATACAAAATAGCGTTATGCACAACTGCATTCAATTTCTGCGGAAATAAAATTGTTTTTGTATTATCAATATAAAATCTAGGGCGGAATCAAGTAACATAAATATCGAGTCCTCCTTATCAATTTCGATAAAGACGACCCTAAAAGAAATTACTCCCTAGCGTGAGCTAAGTCTATAGGTTCAGTATCTGTCTGTATATTTATTCAGCCATTTCCTATCCGCTGACTGTCTCAATGGTCCCGAGCTGTAAGTTACGCTTACTGCCAATCGTGAATGCCTGACTTCGATGCCCAAATCGGATCTATTTTACAATATCCCTAAATGAGGCACCAAGTAGAATTTTCTAATAACACTAACCTGTTTCTAAAAACACTATTAAGATTTTGAATCCACGGATAACCACTCGTAAATACTTACTTAGAACGATTGTTTTGAATACACGATTATATCTATAGCTATTTAGATATGACCTGTAAATATATAGAAATCTATTTATATTGTATATAGGTGTGTCCCGTGGTTTGACTCCCTTTACTTCTAAGGGTCGTAGCGCGATGTTAGATATAACTTGTCTCAATAAATAGGCTTATATAACGCAAAAATATTTGTCAGATCTGACGGTATTCCAGATATTAGCGTTTATGCATAGATACTTGTGCAAGTACCAATGCAGTAAGGTAATACGTGTAATAGCAAGTTATAAATACTTCATTCGTGTGGTCCTTTTAACGACCATTAAGTAAAACCACCCTTGCTTATTAAAGACTTAATAATGTAAGGCTATACATAGACAAAAATCCTTGCCGGCGCAATTTTTAAATCGTTGCTTTAAAATCGGACTCGGCGCGGCGGTTTCACACGTTTTCCTACTTGACCTTTCAAAGTTCTTAGGTTTCTAAGTTCCTCTACAACTGTAATACACGTCTTTACAACATGAATTTAAATGTAAAGTTGTACTGTATGCAAAAAACGTAGGATTTCTCTGTGTGGAATTATTTTTTTATGTAGTCGTTACCGTGTTACAAAAAAATCTATCCAAGTTTTGGATTCGAGATTATTTAACTGCCAGCTAAATCGTTGGTAGTCTAAGTCACACCCATGTAGTATGTGTACAAACCGTGAAAGTCTTAAACCGTAAATGAACGTTAAAACTTTTTTTTTTAAATAATTGAAATTGTGGACGTTATTCTGCAGCTAAATAAATGTAAATGGGTGAATCAAATATTCATTGTTTTTGGCTGTCACTAGTGTTTTATAATTTTGTATATTCAAACTAAAGCAGGTCGATTACTTTTAACAACGCTAACAAGAAATTAGATAAATAAGAAATAATGTTTTAAATATTCCAGAGGCTTATTATAAATTTTCTAGTATTTTTACTTGGCGACCCAAAGGACCACTTCAAGCTCTCATACAATCATTGATTGTCCCATCACTCGGACGTCGTACTCTGGTTTAAAAATATCGTATGGACGTTTTTTGATTAATACTTGTGTCAGTAAAAGTAAGGTCCATAAATTACAAATATCGTGGAAACAGATTGGTAATAAAAGTGATTTTGACTAATTACATCGTAATAACGTGTTCTAAAAAGAACAGGGCAGATGACGTCCCCTTACCGACTTACCTATTATAAAGTATAATTTAGTTGAAGCCAGACAGCACTACGTCTGATCTAACCAATGACAAAATGTTCTGAGTGTCGCGTAATCGAATCTGCGCGTCTTGTTATCTACACATCGTTCGGCCATTTCGTACGTAGCTCTAAGAGAGGTAAGGTGTTTTAATTGTTAGTCCGCTGGATGACACCATATTTTCGTAAGTTGTTTGACCTTTTCATGTATTTTGAAGCATAATGCAATAGAAATATGTTCTAACAAGATTCGTCAATTTACGGATTGATGACTTTTTAAGATAGTAGTAAAAAAAATTTCTGTGAAATGTCTAGTCACCAGTCCCTTGGGTTACTTTTTGGGTTACCCAAGAGACAAATCTAGTGACTCAGTAGATTATTGGGTTAATTATTTAAATATCTCAATTTAGTTTGTATTAAGATTATGACCTATTTACTGTCGTTTAGTGTTGCTGAATGCTAGGCAGAATTATTAAATAAGTTTAACCACACTATTAACTGATATTTAACAGAATTCTATTAAGACCTTTTTTTTCCAAACAGATACATTTTTCTTGCTTATCCTATTTGCTTATACAAAGTGGCGCAACTCCGCCTCTGGTCGCAGAGGTACAGCGTTAGCTTATGATATACTGCATACTACATAAGATATATACATTACCAAGCGAGGTAATTCTGAGACTGCAGTGGATCCCTTCTCATGTGGCCATAAAAGGTAACGAGGAAGTTGACATGATTGCTAAAAGAGCCTGTACAGATAGTAGCAAAATTTTCATAATTCCTGATTATTGTGAACACTTACCTCACTATGAAAACAAATGTCAATGATGTGGAAGGAACACTTTGATATTCGATCTAGAGATAAGGGTATATGGTACAAAACTATGCAGTGTGAGCCTCCTCGTATACCTTGGTTTGACGACATTCAGTTAGATAGACATTTACTTAAAATAGCATTTAGATTAGGATCTGGACACATGCCGTTTAACAATTTTAATATTTAATTAAAAAGTGTATATCCCTATATTGTAACGTGTGTAATAAACTAGAAGATGTTCAGCACCTTCTAGTAGAGTGTACTAGAAATGTATTTGAAACAACTATGTAAAACATAAAAATTAAACTATTTAGATTAGGTATGTTCCAAAATGTATTAGCTAAGCCTACTAGTACTGAAGCTAAGCTAGTTTATAAATTTATATTTAATAGTATCAAGAAAATCATTTTATAACTATGCGTGAATTTATGGGACTGGCATGAACCTTGATTGGTTAAGTCCTTAGGGCTCAAATGTTATCACATTAATTGATACCACATATACTACATGGTATTCTTTGACGATTTACAAATTATGAACCAAATGTATTCAGTAGTTTAGCCAGCAGACATTTTTTTTGTTTTCGTAATTTAGGACATCATGTGTAATGCAGAGATAACAACTCAAACGTCCGCGCGTCGGTGACACATTCCGGCGCTACTCCGCATCGCGCGGCAATATTATGATCCGTGAATGACAATTTGTTTGACAATTTTGTGTAGGTACTTATTACATTGGTGTTCCAATTTGTCACTAATTTTTTATTTTTATTTTGTTCAAAATAATAATGTCTTAATTATTGCGAAAATAGGTTTTTTGTTTATGTTAACCGTCTTATATTAACCAGCTTAAGGCTGATTTAATGTAATAACGTTTGCGCCACTTAGTATATCATTTATTTCAGCTAAAATGTCACCACTAACCGCTGCTCAAAAGCAAAGACTATGTAAAGAGAAGACGATATGAAAAAAGATCCAGAAAAATACGAAGAATATAAGAGAAAGAAAAGAGAAAATTATCACGCTAGGAATGACTACAAGACTTGACTCTAAAAGAAAAATTTAATGCTAGAGTAATCTGGAAACTACGGAAGAGAAATTTACGACAAAAGAAGAAAAACCTACATCACAGCTTAGATATTACACCTCCATTATATTATTATTGTTATTATGTTCACCGTCCATTATACCAGAACAAAAAAAACGATACACCTCGTGATTCACCAATAATTCCACCATTGCTAAATGATACACCACGTAAAAAAGGAACGAAAATAGTAAAAGAAATCGATCCAAGTTATACAAAGAAAATTTCAAACTAAAAGAGAAAATCTCAGGCAGAAATGCGAAAAATATAGAAAACGTTACTAAAGAGCTGGAAAAATAATATAACAAAAACTGAATCGTAGTCAGACCATGAAGCTTCTGAGAAAGCTGCACTGAAAAAAGTGGAAAGAAAGAAAGATTTAACTAAATTACGTCACGAAAAAATATACTACACCGTACACTGATGATCAAGAACCGTCTACGTCAGGGTTAAATGTAAAAAATAAAGAAAATCGCCCAGTCGGTTGTGGAGACTTTTTAATAGTTAATGTGAGTGTATCGAAGTGTAAATTATACAGATATGCATGTCTCGTTAATAATTGAGACGATGATGGTGAAATATTTGTAACTTTTTTGAGATGCGTAAAAAACGCCAATCTATTCCTTTTGGATAAAACGGACATGTCTTTTATAGATAATACAGATATAGTCCAAATTCTTAAAAATCCTAAGACTGAGATTAATCGTGATTTATTATAAATTTGAAAGACTTATTGACATTTTAGAAATGTGATCTTTTATTTTTATTAAGTTAGTTTCTATGATTAAAATATCTCAAATGTTATAAATGTTAAATCTATTTTGATTTGACGCTGTTATTATTATTATTAAATATGTAAGTGAGAATCATATAATTGGAAAACTGTTTTGTTTAGTTAATAAGCATCTTAGCTATGTCTCTTGAGTCACGAATTTATCTCCTGGTAAACCAAACTGTCCCAACAATTGTTGTGATTACTATTCCATTTCATTATTGGAAACGCATAAAGATATATATTTTTGTACCTAATTAGATAGAAAATGAATGAGAGAAGAAACCCTGAACATATTATTTTTCTTTAAAGATCTTTTATATGATCTTTTTATATAAAAGTAATATATTTTTTTATTAATAGTGTCTCAAGAGACGTCGTATATAACAATTACTCAAAAACCATGTGATTTTTCGTGCAATCAAACACAGTGAATAAACATCTTTATATTTTTATTGAAATTACAGTGATTTAGAAATTAATACACAGAGATTTTATTTAAAAAAAAATCTTATTAATTACCTAGGGGACACATTTTAAGACCAATTTATATTCTTAACCCTACAAAAGGCAAAAATATACTTTCAAGTGCCCGGCACTACCTGAAATATAAAACTACAATAGTGAATCTTTATGAATAACACGTGAAAGTGTAGAAATATGACGATGTTCATTTTAATATTTTTTTTTTTTCACTTTAACAGACAAAAGTTAATTCACCCAAATCTTAATTAAAATTATAAATGCGGATGTGAGTATGTTTGTTACTCTTTCACGCCCTAATTACTCGACCGATCATCATGATATTTCGCAAACACGTTAACAGGGGGACAGAAATGGTCATATTTTATCTAGAAAAATAGTTTTTTTTCTGAGGAATAGCAAGTAAATAATGAATTTATTTTATCTTACAAATTACATAATCATTAACAATAATGTATAGCTGTGTAAACTGGAGCCTAAGTAAATTTAAAGAAAACCTGTGTTACTAATAACATACATGTTGATTTATTTTGAGTAGTAGAGCCTCGCAGATTTCAGCATGAATGGGCCGGCTCGACCGGGGAAGGACTAGCCTCTCACAAAAAATCGACGTGAAATAGCAGTATTTCTACTGTTGTGTTTCGTTCGGTGAGCGAGAGTGCCGAAGGCCCAATCACCCTCTTTCCCCCTTCCCGCTCTTTCTCCTTCCCACTTCCTTTTTCCTTTCCTAAAGGGTCGGCAACGCTCAAGTGGCTCTGGTGTTGCAGGCGTCCATAGGTTACGGTGACCACTTACCATCAGGTGGGCCGTATGCTTGTTTGCCAACGTGGTATTAAAAAAGAAACAAGGTTTATATCTCTGTCGGCACTCGAGGCTTAAATGCCAGAATAAAAAGAAAACAACCAGCTAAAGTATGTTGTTATTATTAATGTCGTTTCTGAATACATGTCTAAACATTGAAGCAATATATTAGTATAATAATAAACAATAATGTTTATAAAATATTCTTCTTCTCTCTTAGCCTTTATTATTCCCAAGTCACTTGGGGTCGGCTTTTCTGGTCTAACCGGATTTGACTGGATATCAGTTTTTACACGGAGCGGCTGCCACCTGACCTCCGCAACCCGAAGGCTAACGATACCCTAAGGCTAGACCAGTGTCAGGATATTAGAGGGTACTGACTTTCCCAATAACGACTGCCATATATAAAATATTAATAAAGATTATAGTAGTCTAGCATAATTTATGTATTTTATTCGTTTTGTGTTGAAACCAACGACTGTACAGTCACATAAACACAACGTACGTCTGTTCCCAGCAACAGAGAAGGCCGCGAGTCCGAATTTTTCTTGCTACGACCTGTTATATTATTCTCGTCCTTTTTTACTCTGACAACTAAGTCATAGAACTACTTGAACTTACCGATAGCACATAACTGGAGGCTGCAGAAATGATAGTTGGCGCCACAGAGTTGGAGGCTCCATCGAGGGAGCGCAGATAATGCCTACAGCCCCACGTGTTGGCCATCACCATGGCGACGAACAGGCCTCCCCATATGACGTAACCATCTCCCTGTTGAACACAACACATACAGTTTACATGTTATATATGCCTACTGGGATATCATTAGGGTTGTCAAAGCTACAATATAATGTACACCTATACTACCTCTTGGCCTTTTAATACTGTTGGAAAATATGTATAAAGCCTTAAAATCAAGCGCTTAAAAGGCGAAGCGGTAGTAACCAACACTTGTGCAGATCTGATGTACATAAGTTTGATTGTCGATCCGGTTAAAGTGGTATTTGTACATTTCTCTTTTTCATTCGTAGCTGGAAATCAGGCAATAGGCTGGCCCCCGTAGGACCTATAAATAGCTGCTGAATGTGGATGTCATATACCACAGCCTACGCCTTTCGTGATATAGGCGTGAGACTATTTATATTAAGTGGATCCAATACTATCAGAGATATTTATTGTTTTTACCGATGATAATCTTATTAAAAAAAGCCATATTATATAGGGTTGGTTAACTTTCACTTTCAATTATTTTTGCTTCTATCTACTTTATGTTGTAGCTCTGGAAATATAATAAAAATGTAGCGACAGATTTGACAACCCTACGTATTATGACAACGGTGAATGATGTGAGGCCAGTATCAGGCAACGATGAGATGATTCTAGAGATAATTACCCACTTCAAAAAAGGCTGTGCATCGTACTTGAATAGTAGGTTTCATATTCAGTTTCCTGAGAGCCCCTGCCTCTTCACTAGCGTTTGTCCAGCGTAGGCGTTCAATGAACGTATGCGCAGCTAGTGTGAAGAAGCCTTTGTATGTATGTATCTTATGTGGGGGCCAGTGAGTGCAGACTGGCGACACTTCGACCCAGTGGGATCTTTTGTGTCAACACTCTCCCAATAACGACTGCCATAGATGTTCATGGCAGCCGGGACCGACGGCTTAACGTGCTCTCCGAGGCTCGGAGCAGGCGATAATTGTCAATCAATACGCACATAATTTCGAAAAGTCATATAAATTCCGAAAGTCAGAGGTGCGTGACGTGGGTTCGAACCTGAGACCCTCTGCATTGCAGTCTGTTGGTTTCCCCACTGAGCTATCGCTGCTCACGAAGAAGCCTTTAGTGTTTACGCGAGCATGAATCTAAAGAATACAATTATTATTGGTTGTGCAATGTTAGATCAATGTTCTGAGTCTTACGTTTGTCAATCCTCGACAAGCTCTTAGAGACACATGGGTTATTAATAGTGCTGCTGAAATAATAACCTTCGTCCAGTAAAACCCATTAGTCATTTATATCCATCGTCAACAGGCAAATATGCCTAATCATTATATTTGTCTCTTTCTTATAATATGAAACGATGAAAATATGTACTTATACTATATGCCTAGTAAGATTTCATATAAAGCGGGCATTTATATTATATTTTTTCTTATCTTGTGATAAATAGGTCACGACGGCGCAGTCACACTAAATTATGAAAGCATCTGGGATGACCCAAAACGTGCAATTTATTGTATCTTCCTTTTTTAGTATAAAATTCATGAGTTATATGGAGCAAGGACAAGGGTTATCGTCCCCACTCTTAGTTTACGTAATGACTTAAATTGCAATTTGCATTTGCCAAATTGAGGCGTACACTGCATAAGCTAAGTAGGTACTTGCAATAACAAATTATTCAGTTATGTGGTACAAATTTTGCTTTGAATTTAGTTTGAGCCGTGGTAAACTTGTTACGTAGTTTGTTTTTGGTGTAAAATTTTACATAGCAGAGTCATGTAATGATTATTTTTATATCACATGTATCATTGCAAATTGGAACATATCTGATTGATAATAATGTCATTTCAAATAATAGTTCTGATTTTGTCAATTTAATTTTTGAACATATCACACAGTCTTATAATAACACTAATAGCTATTTATGTATTTGGTATTTTGAGAAGGTAAATCAAATTTATAGTATAACACATGGAAAGCTATTCCAGTCATAAATGACGGCGAACAATACATTTTCTATTGTGTCTGCTACATGACATTTTATGTGTTAATCATAAGCACCGCGACCGAAAAAGTAAATACCTACCTATTCGATTCCTTATGATATGTATAGATAATAGTTGTAAAGTAACATCGGTGAAATCTAAAATCTTAGTTATATTGAAAAACAGGATGCTCGTGTTCTCGATATAGAAAAACAGTAAATTAACTTAGGCTACTTATTCTGCTCAGAATAGTTTCCTTTAGTTGCAGGTTCAGCTACTGAAAGGCGTTGTTCTTATAAAACGGGATTACGCAGCTATCGCGGCAATATGCGACTTAGATATCGCACGATCGAGTCCTAATAGGATATTCGAATAGTTTGATTACACAAGGTGCGATCCGATTATCGCACGAATGTCAATTACGATAAATGACACCTGTATGTTTATCGCTGGTTCGTACAAATGTAAGGCACATAAAAGTTGTTTTGTGTTAGTTTACCTACTAGTCGACCAACAAGTTAAACATACTAAAACCTAGCATGTTTTAAATTACATTATGATTACAACTTACAATAATAAACATAAGTACATAATAGGCGAGAAACTTGTTTTAAAAATACTTTTGTTCATTGAAATTAAATTACTTTATACGGCTTTTATCATGTTGTATATATTTTATTTATTTTTTAAAACACTAGGTATTATATTATTAACAGTCAGTCACAATTAAGTCAAAATCACAGTTAAATTATAAACAGTCGCCCCATAAACATGGCTACTGAAAAGCAACCGAAACGTCGTCGGGGTTGTGTAAAAATAAATCTAACTTAGGTAATCGTTTTTAATATTTTAAATAGAATTAAACAGTAGGTAACTGGTAAATGTTAAATAATAGTAGATTAAAGTTCCAAAATTATATAGAAATAGTACATTGAAAATTAAATAAAAAAACAACGCTATAAAATTCGTATATAGTAGTTTAATTTCAATGTATAACATTCATGTAAACGTATGACAATAATTTTATTCAGTTCTATCTCTCATGGTAACATGCGGGTGTTGGCCGCTGCGTCGGATTGTAATATTTTAGAAACGAATCTAACTAGGTGGGCTCACCGCAACTGGGCCTTTTACGATACGACTTTATTTTTGCGAAATCTCATTCTTTGTTATTTTTGTCCAACCTAGTCGCATACTTGTATGTCTGACATTGGAGAGATATAGGTATCTTATCCAATCTCAGTTCATTTCGCCGAGGAAAACAGCACGAAGAAACGGTACATATTTTCTTTAATAACAGAACGTTATTTGGTTTTACTTTTCTTATATAAACATATAGCTACGCTTGTAAACCCGAGTAGAGGTATATTAAACGTACATTTTGTCAGCTGTTTTAGATCTTAATTAATACGGACGAGAATGTTGACGTCTAACAGATATTTTTTCGTGCTACCACTGAGAACCTTGTAACATTTTGCCCGACCCAATAATTATACCCGGATTTATACGACCGGTTACAGCCGAATGTGCAAATTAATGCCTATGTAGCAATGCAATCTCATATATGTACCATTCTAGATTTTATCGGCAGCTTCAGCAGAAATATAATAATATCATACCGAAATTTCCGAAAAAAATATTTGGCTATGTCGCTTTTGGGCCTATGAACTATTTATAAGCAAAAAATCGTGTCCCTCCGTTGCGATTATCTATTTAAAGTTAATTGACTGCATAAGAAATTGTCATTGTTACATTAAACCACGATATGCGCTGAAAGCAAGTGTGGCCAAACACACTTGGCTAATGTTTTATTAGAAACCTTCCTCGCCATGCGCACACCAATCAACCTGTTTCATCACAATCGTCGGCCACGATGGCGTAGTGGTTAGTGTAACCGACTGCCACGCCTGAGGTCGCGTGATCGATTCCCGCACAAGTCAAACATTTGTGTGCATGAACTTGGATGTTTGTCTTGGTTTGGGTGTTCCTATGTATAACATGTATTTATAAAAAAAAATATGTGCTTAGTTTGGGCTAGATGGTGTTGTGTGTATGTAATAGAATATTAGAATCGGAGAAATAGTATAGGGTTTAGAAACGGAATGTAATTATGCGTGATCCATTTTGGTTAATTCTACATACATACACAGTCTCACTAGAGGGGAAGGCAGAACCTACGGATTTCCACTTACTACGATCCTGGCATACCTCTATTGCTTTATTCGCTTTTATATTTTTCATGCACACTCGACGGTTTAGGGCACTATTGATATGGCCTTTCATCAAAATGTATCAGATATGATTAGAGAACATTTGCCGATGTCATCTTCTTTCGGCAGCTTATGCACATTCGCCTTAGTTAGTTACGTTCTTGATCATCCATTCTTTCAAGATGTCCAAACTATCTTAAGTCTTGTTACTTACTATAACTTGAATTTTACCATGTGACGAAATAAAATTGCAGTTGTACGAAAGTCTTATATACCTAAGGTGTAGGTACAACTCAATTTAAGTAGCTTACCGTACCTTCTTTCTACGTACGACACTTTGGTAACTAGGTACTTCTGTATAAAATATTATTCAAGTAGGTACCTAGACCTACCTATAAAACATATTTGCGAGCGCGAACGGCGAACCTACCTACCTACCCTACATTGCTTACAAAAGTTAGAAAATAATCTTTAATTCTGCGCACATTGTCTATATTATACATACCTGCATAATCTCACGCCTATTATGTATCTCTGTAGGAAAGCATCCACATTTCGCTAGCTATCGATTTACGTCCTTGTAACAAGGGGCGAAATATTGCCGTCTAGTCCAGAGAATCTATTGGCAAAACATTTTGCCCGACGCGAGAACCGAAACCTAATGCACAGCAGTCGCAATCACTAGTCACTAGTCACTAGGCAAACGCCAGATAAGACAACAACTTTGTCCTTACTACCTAAAAAATGATTTAGGGTAGGTATTTGAACTTGTGTGTTACTAAGCTTCGTGGTATCTTCTGAGACTACACTTACGTGTTTTTAATACCTATTATCCAAGCAAGGAAAACCAATAACTGAAAACCGATAATTACACTTAAATATAAAGGTGAGTAAAAATTTATATTAGGTACTATAAAAATAAGAACTCACTACAACATTAGCCGTTCCTGTTAATTTTCCTAGAGTACTTCCTATGGATGCCCATATACCAGCTAGAAACGCTTCATAAAACATGATCTAAATTTAATAAACAAGAAATGTTTTTATATTTTTGTAGGTTAGGATTAGGAAATATAAGTCATAGTATTTAGTAAACACCACGTTCCGTGTTACTGGGCCACAACACAACAAATAACAATCCTAAAATGAAATATAATTATTTACCCTTTTATTGACAAAAAAAATATAAACGCGTATGTTATTACTCATGTATTGTTAATATTAAGATTGTAATATGTATATGATATTTATTTATAAGTATTTTATGTAGCAGCTAACATTTATGCATAAAAAGAAGCGTTAATAATGTTGTCAAACAAAACTTTATGATTCACATCATGGCTGGGCAAAAATTTATTCACAATTAAATTTAGTACCGAAAACTAAATCTTTATGTAATCGAATAGAATTTATGATAGACAGATAGATGCGTGATGACAACAGTTATTGCGTAACGGAAAAATACATGAGAAGGATAAAGTATAGTTGGATCAAAAAATGAGAATGTACGGCAATATGAAACCGACGCTGGTGTTATCTTATGAAACCATGTCAACTTATATGCATACATCAATCTTCAAAACGAATATCAAAAAAATTATATCATAAAGATTAATCACGCGTTATTCGAGCAATTCCTTCATGAATAGTACTGTTATTTTTATGCTAGTTATGAAAATTTGAGATCGCCCTATTTCAGCTTCAGTCCAACTCACGTGATTAAATTAATACATTTAATCAATATGGGATTTTAAATAAATCTTAAAATCGATTCTTTATTAAGTGATATTCCTAATGAATCGATTTCAAAACGAATAGTACAACCGTTTCTCTACTATACGTCAGACGTCAATGTTACGTCAAAACCATAGTCAAAAACAGAAAAGCGATGTGATCACACGATTCACGAACGTAGGTCAGTAATATTGTATTTGGCCTGCTTACTGCTTGTAAAGTTTCACAAATTAAAAAGAAAATAAACTTCAATACATATTCTACATTTTATGATTTTGTGTTGAGACGCGAAGATTTATTGAACTTTAATAAAATATTTACTTGAACGGAATCTATTGCAAATACAAATATGGAAAACGTAAAAGCTGGTGATAATGTGCTTGTTATCTGGAACAAAGATGATCAGAGTAGTATCGGCGAGTTGGTAGCAAAAATCAAAGGAATTGTTCAATACGGATCTGTTGTTCTTGAGAATTCGGAAATGATTACTGAAAGTAAGTTAATTTTTATTTTGCTTTCAGTTAGGTTTTATAAAAATATCAAAAATATATTGCACGTACACACTAAACAACTTTGTAAAGATATTTACTTGTTTTGCATACATCATGAAGGCTACTTGTAATCTAAGTACCATGTTACATTTTAATACACAATTATCTGCCACTAGTGCATTATGTTTACAATATGTAATTAAGTAAACTTTGCAATACTTAATCACAATAATAACATAGATGTTACTTGTTATTAAGATAATTTCAATCCCTTTTCATACTACATACTGCCTAATGATAAAAACGGTGAGAATGCAGATTCAAGTTTAGCTTTATGGACTGTCTTGTGCCTTATTTATGATTTACACTTTAACTTAGTTTAATAAATACTTAAAAATAATTCATATACTAGATGTAAGTTATGATAACATTTCTTTGTATATTAAAGCATCCAGACCACAATCATCATATGAAGTAATAGTATCAAACTGGCTTTCACCCCACACAGTGAAACACACTGACAGTCTTCTAGCATTAATTGTGAAGCTCCTCAAACCTAGTGGTAAAGTGATATTGAAAGATGACACAGATTTGAGCAGCACACTCAAACTAAATGGATTTGTTAATATTGTAAAAGCCTCAGATAACCTGTATCTAGCTGAAAAAACTAAATTTGAGGTAAGTTTTCATAAATATTGTACTTCTTACAAATTAAATATTAATATAGGGATGTAACATCAATAACCAAACCACTACCTTTTATAGAATTATTAGTAAAAACACTACTCTTTAAACCCATACAGAGATAACCATTGTATAGTCTGTCCATCCCACTGCATTAATTTTTTGACTGATTCTTTTTATTGATATTAACCTCCTTAGAAGAGGTAAATAGGAGAACAGGACAATAATAAAGTGCTTGTTATTTAAGAAAATTATAAGTTGCTGTACAATATTGGAGCTGATAGTGGTTGGGTGTATGTTTTTTGCAATTCGCCTCACAATTGTGCCATTGCATGTATGAAAGAGTCTGTTAGTAATGTGATATTTATAGAGCATTCATTTGCACTGTAGTTTTATCTTCATAACCTAGCTGTTATGTTATCTGTAGATATTTGCAGTTCCAAGGTTATTTACATGCTACGATCTAGAAGTTTACTTTGATGAGCACTAATATATTTCATAACATACCTATCAGCCCACATATGTTTATACAGCCATAATGAAAGTATTGGCATTATAAATATGCAGGTGGCTTGACATGTTGTTTATAACTTAAATAATGACTACTCATAGACAAACACAGACACAGATAACTATGGTGTTGTGCTTGCATCTAAATCTAGATATTTTATTAAAACAGCATAATCTATTTTACAATAAGGCATTCTTGTTTCATAGTGGTATCTCAGTTTTAATGTGTTATACTGAATCGGGCTTGGCTTTGGACTTGTGACTGATGGATCAAGGGGATAGATTTAAATCCCATGAGTTGCATATCAACATATATCCACTACTGATACAAGCTTACCTTCTTTATTATTTATATTTATCTTAAGGAATTTAATTAAGGCAAAAGTTATGCAAAAATGAAACAAGAAATAACAACATGTTTGAAACAAGGTAATGTAGAGATTGTAAATTTGTAAATGTTTTCTTCAGGTTGGTTCAAAAGCCTCATTGAAATTAAACAACAAGCCTACAGTATGGAAGCTAGATGATACAGTGGAAGCAGCATGGACAGGTGGCAATGATGACGAAATAATTGATGCCAACCAGCTCCTAGATGAAAATGACATGAAGAAACCAGACCAGAATTCTTTAAGAGGTAACTTTTTATTATTTTGAAATTAAGTACTGATTATTATATTATTTTTATACAGGTTAAGAGCTTTTATAATGCAATGCATTAATCATAGGACTACAGTTTCTTCATAACATTAATTGTTGGTCAGATACTGGTGTCTGGATGCAATTCTTTTATGCATGATAGTATGTTTAATTATAACAGCAAATACGTTTTATTTATTTAACTGTTTAAATCAGATTTGACTTTAAATCTGTGCATTTTAGGCAAGAGTATATTTTGATTGTATAACTCAATGCACATTGAAATCACTATGATTTTTAAGATATTAAGCAAAAGCAATTTTGTGATTAATCATTTATTTATATTACAATCACATTTTATAGTTAAATATATTCGTAATTAATATACATAATTGTATTTTGGGGTAACAAAATCATTCAATTAAATATTTAGGTATTAATCTTACGTAATATAAAATAATAATCACAAGATAAGATAGATAAGATATCATTCACTGTGGTCCACATTACGTGTTGTTATCTAAATAAAAAACAAAAACACGACGGTTGAGGTTTCGTGTTCCCATACCGGATCGAAGAACGATTAGGTTGAGGTTTTGTGTTCCCAGCTCAATGACGTAATTCATTCATAAAGGTCATTGGCTCGACTATTGTGAAACAAGTCTATTTTTACGATAGTACGTTTTTATTAGCCGAGACAATAAACGTAAATAGTTTTCTAGTACTTAGCATAATTATTAAGGCAATTTGGTTCATGTTTGAAATTGTCAATGTTGTCAGAATATAGAAGACTGTATGATAACTACTGCTTTATTAAATAAGCCTGTATTTCTTGCCCAGAATTTAAGGCAAGGAACTACTTTCGTTTTAGAGTTCGAAAAACTCTTATACAACAGCTTTTTCCGTCCGTCTGTTATACAACTTTCAACTCAAGAACCGTAAGAGCTAGAGACTCGCGGTCATCGCCATTCGACTCAGCATAGTCGATATACCCCCGAATTGAATATGACCTTTGACCTCTGACCAGTCACGTGATACAATTTTTTCGAACTCTGATATTTATGGCAATTCATTGCCGCTTCTCACTTGTTTTCTTTTGGAATGGATAATGCAATACTTAGTGCATAATTTATTAGCAATATTAGTAAATAAGGAATGGGAACATTTTAGATGCCTTCCATTATGAAATACTTAGTAGCACTATGTATTTCATAACAAAAGACTCAATAATATTTCGATCCGGTCGTTTTAGAAATCGAACCCGGCACGCAACGATCGGCCACAAACATAAGGAAAGCGATTGATTTCAGAACTGTTTTCGCTGTTTAATACATTGTTATGATTTAAATATTATATGTATATAACCTGGTTGCTGTATGATGATAGTTGTTATTTTTGGGAGATTTTTATTATAGATTTAAAAGATTTTTGCCTGAAGCTAGCAACCAATATAAATGTTAAATCAGTAAAAGTAAACTCACTAACGATTACCTTGACGTTCAGAAGTTTTAATAAATGAATAAATTATTTTTGACTTCCTTGACGAGTTCCTTTTTTATATACTTACCTAGTAGTAATTTATATGATTATGCCTAGTCGTGCTGCGATGTTTCATTCGCATATAACGTTGTTGCGAAATGATGTAGCAGAATTACTTGACAAATTTAACTAGTATACCTAGAGTGCACGAATAATAATAATAATAATAATATTCTACCACATACACACAACACCATCTAGCCCAAACTAAGCAGAGCTTGTACTATGGGTTCTAGACAATGGATAAACATACATATATACTTTTTTTTTGTAAATACATACATATTATACATAGAAACACCCAGACCAAGACAAACAGCCGTGTTCATGCACACAAATGTTTGACTTGTGCGGGAATCGAACCCGCGACCTCAAGCGTGGCAGTCGGTTACACTTACCACTACGCCATCGTGGCGTAATAGTTTGAGTGGTCGCGTCGCCCTGACACTACGGTAAGCGTTATGGTTTTGAACCCAACACAGGATCAAATTTAGTGTAATTCACAAATGGTTGTACCAAGTCTGATTGTTCTTATCACACAAAGTTGTTAATGTTTGTGATGTCCCCGGTACTGAAGAAAAATCAGATCAATATTTAACGCTGAATATTCTTTTTTACGTGATGTTGACTCATATTATTACCATTTTGAGGTTTATTATATTGCTATAGGTTGTATACTTATAGAATTTATTTTTGTGTTAATTGTAATCATTGGGCGTTGTAGAAACGATTATAAGTTATTACTTACACTACATTGAAAAGAAACAACATTTTAATTATATAAAGTAAGGACAATATACATATGTAGATGTATATTTATTCTTATACCAGTTAACCCTGAAAGTTTTGTGGCCAATTACATTTCGCTGAACTGTAATTGAGGGTCATATTTTAGTAGCACTAATATTCTACTAAAGTAAAGTGTAATATATTCTTATATACACCTAAAAGTAAGAAGGGTAATCAAACCCCGTGACAAAATCATGTCAAGTGACACTTGCTAATTCAGTCAGCCAATCACAACAGTTGACATGCGTTTGACTGTCTGACAATTTGTAGGTATGTATATGTATAGTTGACAAATATTTGGTAGATCTGTAGGCTGTTATTATTGTAAACTATTGTAAGGGATCCTTGCCCTAATTTAGTGTGGGCGTAATGAGTGACACGAAATAAGGATCCCTAGTGTGATCGTGTAGTCCCAATCGATAAATTCGAAAGTAACTGTCTGTTTGTTACATTGGTTCTACGTTGGTGCTCGAATCGCACATAACCGACCATAAACCAATAATTTTGAGTATATCGAACGCTAACCCATTACGAACAAAAACATTCACAATATTTCGCCAAAATTATGAAGCCATTTGAACTAAATTAGAAAACACAAGCTTTACAGATATTTATAATACAGGAGGTCTTAGGAGGTCTTCGTTAGCGAAGCAATGATAAAACTAATATCGATTATAAAAG
The DNA here is from genome assembly GCA_930367265.1 of Catocala fraxini. Taxonomy (NCBI): domain Eukaryota; kingdom Metazoa; phylum Arthropoda; class Insecta; order Lepidoptera; family Erebidae; genus Catocala; species Catocala fraxini. The sequence goes on from OV884039.1 coordinate 10,077,541, forward strand.
ATATATTGGCTAAGCACACAACCCAAATCAATGTACCAAGGAAACAAAGAACACTAAAGCCTTGGGTAACCCCTGGCCTCCAAAAATGTATGAAACACTGCGATAAATTATACACAAATTCAAAGAAATCTCCAAATAACATAATATTAAAGCTGACCTACACCCGGTTTCGGAATTTATATAACGCTCTACTACGTAAATTAAAGAGACGTTAGGATAGGAGTGAGCTAGAAACGTCTAAAAACAATCCTAAAGCTCTATGGCAGACAATAAAAGATATTACTAATACTAACAAAACACGTTCCAGTCATGTTGAACTGCTCAAATTATGCGACAGCCCGAAATCTTCAGTAAATCGTGTCCGTTCTTACTTCGATAGCATAGGTAAAAACCTGGCAGCAAAAATACTAAAAGTGACAACTCATCCTGATTATGATGCAGCCCGACTTGATTACAAAAACATGCTCGTGTCGCCGTCTAACTCTCTCTCGTAGTACATAATATTGATGAAAGAGAGGGATACGCTATTATTCAACAGCTACGCAGTGATGCCGCTGTGGGCTGGGATTGTATATCCTCCAAATTACCTAAAATATGTAGCCACGTGTTGGTGCCCCCAATAAGGTATATCTGCAACCTTTGTATCCAGGGAGGCACTTCCCTGACTCTCTTAAAAAAGCTATAGTTCACCCGATGCATAAGGGAGGGAGCAGAAGCTGTTTCAATAACTATAGACCCATATCGGTGTTATCGTAGATTTCAAAAATCCTCGAAAGTATCTTAAATAACAGCCTTAAGAAAACTGGTGGTTTAACTGAAGACGCCGTATTAGATCTCACACAAACTATTGCAAAAACACTTGATAATAGAACTAAATATCTGGGTATTTTCCTGGACCTGTCTAAGGCCTTTGACACGGTTTCTGTTCCAAAACTATTAGCAAAGATGGAATTTATATATGCTATGGAGTGCGTGGTATAGCATTAGAAATATTCAAGGATTATTTAAGAAATTGTTCTCAGCGACTGAAAATAGATTCTACATACAGTGATGAAGAGAGTGTGTCCTATGGTGTGCCCCAGGAGAGCATCCTGGGATCCACACTATTTCAAGTATACATTAACGATCTCTGCGAAATGACTATTCCGGATTGTAAGATTTATGAATTTATTCAAATCAAATCAAATCAATTTATTTTTTATGTTGATAACACAGCGATTTTGATTCGTGGAAGTACTTGGCAATCTGTTAGGACAAGGGCAGAATTCGCATTGTCCTCTATCATGAAATGGCTTAATTCAAATTTACTCACGCTGAATTCAGAAAAAACCTGTTACATTCCCTTTGCTTAGTCATATAACTAAACTACCTAGCTCCTTCACTATAGTAGCCCATACCTGTTCTAATTCCTATACATCGTGTACATGCATAGCCATAAACAAAACTAAATGCGTAAAATATCTGGGCGTTCAAATAGATGACGGTCTGAGATGGGATCTTCAAGTAAACACTGTTACTACGAGAGTACTCCATCTTATTCATATTTTCAAAGCCCTCGGGGAATCTGCCAATATGGATACACTAAAACTGGTTTATCTCGCATTGTCCCTATCCATATTAGGATATTGCATAATTGTACGGGGAGAAGCCGCTAAGTCATAATTCCTGAAAGCAGCAAGAGCACAAAGGGCTGTTCTCAAAATCATGACAAGAAAACCATTCAAATACCCCACGAGTAAACTATATGCAGATTGCAAAGTTCTCACGGTTCGACAGCTATATGTTATCCTATCAGTACTTAAGATACGTTGCAAAATGCCCACATCAGACCCTAACAAACGTACAAATATTCCACCGGGAGTCAAACACAAAACCTCATTCGCTAAGCATCAATATTATGTTTTAAGCACACATATCTATAAAAAGTGCAAAGAGAACTTAACATATTAGATTTCAGTAAATTTAAAGTAAGAGCTATAATTAGGGAATGGCTACTACTACAGGACTACGCCAAAACGGAATCTTTACTAACTTACATCGAATAAAACATACACACACACGCACGCACGCACGCACGCATGCACGCACGCACGCACGCACGCACACACGCCCACACACACACATACACACACGTACACACATACACACACAAACACACACACACACACACACACATTTAAATAAAAATAATTATATTAGTACAAAATTATTACACAAATTATTATATACGTATATATGTACGGTCGGCCAAGAAAGTGGTGTACCAGTTTTGATTTAGTTTCCTAGTCATCGAAAATTACAACAAGGTTCATACTAAAAAGATATCTCTGAAAGAGGTGCATAATAATAACGTAAACCTAATTGATAAGTATTCATACGTCATAGGTCACTTATAAGTGCATGAAATTTTAACCTTTATTATAAATGGATAAGACATTAATTTCTACAAAGAAAATGTTAATGTTTCTAAACAAAAGTAACAAAAGCTATATAAATATATTAAGTAGACTACTTAAAATGATGCCAACGACGACTCAATAACTACTAGTAGTAAGTAACCATCACATAATATATACTTTTATGTTCTTATCATTTTTTCAGTGTGTGCTACGACTGGCAAGAGAAAAGCGTGTGCGGATTGTTCTTGCGGGCTCGCAGAAGAGCTCAGTGGCAAGACCAAGGATACACCAAAGTCTTCTTGTGGCAGTGTAGGTATTCATACTACTCTTTACATAAAAAACAATCTCTAGATATATATGTAACTTCTGTTTGTTCCGTTCCGTTTATATATATATCCTTTTAAGCCTGAAGTTATCATGGAAACAGGTAATTAAAAATATCAGACTAAGCCATAGCGAAGCGTGGCTGAGTTTAGCTAGTGAAATTATAAAGGCGACTGATTTACAGATTAATATGGGCGCATTTATGTCATAGCGGATCAGGATCTAAAATAATATTTATATGCCTAGACTTCTGTAGGGTTTGATGCTTACTTTAATATTATAAATTCATAAGGGACTTTGTTACCTTTTTATGGCAAAACCATTTAACCGATTTAGATAAAATTTGGTACAGATAAAGTTAAAAACATGGAAAAAAAGGACTTAGAGTACTTCACACCATGTGAGCGGAGCTGCGTGCAAAAGCTAGTACTAAATACATGAAAATAACGCAACAGGTTTGAAATATCAAAAATCTCTTTACATATTTCTCTCCACTATAGAGTAGATATGAAGAATTAAATTACAATATTATAGCATTTTCAAAAGTGATGTTATAAAATAATATAAATAGCATCCGACATTTTGATATAGGTTTATTAGACAAAATTGTCGACTTTGTGAGTATAAGCCCACTGTCTCAGTCTTATCAATTGATATCCTGAGAGTCTTGCGTCGTAATACGATCTTAGCAATGCGTTAGAGACATCTCTTGTGTTATTTCTCGGGTCACACAATCAGTTATCTGTCTATTGGTCTTAACAGGCTCTCATTTCGCCATAACCAGCAAAAATTTTTTCCTTAGACTATTGAGTGGTAGGCGCAACAGGTTTTTAAACCATGTCTTTTTTGTTTTTTTCGTGATGGAATGCATTGACGCATACTCCTCCGCGGGGGCGGGCAAAGGGGGTATGTCGGACTCACCGAGGTAAAGAAAGATGTTGAAATGATAATATTAGACCTCCCGGAATACCGACAAAACCTACCACGGTGTTTCTTGACAAAACCGCAATCGGCGGGGCCGCGTCAATCACTTGCACATGCGGTCGCGACCCCGCCGAGGTTTCAGCCCGCCGAATGAAAGGCAGGCCACTAGACAAATGGACCTACCCTTTGGGTACCACTACTTTAATCCCTACTGTCCTCCTAAGGGGGGGACGGTCACACGATACAGAGGTGCGTGTGGGAACACGCATGCTGCCTCTCGGACCTGGTGCTGATCGGGCGGCGGGCAGGCCCATAAAGCCCACCACCCTCAGGTCAAACCTCAGGGTTGCTGGAGGTCGTCTCGCGCCCTGGCTCCCGGCTCTGCGGTTAGGTCTCCCTAAACGCAAACCCTCTCGAGTTTAAGTGCTCCCTCTCCCGCTCTGCCGTCTCCGTGATGGAAATCACTTCCTCACCGAAGGAGGTGACGGCATTCCAGGACCTCTCACTCCGGACCATAGACTGAACTACGGCTGGGAGCGAGGAGAGGGCAACCAATCCGACTGCCGCAATCAATTCACGGCGCTGCGATGCCCATGCGGGGCAATCCGCCAAAGTGTGCAGCGCCGTGTCCTCAACAACATCGCGGCAATTGCCGCAGTGGTGACAACCGGGCGTCTCTTGCCGGCCTATACGACACAGGACCTTGCTAAAACAACCGTGGCCAGTCATTACCTGTGTCAGCCGGAAAACCATGTCTAGCGTTCGATCAATTAACTGGTTAAAATAATTTCCATTTGACGTACAGAAAAAATATAATTAGTAATATATTTTTGCTAACGTGTATGGGTAGTTCTAGTTTCCCATTAGGGTCTGTGCAGTGCCAGTTTGTGCACGATGTGTGGAACTTCGGCGCGAGCGCATTGTTTATAAGCGCCAAAGAAAGAGATTTGTCACCGCCAATTCTAAAGTTCTCAGTCTGCAATTTTATTTTACATTTACCTACATAATGAAAAAGTGTCTCGTGTATATCCCTTACACCCACATTTTGTCAGCTTTGATTTTAGTTTTCACATAATAGAGGTGTTGCCTATTGCTGAGCACACTTCCAGTATCCGGATTGCTACTAAGAATTTCGATACCTAAAAGCACTTGACCCGTCAGGGAATCGAATACAAGACCTCATGTACAGAAGCATTTACAACCGATTCGCTATCAAAGCAGTTATATTTATAATAATAATAATAATAATAATAATATTCTGCCACGTACACACAACACCATCTAGCCCAAACTAAGCAGAGCTTGTACTATGGGTACTAGACAATGGATAAACATACATATTATTATATGCTTTTTTTTGTAAATACATACATATTATACATAGAAACACCCAGACCAAGACAAACATCCATGTTCATGCACACAATTGTTTGACTTGTGCGGGAATCGAACCCGCGACCTCAGGCGTGGCAGTCGGTTACACCAACCACTACGCCATCGAGGCCGTCAAATTTTATATATTAATAAAAATAAAAAGTTTATATATTAATATTATTGATATGAAATGAAATAAAATGATATATTCTCTATTCATAAAATTGAGTACAATTAGGTGGTCAGATTGGTACTATCTACCACTTCTATTTTGCCTCAAGTGACATTTGAAAGTTTACAGGACGTTGAATTCTCAGTCACAGAAAATAATAGATTTCAATCAAACTTATAAAATAAAACAAAATATACCAAAAAAAATTATAATAATTAAGAAATATCAATTGTTTATAAAGATAAATAAACACCTACCTTAAAAACAATTCAATACGTCAACGGCAATGCAATGAATAAAAGATGCCGTGAAAGACGCAAGAAAAGTTGGCATGCGGCCATATTATGTTGAGTATTATAATTTCGTCTTATAAACCAGATTGAGATCTTAAATCTTTTTAATTTAATTCATTTTGCAAATAAGTACAAGTATAAGTTGCCAAGTATCGGTTATCTAACTAGCGGTCCTGTCTCATAGTATGCAGTTATGCTAGCCTATTGGCAGACTTTCTTAGCTGCTGTATACGGAACTAACGTAGTGCAGATAAAAGTACAAACATTTGTAATAAATAGAGCGAGTTATTAATATTATTGTATTATACGTGGCATTTTTCAAACTTGAATACCTTTTCAAATACATTTATAGATTCTTCCAACGTAATTAGGTTAATAGCTTATGTCTCTCTCTCCGACTGTTGAACTATTTATTGTTTTTACGGCTTGCGGCGTATTAAGATGAAATATGCATAAGATTTTAAGTAAGACCTCAAACAACATAACCATAGAAACAGCATACAATTTCGTGTAGTTGTTTTTGCGTGATGCGCGTTTAAACATACAGACAGACAAAAGTTCTAAAATAATACTTTTGGTGTCTATAGCGCTTATTAACCCCTCACATTATTTTCCTTAATATCATCTATATACAGTCAGTCGCCTTTCATGCATACCTTAAGGTCTTAAATACTGTGAACATTAGAATTAAAATGAATATGAGTGAAGTAGATAGCGTTGTTTTATAAATTACGCTTATATTAGTTTTACCCTCAGGTTTTCATTCATGTAAGAAAGAAATGTTTCTTTAAATAAAATTTAAAGTATAGATATTCTAAACTTGTTTGAAGTAAATTTAACTAAATTGAGTTATTTAAGATATCGACTTTTTTATTTTATAATAGTGCACCGCCATCTATTATGGAACTAAACTACTCAACAGTTCTTGTATCGATTTCCGTTAGATGGCGTCAATTACCGGCTTATACCATTTCAGTTTAGACATTTTTGCAGCTCAATGTACAGACATCGACTAGTTACAATTACATTATATGTTTAGATATTATAAATAGTAAGGTACTTTCGGTTAATTATTTATTAACATCCCTAGCATTATCACACCTATAACCCTGAACATGTTTTACACTGACATTTTGGCATTTGTAGGTTTAGCTTTAGGTTAGGAGATGAGCCTATTGTCGTCTACCAGGAACAGTTCCAGACCGTAAACGAAGTATAATAATAATTTGCTTGATCCAGTAATCGAACTGGAGACCAAATACAGCTGTATTTGGTCTCTCTTGCTGTTCGCATTCACTACCGCTGCCGCCACCGAGGCAGTCAGTGTTTTGTTGTTATTTTCTCTGATAATAATTAATGTGTACACTGAATACGAGATATAATATATATATATATATATATATATATCATATAATAATATATATAGAGATCCGTTCTCAAGGTCATGTATAGAAAGCCCACAAACTGTCTTTACAAAGAAGCCTCAATACTCAATGTGCGATAATTATACATCCTGAAAATGGTTTTGAAGCAACACAGGATAATAATACCATCACCTGAATACCCTCAGCTATTAAGACATAGAGTTTTCCAATGCCCAAAAACTATGTGATATCAAACACTGCAAAACGTATCGAGTCAAGAATTATAATAATTCTTCATAATTAATTAATTAATTAATTATGAAGAATTATTAATTATTAATTGGTAATTCATGGCTTCTAACTTTACCATGTTCTGAAACCGAAAGTTTCCTAAACACACACACACACACACGCGCGCACGCACGCACGCACGCACGCACGCACGCACGCACGCACGCACGCACGCACGCACGCACGCACGCACGCACGCACGCACGCACGCACGCACGCACGCACGCACGCACACACACACACACACACACACACACACACAGGTACACGCTTTGCGCACTATATTGTTTCCTCAATTTTTCTATGCGTTCTTAGCTAATACTAACTTGCTTACACTGTAATTTTTTTTAAGTTAGTACTTGTACCACTCAAGCGAGACAGGCCTGACCTAGTGTGAAGTTCATAAGCAATTTTTCCTTAATCTACAAATTATTTTTTGGTAATTTTAATACTATAACTACATTACAAAATCTATTGTATAAGGAAACCTCTGTATATATTTATAGCAAATAAAAATCTTATCTTATCTATCTAATACAAAAATATAAAAATATAATGTGTAGCAAAATAAAATTAATAAAATAATTATTACAATATCATTACATCCAAGAGCAAGGAAAACAGAACGTGACCATCAAATATATATAACTGAAACCACTTGTAGGCTGTATAATTACATAAGCCTTGAGTACAATAAGGTTTTATTGTGTAACTTAAGGCCGTTACGTTTTACTTCAGTCAAACTCGACGATGAATGTTTGTAAACAAACCACTCATTCACTTTTATGTTATCACTTGACAATATACTTTCGCATTGGTCCTGTGATATAATTTTACGCTTACGTTTGCCGTCAATATTGAAGTCTTGAGTTGAATTAGATGTAGTGCTAAAGGACAAGAGGTAATGCAAGGTATTACTGACTATAATGTCGAAGACACAGCGAAGTGAAGAAGAAAAATACGGAAAGCTGACCACACTATTTGTGAATCACACAAATTTTTGTCTCGTGTAGGGATCAAACCTACAACACTCGTCGAAGTAGTAATTGCCAGGAGACTATTTTAACCATTATGTTATCCTTGCAGTATTTTCTTTGTAATTCACCTTCTTCTTTTCATTTAAAAAAAGAACCAGTCCCGCTCTAGTAATAATTTCTGAGTCGCGAGGGACATTCAAATATTCATACAAAAAAATAATTATTATTATTTTATCCCGTGTGGGGATTGAATTCTTACCATTTAGCGTATTGGCAGTCGCGCTACGATCACTTAAACCACTACGCCATCCTTGCAGTTGACTGATAAGCCTTGAAGGCTTGAGTCTATGTATGTATTTAAATATTCAAATTTTTGTATTTGTTTCAGTGTTATCTCGGCGATGCTTTCCGCTGTGCCACGTGTCCGTACCTCGGCATGCCCGCCTTCAAGCCCGGAGAGAAAGTGGTGCTGGATCTAAAGTCAGATATATGAACAATCTCACTTATTATTTATTATATGTGGTAATGCTCTCCAGTTACTAAGTATTAGTACCATGTTGTGATCTTGCTTTCAATAAAATATATAAGGTATATATTTGTTATTTTATTTTAGATGTATTGGCTGTTTCACGATTGTCCATTTTAGACTGATCTTATAATTCTAATGTCTAATGAATGTGTCTAGAAAAATGTCTAATGTCGTGTAATATCACGGAGTAATTAAAAAATAGTCTTTTTAGCGTTTCTCGGACCCAACTATAATAAAATATTTGATATGTTGAAGGAGAAAATAGTCACATTTTAAAACTGTGTCATGATTCTCATGGTATAAACTTCAGTGGTACGATTCAATTATCTCTAAGTTCTAAATATTTTTCCGTACTTTAAATATTAGATTATGTAAATTAAATATATAATGCAATATTTTGAGAAGGCATTTTACAGATCTCTAAGCTATTAGCTATAATGCACATCTAATGCCGGTCTCTGTAATTGACCTAGTGTAATATCACGAGAGACCACCGTGCAGGACTCTTTGTGATTTTACACTCTGTGATATTATGTCGACGATATCTGTGACATTATATCGCATAAAGTTATTTTCACAAGTTTATTCGCTCGTATGTATATTGCAAAATGAATAAAAAAAAACTGGCAACAATTATCAACTCGATTGTTTTCACGATTATTTAGTCACATTAGTGAAATTTGATGACATCAACACAAGTACCTGTCTGCTCTTTTCGAACTATTAAATATTTAATTATGCACACGGTCCGGCACCAATACTACTCGTCAGTCTATGGATTGTGGTGAAACAAGGCCTATGGTAGTATATATTTATATTTTATATAGTTGAGCTTTGATAATTTATTATGTAACATCTAATTACAAAAAGATATGGTCATACTTAAGAGTTGAATTATGGCTACATGAATAACGATTTGTTACTCACTGGGTGTTTCGTAAAATACTTTAGTGAACAAAAATCAATAAGCCACAAGAAAGAAGATGAAACATACAAATTTGTCAAGAAATTATATCGTGAAATATTGAGGATGCACCCTAATATTTCACGCTATCATTTCAAGACAAATTTTGATGTTTTCTTTTCTTTCTGAGATCGAGGCTTATCTTTTGAAATTGATAATAAATAATAATTATCGACAGGTACTTACCAGATGAGGAAAATTTCACAAATGTTAAATATTCATTTAATTTTTAGTCTAGTAACACAGTTTTGCCCTTAATGTGACCATACCTTCCTTTTATACGTTTTTAAGTGTAGTTTAGTGGTAATATTAATATGGTTGCGAGGTTTCTTGGCTCTTTTATAGATCGTAGCGTAATTTTATTTAGTTCATAACTTTAAGCTTTATCACTCCTGAATAAAAATAATTGAGTAATAAAAATATTATCAAAATGGGTTAAGTAGTTTCAGAGTTTATCGATTACAAACCAACACTTTTCTCCTTATAATATTAGTAATAACAAATCAAATATTATATTGGGCGACTGCTGCATCAGTAGACACACAAGCGGCGCAGATACCAAAACCTTGTTAGTTAATAAATAGCTAGCTGTTTAACACATTGAATATCATACCAGTCATTGTGTCTGCTATATGGCATTCAATGTGTTAAGGTCAAAACAATAGTGCCAAATATAGTATCCAAATCTAGGATTAACTTAGGACTATTTATAGAAAAGATTATGATTACAGAGCACTGTTATTTTTTGGCGAAAGGTTTTCATTTACTGTGACATTTCATCAAAACTTGCAACTATTATTATAATTTTGTTGGAAAACTGAATTTCATCTGACTGTAATTTTTATTTAGAGCAAACTTAGTATGATGTGGCTTTAACGGTCTAATGTTTTCCTTGGGCGTTTGTGTAAACACTCAGAGTCATAATACTTAAACAGAGATGTATTTCTGAGTCGAGATTTTCTCACCTGGAGCTGCTTATCGAACAAGCTTCAGGACGTCTAATAACAAAATACTGTTTCGGCAGACATTCAAACGCAAGAATTATGATGCCGGCAAAGGACTCTTTGCATTATAACAAGATAATAATGAGTATGACGCAATCGTAGAAATATTCTTAATGATACCTTACACGTCTAAAAATTGTACCTATCCGGTATTTCAAAATGCGAATGTGTGGTTTTATCATTCATTTTTTTCTACCACGGTATATTAGGATGACAAAAAAAATTAAGTAAGCTGTACCTCAATACGTATAAATTCGTATATAGAATAGGTACTAAAATATTGCACTCGAACGTGTCGTTGCAGTAAGCGCATGGCTCAGACTAAGAAAGTAAGATAGTAAGCACGCATGTATTCTAACGTTTATTACAAATAGTTCGACTTGTCTCATTGAGAACGTCGTTGCTTTTAGTAGTATTTGAGCTATGACTGAATCTTGCAATTAAATATTTTTTGATATCATGCATCGGGCTCTTATCAGCCCGGTAATGTCACCTAATCTAGTCGATGGATTCATAGATTTTTTTCCTTTTACGTTGCACCTTACATGTTGTTACGGAAACACGGCTTGTCATTTGTATTCAATACTAAATTTAAATTATAAAGAACTTAAGCTTACCAATATGATATTTGTATTGCACTAAAATTTGTTTCTGCACTATAAAATGACGGTCACATCTACCTACTATACAACAATTGAGGTAAATAAACTAATGAATAAATAAAAATAATTATGCCACTGTTCTAAAACTGTTTCTTTATGTTTCATTTATGCGTTGCTACAAGTTGGTGGTGGTTGTTTGATAATGGATAAAACTTTTTTTTCGATGTGCACAATAACATTCGAATATAATTCGATATATCGTGTAGTTAATGCAACCTACATGCATTAACTATACATATTTACCAATTTTTAGACATTTCACTAGTAGTAGTTCATATTTTTTTATAACTTAGTATATGTATAATATTGTCTTCTGTTTACGCGAATATTATTCATTGAAATTAAACTACTATATACGGATTTTATCGCGTTATTTATTTGACACTTTATTACATAATTTTGAAAACTGTTACACTACTACTACTATTAAACTTTACTAATTTTTAGGCTAATTGAATTATTATTAAAACTATTTAGATTTAATTTAATTTTACACTTTCCCCGACGTTTCGGTTGCTTTTCAGCAGCCATGGTCACGGGGAGACTAAGATGGCAGTTGTCTCAAAAGTGTAAAATTAAATTAAATCTAAATAGTTTGTAATAATTTTAATAATAATTCAATTAGCTTAAAAATTAGTAAAGTTTAATAGTAGTAGTAGTGTAACAGTTTTCAAAATTATGTAATAAAGTGTCAAATAAATAAGGCGATAAAATCCGTATATAGTACATAGTTTAATTTCAATTAGTATATGTAGTCGTCAATAGACGAGTATACTAAGCTGGTATTGCGTTATGCACCACTGTATCCGAATGCGCGCAGATAAGTACTAAGTAAGATTGACTTCAACCTGAGCTAAATGCTGGACTCGTCTGAATCGCTTAGCGAAAATCTGTATATAATAAACTATAATATAAATAAACATACTTTCGATAATCCCAAACGCAAACTTGGAAGCCGATTGAGAGCTCGCTTGTTGACCTATTCACTAAGATGTTATACCTACATCTTCTCGATCATCATCCAATACATCTTGACGATCATCATCCAGCCGTATAACGTTTACTGCGAAAGATAGGTTACCCTAAAGATTACCACAGCGAGCGATGGTGTGCTGACTTGTCCTCGAGGAAGAAAGGCGAAGGAGAAAAGATTTTCGAGTAGTGACCACGAGATAAATAGGAAAATGCTGTGTGCTACTTTTCCCTATTTTTGGTCGCGACTGGAAAATCTTTGATCTTTTTCGATTGGTGCTTGTCGCACCATATTTTGGTCAGCTCCCACATAAACTTTTTAACCAAAAGGTATATGTCGGGTATTTTGTATGTTCTATGGATACGTTTGCGTTCCGAATATTATCACGCAAAGAAAGATTTAGTAGGCCAATTGAAAATGATATTACACGATTCAATATATTTATAATTGAAAATAAATCATCATGGGAATTGTTTTTCGGCTCGAAGCTACCTATATGGGCCGCGACCCGCTACGCACGATCATCTACATCAAACCTCGTTCTCCACCAACTGTTGAGTCCATCTATCTCTAGTCATGTCGGGTTGCTGTCTCCACAGACTATTAAGGTGAGGGAATAGTGTGAAAACTTGTGTTTGCTCACACTCTTGTGCATTATAATATCTTCAGCGCAGTTGGATAGTTTCCATTAAGTTTGGCCGCTGTAACCGAATTCGATCCAGATTACAATATTCTTGTTATATCTCTGTAAAATCAATTAGGTAAAATCTGAATTGAATTCTAGCTAAATAGCTCCTAAATGTATGTATGTGCATGTTAAGCCGATTAGTTATCTGAAGATTCTCAAGCATCCTATCAGGTTGAGACTGTATGTGTTGCTATAAAATCAGTTCTAATTTGTGTATCGGGCCAAAGAAATAAAACAAACATGTAGCAAATATTCAATTATACATATTTTCTCTTCTTTTTACAAACAGTTAACTTATTTAACATATTTCGATCTATAACATTTTCCATTTACAATAAATCTGAATAGTAGTCATTCCGCTATACAATAAAATATACATATATATTTTTGCGATATTTGTCATATAATAACAATTTTATAGTTATTTATCTATTAATTTAAATGACACAACATTTCCTGTTATCTACTGTACGCTATTACAAATGGAAAGTGTACAATTTGGTTCTGGAATATCCACGGATATAACTATACTCCCAATATTAGATATATGTCTTCTGTAAAATAACCTATTGTATACGTGTTACGGGGAATCATTTTGACATCTTAGTAATATTTATAATCTGTGGAATACTAAAATATTGAAAATCTGTTAAGGATGGCACAATCATTTTGTGTCAGTGTAATGTTTCGTTAGTGAGGGGCACTGTCTAACATTACGGTCTATAGACCTACTGGCCTTGCCGGAGGATGGCAACATCAACCAGTGGCGTAGCGTAGTAGGGGAGGCCCGCCCCGGGCGGCAAAATTTCACAATATATAGTAATAATATCTTTTAAATATTTGAAACATACACAATAATGATAAATGTTGTTGCCGAACGAAAAGTTATTTAGGGTTACTGTATATTATAGTCTTTTAAATTGAAATATCTAAATAAGAGAGTGGCAAAATGTTTTTCCGCCCCGGGCGGCTGACACCCACGCTACGCCACTGACATCAACATAACATTATGAATCTCTCTTCATACATTAAATCTATTGTCACTATATTTGTAACACCTATATGTCGTTCAATCACATTTAGAGAAAAGTCTCGCACCAAATTAAACAATCGTAGTAAATAGTCTTGAAAGAAATATAACGTGACATCTAGATATTTATAAGTCTGTAAACGGAAGAATTGGCATTTAGAAATGATTGTTTACTGTTTAGCTTAAAAGTATAACTGATATCAGTCTTTGAGTAGATAGTCTATGATTTTGAGTCGTTGCCATGTTCCTTTTTTAAATTTATAACATTCTCATTAGCTGGCCATTCGATTAAATACCGACAACTTACGCTTCAGTACACGACATCAGTTATGTATATAAACTGTCAATGGAAGTATTGTTAATGGAATATATTCAGTATGTTACTTTATAACTACGCTAGTAAACAATCATTGCAACTAAAAATGTCAGCCTCAAGTTTACGTATAACGAATATTGACGGAATCAAACGTATTGCAAAATGCTTTGCATATTGTCTAAATGAATACATTTTACAACAAACACCGATGTACATATTTAAGTTGGTGGTAAACATTATACATCTTACAATGTAGTATATAATAATGAAGTAACAAGTGCTGACTGAATATGTACCTACACGTAACGATACTTTAACGTATAATTGACTCACTAAATCTACGAGGAGGCGCGGAAGAACATCGATTGTGCCAACAACATACAAACCATTGGCGAATATTACAACAAAGTTTCCTTAACAAAATTTTCTCTATAATATCAATCATGATTGTGCCTGGATTATGTCCACAAAAATAATAATAGCACCTTTTTTTGAAATTAAATTAATACTCTCTGAATTTGGATCTTGGGAAATAATACTTTTTGTAACGAATTTTGTACTAAATGATTGTCCAGCGTTGACGGCGGAGCTTCGTGGTTACCGACGGAACGAGCTCGCGCCACAAATAAATGCTCCTATCTCATAATTTAAGTAATATCTTCAAAGAAACTACTATCCCACAACATTCAGTAAAGCGTCCCAGTCTTTTCAAAAGTTTATTTTCATCAAATTGAGATCTTGTTTAGACTTGATAGCGACCGGCTCGCGCGTGACGTCACACTGTCACCCGGCGCCAGCGGCCAGCACGCGGCGCGGACGTCGCCGCCGCGAGACACTAGTCTTATAGTTTGTGAGGTAGGCTTAGTCATGATCTAATGAAAGCGCCTTGTTAGAAAATACCGATTAATAAAATGAGATCTTTCATTACAATTACAAATATTAATATAAAGACGATAAAACTAGAATTACATACATTATACAACAAATTATTAACTTTTGTACAACACCATCTGTCGCAGATGAAGTGTCTGTTCTATGGTCGTCGTTTATCGTTCAACACAATTATGAATAATAGCACGTAGCATTTGCGGTACAATGAA
Source organism: Catocala fraxini (assembly GCA_930367265.1). Classification (NCBI taxonomy): domain Eukaryota; kingdom Metazoa; phylum Arthropoda; class Insecta; order Lepidoptera; family Erebidae; genus Catocala; species Catocala fraxini. The sequence continues at coordinate 10,092,925 of OV884039.1, forward strand.
ACTAACCCTTTGCAAATCTTACTGTCCGTAGCCTTAAGCCACCGTTCGGCGAGCGGCTCTAGAGCTGTGTGTGAGCAGCAGTGTGCCTCTCTCTCTCTCTCTCTCAGTGTGTGAGTGTGTGTGTGTGTGTGTGTGTGTGGCTAGAGCCGCCGCGGCCGCGACGCACGAGTCGCGCTGTATCCGCGCACGCGCACTGCGATACAACATCCATGACTTGTTCACGTCTGACAAACGTCACTGTTACTGATTCACTTATTATGCAAACACAATATGGAGCTGAATTTTAAACCAAACAAAAATTTACTTTACTTAGATAATTATATAAAATTAATTTGATTTTGATATGGCCATGCATTTGTCGTTATTTACATAACGATATATGTATATCGATCACAGACGCTACTTGTTATGTTTGTTTACAGTTTTTAGTTATTCAGCGTTTTAATTTTGAGTATACAACAACTATACATTTTCTTACCAATAACGCACTTATTAGTCTAAAACATATATTTCTTTTATTCAAGCAATACTTCATACCTACTTTGACCAATAACTACAAAATATCACAGACTGTGTGTTTATTATGTATACATCTTCTCATAGAAAAGTTTATATGTGTATCACACATGGACGTCAAAAAGCAATAGAGATGACATCTATATAACCATGATCATTAAACATATTTTATGTTTACAATATATAACTATCAATTATCAACATTTACATTAAACGTGATCAAATTATTTGTCAGAAGAGTTAGCCACCACAGTTCGAACGATCCTCACGCACCGTCGCACGTCGGCGTCGCGTCACCACCGCGTCGCCGTCGCGTCACCGAGTCACAACTGCGGCGAAACGTCATGGATATGTCTGCAGTCACAACCATCGGACGAGAATGACTGCTGCGTCTTCGTCAAACATAATCATTCAGAATACTCGTATAGAAAGAAATCAGTCGAGATTTAAGCACACGTCAGCCCATTACTACTAGCTACTATCTAACATTCATTGTACCTTTTGTTTTGTTTTATACATATGCGTCGCGTCGCCACGCGGCCACTGTCCGCGCGGCCCGTCGTTTAAAATCTCATTGGTTATCACAATATCTAACCTACTTTAAGATCTGGTACAAACTTACAGATTGTTATTTTTGTGCTCATTATTTTAAAAATTGTTTACTCCATGGTTGTAGATTATAAAATAATAATATTGTTTAAAGTTTCTCGTGTAAGAATGTCTAAAGCGTTTTACTTTGTATGCCGTATATTGTAATATTATATAATTCGTGTACCATAGAGGAATAAGAACTCTCTGAACGAGGCGTCCTGTGACGCCGTTCTCCCTTCACTTTTGTGACACATTAGGTTAGTCATGGAGCATAATGTTCATATTTGACCTAAGTTACAAACATATTTACAACATCGTACACGAACGCGTACAGAAGCACCCGACAGTAAAAAGCACCTAGAGTTCCCGAATAGAATTTCATAAGCGTACTATTATGGACTGCCGATCGCTGCAGAAACCGTGCAACTTAACTTAAAACATAGTGCAGTGCCGCGACACGCGACCGAACTCACTGGGGCTGATTAATTATCTATCTACACGTTCCCTCTACGAGGTCGTCATTCATAAGCACTAGTCCGTTCCACTCGAAAGAATTCAGCCGAACCGGCACACAAACAACAAAAGTCAGAAACGAGCAGCGAGTTGCAACGAGGGCGATCACAACAAGACAGTTCTCCTCCAGAGCCACGATAACGACGACAGCTACGGTTCAGCGTTTCTTGAGCGGCGGGCGCTCATCATCGCATACGTCGGAGGCCGACCATCGGCGCTTGCGCGCGTCCTCCTTCACGCTTAGGTTCTCGGGGTGTGTCTGCGGTGGTGCTGACGTGGGCAGGCTACCAGCGCCCGTGCCCGCCACCGCGCCTGTGCCTGCCGCGTGCTTGCGCGGCACAAGCGACACGCACACGTCGCCCACCTGCAGCCTCTGCACGCGCAGCCCGTATTGGGCCATTGTGCGCTCCGGCTTGCACGACGCCCACCCTCGCCCGTACACGAAGAACGGGTGCTCCACCGTAGACTCCAACTCCACCTGCAAACATCACAAATAGCGTGTCATTACATATTCACCACTAGAAAATGTATTAAGGAAAATAGAATTGCATTGCTCTACAATTTGTCTGAATATATTTTTCTTCTTCTGGAAACAGTTACTGTTACATTATTTATGCAATTTTATAAATAGAAAGTCTGGTGATAATTTGCCAACGACTGCACTCATGTACGCATAAGAAAACCTACCTACTGCAATAATTTGCAAAATGATTTGGGTTCCCAGGGAGTGTGAAGTCTGTCTTATGCCAGATAAAGGTTTCGAAGTTTGTCGTAAGATCTCAAAATGAGATAGTAATAGATTAATTGAATTTGGATGGTTTACCTGTGAGCGGTTCCTGTCGTAGGTGAGTGTGAGCGCGAGCCGGTCGCCTCGCTCGTCGAGCCGCAGCAGGGTGCACTGCGTGAGTGCGAGGTCACCGCTCCTGTCGGCGCTCATGACGAAGTCTTCCGTACGCATCTCTTCGACTCGCCGTAGCGAGCCATCCTCCAGCCGTATCAACGCGCCGCGGCAAAAGTAAGGCGCCGGCGCACCTCTTTCGGGAGACGTCGGCGGTTCCTGAAATCAAGTTAAGAATTCATGAGCTCAAGAGTATGACGTACCTATTAATATTATGGATGGGTAGACACAGACTTGTATCTTAATTTTAGAAAATTTAACAACGCAAGAAGTTTCCCCAGAGGTCCCTGCGCTGTTGATTGTACAATAGTGGATTTAAACAGACTTGCCACAATTTTTATGGACTATAACTAATTAATAAAGTTAAAGTAAATAATAATAAACATACCTCTCTGAGTGGTGGAGCAGGCGCGGGCGCAGAGACGGGCGGGGAGTGCGGCGCGGGCGCAGGTGGCACGAAGCCGGAGGAGACGCGAGGACGCAGAGGGTAGTTTGTTGGTGGCGCTTGAGGGGGCGCTCGCGTCCGGTATAGATAAGACGCGTAAGAGGGATGATGAAGGAACGGAGCATAGGCCCCGGCAACTGAAGGGAACGGAGGTGCTGCGGGTGCAGGGGGCGCTGGCATGGTGTCCCGAGGCCGCCGCGGCGCATACCGCGGGTAGGGCCGGGGCGGCGGCGCCAGGAACTCCGGCGTCATGCCGGCCGGCGGCGGCGGAGGGTACAGGTGGCTCAGCTGCCCGAGCTGCCCCAGCTGGGCTAGCGCCTCGCCGGGGAGGCTCGCTGAGATCATCGGACGGGCTGTTAGCAAACAGAAATACACATTATTCACTGATTTTTGGATACCATAGCAGATTTAGCATTAAGGTAGCAACAGAAGAAATCTACCATAATAAAATTTCAGCCACAGTCATAGATGCGTGTAAATTGGATTTGATTTTTGTCCCTATAAGAACTTTGCATTAATTAAGAAAAAATTGTTGAAGATATGACACAGAATCACATAATACATTGGAATTTGTACGCAAGCATTTCATTAAAGCTATATCTCTATGTCTCAAGAATTATAATGTAGCACACTCTAAATCAGTTCATAACTCACAGATGCGTGGCGGAAGTAAACTTAATCGTTATTGTAATGGAGCGCATATTATATGGAACTCGTTTCAATACTGATGAACAGTGAAGCAGATGATATCCAGAAGCCTTCGGACCTACGCTACTCGGAGTAGTAAGTAGGTAGCGTCCAGCATCTGCGTTAGATTACTCGACTTGAGTTTAGTATCGCGACGAGATAAGAATGTGGAGCGGCCGAGCAACGTCAACATTATAAATAGATTTTATTCACGTACATAAAAGTTAGTAATTCAGTGTGCACGCCACATGACGTGGAGTAGTCTGTCGTATAAACACCGCTTTTGTTCTATTTTTAGGGTACTGTAGGTCTACCATCAACACATAAAATTATCTTTGTTGCTTTATCGTCCAGCGGTACACTAGGCGCATGTTATCCGTACACGAGCGACGCTGAATTGAGAGTGCCGTAAACGTGTACGCGGCTCATGATCAATTGTTACTTCATAGCTGCTTATACACTGGAAAATTCACCTTTACGCCACGATTAGGCGATGTTATGTAACCACAGAAAGTAAAGACATGTTCAAGATAAAAGTTGAACATTATACACATCACCTCTGCAAATATTTAATATTGATTTCAGAACAAAAGACGGATGTACTTTTTCATTTGTATTGTAATCGTAATTGTATTCAACACGGACGGGATGTAAAATTAAGTCCCTAATCTCTTCATATACCTACACGAAGAGAAGCCTAATAGGTCCAGTAAAGTAAAAAAAATCGATAAAATAATAGTGTTGACAAATTATTCAAATTTTAAGCAGCCATACGTTAACACAAGGTTATCTCGCCAGAAGCTATACAAGTCGTTTCTCGATTGTTTGGATACTTATCACTATTACATGAAACACGTGTATGCGAGTAAATATTTTTCTACCTTGTTTGAAATTTTTACACTACGGCTATTTGTTTCTTTCAGAGTTTAAACTTTACGTTCGCAAACATTATTTTACAGCTCATATTATTAAGTGTTATAAAATGGATTGCCAGGTACTTTGTCCTGCGTTTTATAATCTTGGAAGTCCGTTCCATTAGCACGTTGCGTGAAGCATGTTTAATTATCTATGCACGATTACAGTATTCAATGTGTGTAAAGGAACAGCTCGATAATTACGTCAGCTGCCATTTTGTTGCGCTGATAATATTGACTCTCATCAACTATTACGAGTCATACGGATTCAAGTCGATACTATTTGAACGGAAATACGCAAGATTGACTTTCTCGTTGATGCCATGACAACGGTTTTCGACCGTAAGGTCTTAAGTCAAGCAGAATATTATCGGATTTTTCTGTTGGAATAGTCTTAGTAGCAGCACGGAATTTGACAATGTGCTGCTAATGCCACCTCGCGTTTATAGGCCCCGATACGTACGATTTAATAACTTTGTTATAGATGTCTGCTTACCTCTTCAAAGATATGCAGCCGTGAGTCTACGTATGCATGTAAAAACGTTGAGAGAATTGACATTCCTGTGCGTGTTGCTGCAGGCGATAATTTTAAGAATAAAGAAAGGCGCCGACGCACCTGCTCAAACAATGAGCTCTTTTCGAGTTAGCATGCCTCCCTCAGCAGGGGATGCTTACTATACAAGCGTATACATGTCGACACATAACTTGTTAGCGGAGGCATACGTTCGCTGTTATCTAATGAGAAAAGAATCGTTGAGAAAAGAAACGCTACCAATATACGACTAATTTAGAAATAAATTCTTATCGTGAGTAGGTGCCTTGTCGGTTCAATGGCGTAAGCGTGAGCGTATGTGTGCTGCTATATGTAAGATAATTCTTTCTGAAAGGATATTGTCGGAAACAATACATTCTAGAATAGACCCATCTGGTGAAATATACCTACATAGATGTCATACGTCTGCCTAACAGGAATTTTGTTTGGATATTACACGTGTGTTGGTATATGTGTTACGTCTTATCAGTATTTTTAAGCACATCGATGCTAATATTTCAAATGCGAAATAAATTAAGTCTGGTTGGTATAGAGATAGTTTGAACTCCAGAAACATCCATCCATGCAAAATTTAAGTGCTATGCACTTGTCGGTATAGCAATTTCTATCTTTCTCGAACCATTGCCAAATCATTCAATTCTCTTGTTGATATGTTTTTACATTTATTTTTCATTCATTTCATCTGTACCTATACTTTCTTCTTGGTCTTTGTCTATCTAAAGACATAGGGTACTTAAAACCCAACAATACATAACTAAAAGTGTACCTTTAGAGGTCGTTTAAATCGTAATGCTGCGTTTGGATGAATTGTATATCGACATTCACCATTGTAATATTTTAGAAATGTTGCTTAGTTGGCAATAAAAGCAGTCAGAAGATGGTGAAACTCGATAGGTATCGAAATATTTCTCAAGACTAGGCTTTCTAGACTTAGTCACGAACCTATCGTGACCTTGAGTTCGCGTAAATCGGTTTTCAAAGCCTGAAACCTAGTCTAGCTTCGAAGCACTTTGTCATAACAGCTGATATTATAAAATGAAAACTTCAATATTTCAGTCAAGCGCTCAAATATAAATAAAACGTGGATTTTTACATTGGGAGCTTGTAGTTTCATCAAAGCAAAGGTAGAAAATCTCGTAGTGTTTTCTAAGCAATCTATCAGATATAAATCCTTATGTATTCTCAATTACTTTTTCTATTAAAATGTAACGTAATACCCAATAAAACTTAAATATAGGATTAAAAGATAGAGTATTACTACGACATTTGACGAACATTGTCTAGGTTTCTACTAATAAAAGACTCATACCGGACTCCGTCACTCCGATTTCGACTCTTGCTACTGTCCATTTCCCAATAGAAAACTCGATAACACTTTGCGGTAATCTATTCCAAGATCGCTTCTAGTTTAAGAGACAATCAACAAGATCTATAATGTAAAAAAGAAATCGTACTTAAATTGTAAAGTTGAAGTAAGCAATGTCGTCGGTTACATCTAAATGTGTCACAAGGAAACGTCAGATTAGATAGGTATCAGCGGACAAAGACTAGTTAGCGTTTTCCTCATCTCGTTTCATGGAAAACCAACTTACAATGAGATGTATATGAGTAATTATGATTTAACTTAATAACGCATTCCAAACAGAATCAGTCAACGCTATGTTACGTCCGAAAACATTGTTATATCATAGACAAAAGCGTCATGTTTTATTTTGTATACACGCATAAATAACTTTTATATGTGTGTGTGTGTACGTGTAAACGCGAATTTCGCGAATGAGGAAATAAGATCGCGTACATTGTTTGCCATTGTGAGTCACAAAAACAACGAAAGATGTTGTCGTGACTAAGATTTTAAAAATTCAAGCCAATTAGCTAGCTCTCGAGTTTAACGGTGCGCGTGCATCTACAAACGTTCGACACCACCGACATTAACACATTTAAATCTTATTTTTAACGGCTATCTACAAACTACATAACCACCTAATGGAGCTGACTCTATCATCAACTATAGTCGGCTAATTACGTAATTTATCACGATGTGTTTTCCAATGTTTTCAACATTCATAAACATTTAACATCACGGTCTTAAAATGATAGAAGTAATTAAAAACACTTAAAAACTCGATCTCCTCTCTCAATTTATTAAGCAGCGGTTCAGACGATAACGATTAATCGTAATGTATTTGGACTCGGTATTACGGCGTAAGCACCTACGTTACGTATGTATGTATCTACTACATTTACAGAGAATCTTATTTATCTATCCCTGGAAGTATTCAATAAAAAATAACTGGAATATTTATATTTAAATGTGGAACGTTCTAATTTTAAATAGTTTTGACGTGGAACGCGCTGTCTGTCGGCTGTGATCGTGGCTAAGGCGTTCGGCGTAGGCGCAGGCAGCAAGGCCGCGAGTTCGGCGGCCGCGCGGTAAAAAACCTCGTATGAATGGCGAGCCAAATTTTGCGAACGATTCTCGGCGGAAGCGCTTACATCACGCGGTTCGCACAGCAGCAACATGGCCGCTGCTCTGGCGCATAACTAATTATTATTTGCCAATTTTTTTATCAACTTCTCTTTTGGCTTTTACGTCTTAAATAAATGCGCTTGAAGTATTCAAATACATTCTACGTTTTTATTTACGTAACTAGATATCACAGACATGCTATAGGTAAAACATAACTAGTAATAAATAATATCGATTATCATTCCCATACGACACAACTTTTAATGCAAATAATTACATAAAGTGCTGGTATAACTACTACAAATTAACACAGAATTTTTGAACATACATGCGTAAAAAGTTGTCAACGCCGTTTATAAAGGAGCATAATGATACAATGGTGTTATTAGGCGGCGTGGCGCGCGAGGTGGCACGGGGCGGGCGGCGGTCGGGCGGTCGATAGGGCGCCGCCCGTAACCCACTTCCGACGCCCCTGACCTTGCCGCCGCCATTCACGCCGCGTCTTACAGCGCTCGCCATTTCCCCCTACCGACAACCCCCCTTTGCCTCCTTCCCATACCCCGCTAAGCCATCCTACACCCACCGTCACGCACGCCGCCCCACAGAAACTTACAAATGCTCGGATTATTTTGACTTTACGCTTGATTCGCTCAGTGTTTATCAGAGATCTGTTTATACCAACTTAGTTTTATCAAGTTGCCAAACAATCGTATCGAAATGTCGGCGAAATAAACACCGTGGCTGTTTACATTAGTAAATGTCTGTAAACAACAACAACAACATAATTAATATTTAATAATTATTAATTTGCTACTAATTCTGATTATTAGTAATTCATTCTAATGATTTAATGGGTAGTATTGACATTATGACACTAGGGATGTGTTTATGATTAATTTGTCCTTACGATAATTATCAATCGTTTGATAGCTCTCTATAATAAATTCGTTTTAGCATAACTCGATAAAAATGTTGAATTGATTCAAATGTATGACTGTGATTTCGATATAAATTTTTGTTGGTTGTCATTGGAACCAAAACAAGTTTTATTTATGTTTGAAAATATCGTTGGTAGTAGTAGATGTTGTAATAATCTATGATGCATAAATAAAGTTAGAAAAACAAAACGAAAATCAATCTCTTGGTAGTTTGAAAATTACTTCTACTTTCTTATCAAATAGTGGTCAATATCAATTATTAACCGCTACTTAAAAATGTTAACTGTCTAACGTTTACGTATAATTTTACATTTATTATTAGCACACAGTTCCATCTCGTAGGTAATTATATTGTGTTATAGCAGACATGTATGTTTGGATTAGTTATTAATTTAATTACACGGGAGCAGTGTCCAAATGCTGGCAATACTATAATATGATATGATTGTGCGCACCTGTTCGTCCCAGCTGTCACAGACGCGAGTCGCGACTTATAACTTTTGGCGGTTGATTTATTTTGGTATATAATGTTGGAGTTTTTATTGCTAGTGACTAGGACGTATTACAATGCTGGTAGAATTACTGATAAGTTTCGATTTACGAAGAAATGATAAAATGGCAGCGTTTACCGGGGAATCCCGTGATACAAATTAGCAAACGTAAGATTGTAAGTAATATATGTTTAGAATACATGTATCTTATTACCCATGTATGTGTAAAATAGATAAATAATAACCGATATAGTAGGTAAGTATATGTTTTTCTATAAAAAGAAAACTATTTTATACTTAATTTAATTAATTTAATGCTTTAATTATTGTAATATTTGTATCATTCATGGCTACGACGTGCTATTGTCGAATAGACTATGGAACAGTAGCCAACCCTGATATGGCAGCCGGGGGACATGCAAACGTTCCGTGTAATCTGTAATTACGCACACACACACGATAAGTAAAACTGCCGTTGTGTAAACATGAGAATAAACACTTCATTACTTCCACACTTGCGTGTGCTACAAACTAATATCGATTTACTATTAAAATCGACTAATTATACGTAAGTACACTACTTCTCGAATAGAAAATTATGAGACTAAAGAGTATCTAAGCTCTTTGTTGTTGGCTTAAAACTCCAGAAAATGTTTATATTGTTTATTTTTTTTTAAATGGAGACCTGATCGTCTCTTGTTATAGTCAATAACGACCCCGTAAACTAATTTGATAATTTATTTCTAAAGCTAAGTAGTTATCAGAAACAGACAGACACCTATAATAATTTAAATTAAATTAGGTGTACATACCTTATTTAATATTTTAATCTAACAACATCGTCAATATCATAACTTATTTATCTGAATTAAAGTGGAAATTATTTTTTAAATTTTCAGTGTTGATTGATTACAGTAGCTTCTAAACAACAAAAAAGTTACACCGTCATTAGACAAACAACAACATAACACTAACGCTTACATTACCCTCCTTTCACTCAATGATAGGTAGAATTTTTATCAACCAGTATCAGTCAACACTAGACGTAACACATTGAGAATTATGTACAATATTAGCATTCATTAGTTTAGCCAAACATACGAGATGACGTCAATGTAGCTATTGTAAATTAAATATAACTAAATTAAGTCAGAGCAGTTGCTATTCGACGTTTCAGAGTCCAATTTCAAAAGATCTTTGAATGATTTCACGGCTTAAACCGTATCTCTGCCTTATCCATAGACTGAAGTGGCTATAACATCGACAAAAAAATTTACTTTATTTCGTATACCTACCGATTGTTGCAATATTAGATTTGGGTACACAGAATAAAATTGGTACAATAATATTATAGTGTTCTTTCTTTTGTCACGTGTATCATAAAACTGGTAATATATCTTAAGATCATAACGTTGCTTATGTTTGATTAGAACCTCATCAAACCAACATGTGTTTTATTTATTTTCTTTTTGACTTATTTGGTCTCTTTCTAATTGACCAGTACGTCTATTTCATTATTTAATTTTAACTTTTTGATATATTATAGGGACTTTCTTTTAAAGCTTTTGAGTTATTAACGTATACTTAACCAATCCTTTATCTTACGCTTCGTTGTATAAAATTAAGTGCTAAGAAGCCAAATGTTTGCCACACAATAAATACTTATTATTTGAAATACTCATATAAATACAAATAAAGAAACAAACGATATCTACGTTGTTATATAAGTCGCAGATAATAATTAGGTACCTACATAATATATCAGAGACCTCAAGCATCCGCGGAATGAATAAATAGGCTCATAATATATCGAATGTTACAATGTTTAGAGATAGCAATATCAACCCAACAGTATTTTTGACGAGGAGGAAGTTACTATAGCTCGATAGCTAAGACATTGTTAGTGCCCATCTAACCTATTAAAATATTTATCAGAACTCTTAGAACAAGCTTTAAAGATTATTCTAGACTTACACAGCCACAATTAAATTGAAAAACACCTAATAATAATTTTTAAATTTGACTTGTTTAGTTCTATTTTCAAACAATAATATCTGAGTGTCGTCTGAATTATCAATTTAAAATGTGTGATATTGAATTAAATAATGAGTAAGTAGCGATAAAGAGGAACAATTTATAAATGTCTACGTGATGTTGAGCTTCGGGTTGCGAGGCTGAATGAACGGAGCTAGTCACGCGACGCCAGTTACGTAAACCCGAGTTTCCACAATATTACTTAGCTTACTTGTTTGCGGTAAAAAGCCAACTGACGTGTTAATTGCATTGCAGTATTGCTAATTATAATATTAACTTGCATTTTGATTTCTATCGAGGAACCGGATTCGGTGTGTTAAGGACAGTTATTTTAAGTTTCGCTCGCCGCACTGCACGTGTGAGTATTTGCGACGATAAGAAAACGCTAACCGAGCAAAAATGTTTGAGGTCAATGTATTACTTATTATATGTATAAAAATCGAGTGAGATAGTTTTAGCCGAGGTTGCCATCCACAGGCAGTAAGTAACAAACGATCTAAAGATAAGTTTATGGCTACCCACGTAGCGTGATTATACGACAGGTCGCTAGTTTTAATCATGACAAGGTGGTGAACTAAATTATCCCGCGTAATTGCCGGTTCTGATGGCCACAGTTTGCGTCGAACCTACAAGGAGGCGGCGTATTCGTTTAAACGACCAATTTGGAGTCCAACAACAGTTTTATTGAGTGTATCACGCAATAGGAGAGTCGAGGCAAACAACCCCGCCTACACTCGCGACTCGCGACGGTACACGGACACTCTTCTATTTACATACACCGTCAGGGTTGGCAGTAAATCGTTCCTAAAAACGTAAATAACGTCCATTATGTGAAGTCTGTAACATTTAAAATATTGTTTTAGCATTGGATTTATTCATATTCACGTTAAGAGTTATTTAATAAGGATTGTGTCACGTCTGAATGTTGTTTAAAGGTCAGCATTTTCCTCAACAAGTGGGTTAAAAAGAAAAGGTGGATTATTTAAGGCGTGTCAACCCTGTGAGTCCATTATTGCTAAGTTGCGGGCACCGTCGCATCGCCCACGCGGTAACACACCAACAATGTTGTGTTAATGTGTGCGCCACCTGTGCTGTGTACACATGCTCAGGCGCCATCAACGTGACGTCGTGCGAAATGTATGCAAAACTTGCTTTGGTTCGATTCCCGCACAAGTCAAACATTTGTGTGCATGAACTTGAATGTTTGTCTTGGTCTGGGTGTTTCTATGTATAATAGTTAAGTATTTACAAAAAAAAATTGTATATAATTATGTATGTTTATCCATTGTCTAGTACCCATAGTACAAGCTCTGCTTAGTTTGGGCCAGATGGTGTTCTGTGTATGTGGTAGAATATTATATTATATTTATATTATGTGGTAGAATACTATATTTATATTTGAAAAAAGTTTCTATCATCTCTACCGTTATTTACTAGTGCAGTGTCGTCAAACATCGTTGTTGTTGACTTTTCACCGATTTTTATACCAACCAATATCTACTGGCTTTTAGAGAGGCGGTTAAAAATGTACCCCAATTTAGTGCTTTTTCTAAATCTAGCACCAAATTTGTTATCCGAAAACCGGTGGACTTAACAGTTGATTCAGAACCAGTAGAAAGAAAGTTGTTAGTGGCGAATTTTTTTCCAATTCATTTGAAATTCAAAGAAACTATTTCACGTAAAAATCGAATCCATTTGCTACTGCATTAGCATTAATTAGTGAGTTCATTGACCGTTGTTGAATTATTACTTCATTTTCATTAAATCTTGATTATTATAATAGTATTATCGCATTGTGAATCGTCACTACGTGTTATAATAATATGTGTATAGTGTTAGCTTTCAGCATTATTGAATTAGATTAACAAGAATGAAATTATAGACTAACATAATTTGAATGTGTCTTGTCATGTAAAACTACGACGTTGCCGAACGCACAGCACGATTCCTAACAGTTTACTTTTAAATTGTGTAATGGTATGAACATAGAATAGAAGATAGATAATAAACGCTCATGAATGTGGTTTCAATGCAATGACTTTGTAGAATTAGTAGCTATAAACTAGACTAGATAGAATAGACATGGCATCGTAAAATGACGTTACGTATTGTTAGGTTGGTATTTCGCCAGCGATTCGACATCAAACTAAATGTACAACGTTTTGTGACACAAACTTTTTCAATCATATTTCTTTTACGTTACGGACGAGTGGAACACAAAGGGTTATCAAGTGTATCTAAGTGCATCTGTACACTCGACACTAACATACTGTATCAACATTGACATCGCTGCATCGTAGTGTGCGCGTGTACTGATTCGGTAATAGGTACCACCTTTCGTTAATCCTACCGCTCGCGCTCTATAAAATAAGTAATAAACTAATTTATTATATAACGGACATTGAAGACTACCCAAATGAACGATAGTTATTTGACAAATCTTATATCAAAACGTAGGCTATCCCTAAATCATCTAAGAAATGCGCTGTCAGATCTTATACTACCCTCGTGTACCTCTCAACTAAGTCTTAAATGACATATCCAAAATATTGATGTAGTGAGATTTTTTTGAGTTATATAATTGACCGACCTATAATATGTCGCGGTTCTATAGCCTTATTAGTATTACTATACACGTTGTGTAGTTAGGCTAATAAACTCACAGAACAGCTGATTCAACAAATAAGGTTGTCATATTTTTTTATGTTCTGCGAATTAATTATTGAGAATAGTAATAAATATGATTAAATATCATACTTTTATAACGTATCCAATGATTTTCTACATTTTATTTTCTCTATAATATCTATTAATATCTTTATGTATTATCTATAATTAGAAACTGAATGTCAAGTTTTGATCTTTGTTACATCTAAAACAAAAGATTGTATTTCATAATTTTGTACAAACTTCCTGACCTTTCTCTGTTTACTATAACAAAGTAATTACGTACTTTCATACAAAGAGGCTTATAAAACGGCTAACGAAGATTACAAATCAATGTTCTGAAAGTACGGTAACAGGCTTTTTGTTTGCTGTCTTGGTGCACTGTTTCGCAGAAAAGGCTTTTAAGAGATAAAAACTTTATCAGTGTGATTCGTATTAGTGAAATATCTGAGTAAACAAAACATTTAGATATGTATTTGAATATTTATGTGCGGATGTGTAAGACTAGTGTCAGCTTCCACCCACGAGCGCTCGTCACTAAATGGACTTTATTTTAAGCTGCATTAGATAGATACACGGAATAGCCTTTTGAAATCCAGGTCACTTCTAAATTTAATTCCTCTTTGCTATGCCGTTTTGAACTTTTTAATAATCCAACGTTTGTCACTGCTGCATTTGGTTGAGATTTGCAAACATTAGTTTTTTTGGAATAATTATAAATATTCCAATAAATGTTTACTCGTTACTTACTTACGTATTATAGGTGTCTGAGACATCACATCATTTATTAGTGATCTTTTTAAGCGGAATTTATTAATGTTGAGTTACCAGGAAAATGATAGAACATTTTTTTTTTGTATTTACGTCGCGTTGACTATAGAAATATAAAATATTAATAACGAATATAACAATGGACGCGTTCAAGGGTTTACATCAGTGATACATACCTACCTACAAGATTGAATTTATAATTATAAAAAATGATTAATACATTGCTTTACGTTTTCATGAATATTGCACATTATAATTAAATTACTTCTGCGACTATAAACCGGATTATTTGTTCACAATTTTAATCTACAATTATACTTAGTTTCCAAATACCTCTCGGCCTACATTATTCTTTTCGCCGAAACCTCGGTATCAAATACATAATACATCATTATAAATCACTATTAGCTACTTAGAAGTTGTTTATTGGCAATGACTATATTTAGAATAAATTGTAGGTCGTGCTGAAATAGGCTCTACATTGCCTTGAAATTGATTTTCATTGATCCTTTATAGCAGTGAAAATGAAGTGGCTGAACCGTGAAAATCTTGTATGCTTCATAGCCGACTGACTCGCCTATTCGGAATATCTTTAACATGTTCCGATAACAGTTCAATCGCTTGTAGACCTACATTGGTAGGTCTTGTGCGAATTCATAACCTAATATAATAACGTAGTAGAATGTTCATTAGATTGCCTCGTTGGATCAATGACGTAAAACATGTCCAATATCCGATTGAAGCCTTCTTTGGTCGAAATTTTCTGTCAGAATATCCCCTGGCTACTCCAGTTTAAATAAGTGTCCCGCTGTGCCGTACCTCTTTTATTCCTAGACCTATCCCTATTTAGGTCCAGAGCCTGATACCTACTTGGCAATAAATACCTGGTGAGAGGCCACAGCAACTAACTAGTTCCACTAACCCGTGGTGTTCTGAAGACCTCGATCTTCATTGCATTAGCGAAAACTAGGCAAAGCCATACGGTATACCTGTATCGTTCTCATGCAAAAACAATTGATAATGTCCCCGAAAATAGCCAGCGAACTTTAGGTTTAGCATTGGTCTATTACCTAAAGCTTTTTAAAATACCTAATTTCGTTAATCTATCAATTAAGACTGCGCCGAGCAAAATGTGCCAAAACAGGCGGTCACAATTAAGTTGATAAAATCAACACATTTAGTTTAATACAAATAAAGAATATACATTTACCATAACAATGAATGTATTTACAATTACACCTTGTAAAAAACTTAAAATAATTAATATTTTCGCCTACAAAATTACGTAAACTTGCACGAAAAATGCAAAAACGTAAGCTCGTGTTATGTGATTTTTAGATTATAACAGTAGAAATCTATCCTATTTTACAGCTTAATCGAAACATAAATAGTTATATTACAATTTGTCCGTCCCAAATATTAAAATTATTGGTTGACAATAAAGATACATATTTATCAAAAAAGCACTTCAAATCCTTCATACAGTTTTAATATGGCGACCGCGCGCTGATTTGAATTTCGAGTTCTGTCATTCAGTCCAGCCGCGTCTTACGCTCGGCGCAGTCTTAAGGGGAGACTATCCCATTACGTTATAAACAATATCATATATTGAACGCTGCCACAAACCACAGGTATTACCGAATTTACTACATAGGAGATACGCAGATAATTAATAGTTTGTATGAAGACCAAGAGCGATTCGTATATATCTATTAAAAAATAAAACTCTTTCGAACTCGCGGCATACTTATATCTGTCTAACGATAATTAAGTAATTGGTAATTGTCAGTAATGTAATATGTTTTTTTAGATTTTAAAATAACTTGTCGTAATCGGTGAAATGTATTATATAACGTTTGGTCACGTTTATAAGAAAACATTATCTTATCTAGCATTGAGCGATGTCTATATAATATAATGTTAAAGGTCGTTATTAATATAGTATGTTAATCGAAACCGCGGGCCGCAAATTAATTTAGAAAAAGACACGTTAGAGGACAATGCGAAGGCCACGGCATGACGTTCGATTAAAATAAAGTTGATTCATTTCATGAGTTATTCGGCGGTGTAATCAATCATCTGGATGCAAGTGACGTAATCGGCGCGCTCCCGTCTGCCCGGCCAGTTGATGGAACGTTTATGTAGTGGGTACATGGACGCACGCTTGCCATCGCTTCGTCTTCGGGTATGGTCAAATTTGTTGGTAATCGGGTCACCTACCCGTTCAGTGTGTAGTTAGTTCAGTGTGACTATAGCGTAACCCTTTTTATTGATAAACTGATTCAGAATTATGCATTCTTTTTTACTATACAGTTCAGTATACCTAAGTCATGAATTACTAAATAGACCAAAATTAAAGAGTAAAACAAAGGCAGTTGGTTTTATTATTACGTTTTGGCAATTATTTCCGATTCACATTCCACTATGTCCAAGGCAATAATAGAATTTACAGAGGAATAATCCACAATGATATGTGAATTTAGACCAGATCTCGTGGTTTGACGTAAATGCTGAAAGAAACGTACGTATACGTAACTACTGGACGAATCTACTTACGTCACATTATCGTCTTGCCACTGGAAATATACTTACTCCATATTCATACAGAGTGCAAGATATTAAAATAAATATATACATATATATATATATATATATATATATACATATATATAATAATAATAATAATAATATATAATAATATTCTATCACATACACACAACACCATCTAGCCCAAACTAAGCAGAGCTTGTACTATGGGTACAATGGATACTAGACAATGGATAAACATATGTACATATATACTTTTCTTTTGTAAGTACATACATATTATTCATAGAAACACCCAGACCAAGACAAACATCCATGTTCATGCGCACAAATATTTGACTTGTGCGGGAATCGAACCCGCGACCTCAGGCGTGGCAGTCAGTTACACTAACCACTAAGCCATCGAGTCGTCATATCGAGTATATATATATCTGGTCACAGACCTCACTATTTAAATTCGGAATACACGTGTAACAGTCTTCCAAAAGCAGTACGGTATTACTTAAATTTAATTTCAGTTCTCATATCTAGCAAGTATCATATGACGGCAAAAATATGTTATCTACTTAATGTAATTATGCTAATCATTTCAGACCATTTACTTTAACATCACCAATTCATAAATTGATTACATTGCATTGGTAGTTTGTTATCTGTCACAAAGATTATATTAAAGCAATCATTAAATATTTATGTTGGAAATACATATTTTATCATACTGAGTGAATGACTGCACTCGGAATAATTTTGAGTATTGTATGGCCTTCGATAAAAACGACGATAATATAAGCATTTACGTATTTCACTTTATTTTTGTCAAATCCTATATAATGCTGAATGTGTAATACTTGTGTAATAAAAGGTATGTTAGTAATCATTGATAGATATCGCTGCTGTAGGCTGACTACACGACCCGGACATAAATAACAGCAGGAATACACGGCTTCATTCATTCAATACAAGCCTTCATGACCTTCATAAATTAGGATTTTATGCTCCACGTAAGATATCTATGCGTGAAATTTTAGATAAATTAATCATCGAATTATCTTTCTCAGAACGAACACACAAATACCTACGCATAATATACAGATTACAAATTAATTAACACAAGTGTACTTTGAAGTTTTGGAATATAGTTATTAGTGAAAGGGTAAGCTAAAACATATTATTCAGTCTCGAATTACTGTTCGAAAATTACAATAAATACTATGTATTTAAGTGCAAAAGCATTTTGCATATTTAAAATGTATAAACTATTATTTACCCGTATGACTCAATCATTGTTCTGTTCTTTTTCTGTAATGTTTACATTTCCTATTTACTTATATTTTGTATATATTTGTTACATTTACGCTGTTTCATTGGAATCATCTACTCACTTGAGTGTTTCAAGTATTCCTATTCATCGTAAGGTTGCCTGGAAAAGGTTTTAGCGATAAGGTGTATGCCTCTAATTTTATTCACAAATATTTTGGTGTACAGTTAAAACATATTTAACTATCTATCTACTTTACAATATGTTGTTTGTTATGATTTTAAGATATTTTTCATTATTTGGTCTTATAAAACTGAGTTATAATGTAGTGAATTTGTTGACGTTAAAATTAATTACATAATCGATCGTAGCTCTATTCCTATATTGAGGTTGTCAAGGTTTTAGCGCTAGTCTAGACTTTGGCCAGCTAGACGGTCGATTCTGGACTGAGTTAAAATTAGCGAGTTGCATATGATTTTAGCATTTATCGACCCGCGTCTATGCTTAGTGGCCCGCCTGTCCAATAATGTTGGAAACGAGAAACATGTATTCATCCAAGTTCATGCAATTTATATTTCTCTCATAATATTTATCTACTTATACATTCTTGCTATGTATTTTTAGGGTTATGACTAAAGGTCATCTTAGAAATTTCTAGAATAAGCCTGACCCGGTTCATCTCGCTCCAAAATACCGTTTTTTATGTGATAGGAGGCAAACGAGTATACGGATCGCCTGATGGTAAGCGATCACCGCCGCCCATAAACACCCACAACACCAGAGAGGTTACAGGTGCGCTGCCGGCCTTTTAAAAAGGAGTACGCTCTCTCTATTCTTGAAGGATTGTAGGTCTTATGGGTCCGGCAATACCGCAGGCGACAGTTCATTCCACAGTTTAGTTGTGCGAGGTAGAAAATTTCTGGGAAAACGCACAGTAGTGGACTGCCAACCATCTAAATGATGAGGATAGAAATTCTGTCGCGACCTTAGAGATCCCACATTTCTTCGGCTATGTTTATGTGCCCTGTAAGTTTATTTACATCAGAATTTAGGAGCTACATTTTTAGGTTCCATGTAATAAAGTGACATCTTATACTCGGCCATATTTCTAGATTTCGTGTTGCTAGTTTATCGGCAAAAAATCCTCATAACGCCCACTGCCAGACCCTAAAACATCACGGCACCAGCTAGGCTTATAGTGCCACATAAATAGAATATAACATTACAGTAAGTACCTATCTTACATATTGCAAGGCGAATAATTAGCACCATAGCCCTGCTAGATACAAAACATAACTCTTGTGTGCTTGTTAAAGTTAAGCAGTATTGTACGATACCCGTTTACCAGCTAGGTTTAGATTCCACGTAAACAATCCAAGCCTATTAACGTCTACCCTGCACTGTGTTTTCCTTGGTACTACTAAGAATTCGCTGGCAGAAGTCGGCGAACGGCACGCCTAAACGCAACATTCGCCGCAGGAGCAACGAGACATTACTGGCCGTGTACACAATGTATCTAGACGAAAATATCATGTTCAGTTGCCAAACACTCTCGACTAAGTACGCTTATCCAATAATAGCGGATGGTGGCGATCGATCAGTTCGTCTCGTCAATGTTGAATAGACTATGTTTGGCCAAAGTGCCAAGAGCTTTCCCTTGGATTGGCAGCCACACCGCCAGACCACACACCTTCCAATTCATTCCTCAACTGTTATTAATATAATTATGTGATAGCGATACTCGTCTATTTAAATTCTGATAAATATATTGCTGTTTTGTATGCAAACATTGCCACGATAATAGCAAACACAATTATTATTAATTTCCTAAAGGTCACAATAGTTATCGGCGAAGAATTGTTGTTGCTAATTAAAATATCAACATTGTTATATTAATAATCGGAATTTACAATTATTGTAGAAAGGCCAGGTAACAAATACTATGTTACAATTAAAAGCTGACGAAGGTGATGGAAGCGGATGAAGCAAACCTAGTATTTAGATTTGTGGCTAGTGGAAAGCCTTTGCCTCGACTAACTTGCTGCAGGAAATAGGTGTCAGGGTATATTTTCGGCTTTTCCTGTCAGTAGCAAAAGCAAACTTGGCAAGGCTATTTACATAGCGTATATTTTATCTGTTACATAAGACCTATTCACGGTATGGAAGAACACAACTTGTTATGGTTTCCCATATGTACATATATGCAGAAGACTTACACGTTTCCCTTTATAACGTTCTAAGTTGGCCAAAGTTAATAGAAAGTAAACGTTTGATAAACAACTCGCCTTACAAACTACGTGTCCTATTTAGCAATATATTTGCAAACATATCGATGCTGACCTCGTGTGAACAGTTATTACTTCTCTATTTAGATTCCATTCGTGATTGTTACACGCGTAGGCAAACGCCTTCGTCCCTTGAATATAAAGAGCAGATCTTAGTAGCCGCGTGACTAACCGATTGGCGAGTAACCTGACGGAGGAATTACCACCCGATTGTATGCAAAGTAGCGGTTGACTGGCGGACTGACCGACCATTGAGTGCTGAGCCCCACCGGCACCGAAGCCGCCATCATTATCAAATGCCAAATGCAATAATAATGGCCTTGCCACCATAACCGTCTTGTACACACTTGCCATATGTGATTAACAAACGGAACTAGTGAGTAACTCGCTATTGCTATTTACGTATCGTTACGTAAAAACGTTATAACTAAATATTATTATATACTGCCAACGTTATTTTCTATTTGAATAGCCTAAATGTTTCTTTCCATTTTTTAATTTCCATGTAATAGTTAAACAATATTTTGTCAGTACTTCCACATAAAATGTCAATAGTATAACGAAACTGTCTAGCTATATTTTAAAGGAATGATTTTCGGTAAATGTATGCAATGTAAGCGCAAAGCGTTACAAAATGTGCCAAATATATATAGTAGAGATACATTAGAATTGTAAACAACGGCACTGAGAAGTAGCAGAAGGTTATCAATGTATTTGGAAGCAATAGTAACATCACATCAACAGGTAATTTAGCATTTGCGTTTGCGAAACAGTGGCTTGTGAAATTAGTTACGAGCCCGTTCGCCCCTCAAGGTTCGCCCCCTAGTAGGTATTTGTTAGGTTTCTTCTTAAATCCACCCAAAAATAGGAGCCCCTTTCATTAAGTCGACTTAATGAAAGGAGCAAAAGTCAAGGGACGTACGGGCTCGTAGCCGTGAAATTGTGTGACTCGTTCTAGAAATATTATTTCGTCTAAATCAATACTAATGTAATAATAATATAGCAGTATTGAGATTGTTTGTTTTTTCTTTGAACGCGCTAAACTGTGGAACCTCCTTCGAATTTTATTTTATTTTCTTCAGATAGCCTTATTCTTGATGGAGGTTATATGCTAGGTATATAATACAACCCTAGGAGTAACGAAATCGTAGCAGTAATTATAAACGTGAGTTAACCAAATAGACAGTTAGTTTCTTATAAAAAGCAACAAAAATTACATGTTTTAAATTGCTGTGTATGTGCATATATTGGTTGTGATCACATACTTAGATTCAAAGATATTTTAATTATGCTCTAACAGCGTTATGAATTATAATTTCTTAATTAACATATTTGAATACCAGATTGAGTTCTTTATCCGTTTTTATGATATTAAATGTGACGTCAAGATGTTATTACATGATTACTTTTGCTTTAAAGAAATTTAAGGCATCCATCCCAATTAACAATGCAAGGTTAGTTGGCAAGAAATACTAAGATGAAAGACACGTATATATTTAGGACTTCGAATGTGTCTGATGATATTGTAAATAACAAACCTTGTTTACTCTTATTTAATGCAGCGATTGCTTAGTTGGGAGACCGACAGACTGCTACGCAGAGGGATCGAGTTCGATCCCGAGACACGCACCTCTCGATTTTTCGAAGTTGTATGTACGTATTAAATTGCTAATTATCGCTTGCTTTAACGGCGAAGGTAAACATCGTTAGGAAACCTGCATATCTGAGAGTTCTATGTTCTCGAAGATGGGTGTAGTCTGCCAACCCGCACTAGGCCAGCGTGGTGGTCTATGGCCTAAACCTTCTCATATTGAGAAGAGGCCCGTGCCCAGCGCTGGAACAGTTTATAAACAGGGCTGGTATTAATATATATATAATAATGCATGCATAGTCTCAAACCTATATCTACGAAAGGGTGTGCAGAGGTGCAATACACCCACATTTCGCCAGTTATGTTTAAGATCCCACGCAATAGGGGGCTTGTCTATCTGGCACAGTTCCAACTCTGTCTATTACTACGAAATGTTAAGCAGAAAAATCTTATAACAAAGAAAGAGGTTTTAGGTTCAGTTCCGGGAACTGAACCTAAAACCTCATGCACAGCATTTACATTCACTACCGCCGTGATATAATGTTGATTTTTCATATAAAAACTACTACAAATGATTACTGTCATGGCTACTCTATATCCTTTCCGCTTAATACCCCATACCCACTAACCATGAATAAATATGCAGGTATGTAAGTTTATTGTTTTGAATAAATTCTATTCGTATGTGTTACTGTTTTAACATGTTAAACGTTTCCTGATTTAAACTCGGCGGAATACTGACATGTCTAAATAAACTATTCAAGCCAAAGTCAAAAATCATTTATACATTTAGTACAAAAAATAACACTTATGAGCTTAAAAATATATAGGTTAGTGTGTTCACTAAGTTACTGAAGCTACATTTAGGTTAGTTGCTAGGTATAGGCAAAGGGTTGAGCCTATGAGACAAACCTGCAAGAAACTCACGGTCACTCTACATACACTATTAAATGTATAGTGGGCGTATCTTTCAAAAATGAATTTGCATAGTATGTCCGAGGTCACACATTGATATACGGAACATGTCGGTGACCTAAGCTTTCAATATCACGCTCCAAAGACGAACCAAGGGCAAGTGAAAGTGCATATCAACAATTCCGCGATTTAACAAACAGATATAATACTTTATTTTTGATCATAAAGCTTAAAGAATTGTTTTGTTCGTCCAGTAGTCCAATGACGCTTGCGCAATGCAAGTCGGAAGACCCGAGAGCTATCAACGAATATATTAAGCTCTGCTTACAAACAGTCCCATTGCTGGGTACGGCCGCCTTCACCTCCACGCGATCGGAATCTTTATAGAGAACCTATCTATGTAATATTCACATCCCTGCCTACCCCTGAGCAATTAAATTTACATGCGTGATGCAATGTTGTTATTGAAAATCTTTATAAATAAAATGTAAATGGTGATGTAACTGATCATTTACTGCTTTCATACATAAAACATGTTATTTCACATATTATAACTGTTGCCGATTTATCTGTATAATAAAAACAAATAATGTTATCAATGTTTATAAGTTCGGCTTATTAAAATAGAACTCGGCAGCCACGTGTATGTGGGCTGTTAAACCGCCATATTATTAAAATATAGACATAATATTAATATTTTATTTTTAAGGATTGTTTGCTTGACTGGGTTTGTTGATATATGTAGATATTTCTTCATAGGTATTTACTCTATAGAGTTACAGATATCAAGTACTCGTATCTATTTACTTTCGGTTCGAGATACTTGCTTGAAGTTTTCCTCTTATCGTGCGTTTATGATGCACTTCCCGGGTTAATTCGTCAGAATTTGGGTAATGTTTAGTATCGGTGGCATGTTTTCATAACCGGCACTGTGTCAGATAAGATAATTCGCGTTGCCAAGTGGGCAAATTATCAATTGACCCGTGTTAAATAACTTGAGATCATGTGATCCACCAGGGTTCTTCGCCGGCAATGAATGATTTTGCTCATATATTTCCTTTGTCTTTTATGCTGCGTCATTTGGTGATGACCTAGCGATTTTAAATATTGCGATTTTTTCACGTTATATCAGGCTTTAATTTTCTTATGTCGCTTTTATGCTTAGAGTGCTTAGCATATGCATGGAGGTACATTTCTTAAATATATACTTTGTGCGTGAATCCCAAATATTCTATAGACCAATATCTCTATATGACGCGGCGGTTGTCCAGTTGCTAAGACAATAAAACCTGCTTTCAAGAATTGGATGTGTTTCTGACCTATTGGACTTCGGCACTAAAACTATTCCTCATGCAATCATTTAGTTTAACTGGTGAGTTATATAGGCATACTTAAAACATTCAACAAAGTGCGAATAAATGCCTTGATATCCCTAAAAAGGAGACAACCGGTAAACGGAACGGTTAAGTGTAAACTAATCTTGACGAATTGTTGTTGTAACAGATATACTGTAATTAAATAATTGACAGATAAACTTTTGCTAGCCGATAGCTGGTCACGTACACCGCACGACTCACACAAATTATATCAAGAATAATAACAGCCCAGGCCACGATTACGAAAACCGTTTAAACATCTATAATAACACCTCACTCACCTACAAAAACATTTAGGCGTTAGTCGTTTAGGCGTTTTTGAGAAACAATTAGGCGACGATAACATTGACGAGTAACACGGATGAGGAATCAATAAACAAGAAATACTACTTTTATCACTTCACTGAAGCAATTAGCTAACAAAAAGTGTCCAAATTCAAATGATCCAAGAAGTGATCGCCTCGGTTCTACATAGAAACAGAAAGACAAGGCGAGTTGTCAATTGAAATGGTAAATAATAAATATTTGGAAGTGAGAGCGACAGGCGGATGTGTGTTCACGTCACAATGGAGCCACGCGCCCGGCACTGGCTTGTGCCACTTGTGCTATGCGCTTGTTGATACGTGCGCACGCGTTCTTCGAGGAACAGCCCTCTGAATGGACCGAGGAAGATGTGACAACGAGTGTTTTCAAAACGTTACACAGAAACTGCAATACTGGGATGTGAGACGACGTAAATATGTTGTGTAAACTCGACGAACACAAGCTCAGGAAACGATCGATTCACAATGTACTAAATACGCGTGTTATTAGAGTTTTCTCCTTTCTAAATGCCGCAAGGTCTTCCAACAATGTAATATTGCGAGGCGCCCTTGCCTCATTATTGGTGGCTCGGTTATTGCTAGTGCTAGTTGGTGGTAAGGCACGGTAAAATTAATAGGCAACATTGAACTTGAACGTGTTGCGCGGTGCGTGCGCGTGACGTCACAGCTCACGTATACACGTGGTCGCTGCTCGGCGCAACACTCGCCGGCGGCCTTGCCGCGGCCGCCGCTGCCTATCGCACCGGCCACATCGCCGCCGTGCGCGCCTAACTAACCGTGAACACAGCCTCACATGCACAGACAACACCATACATATACACACACACACAATATGTATATGGACATAGCAGTTTTAAACGTCCTCGCCGAAAGAAGTAGGCGTGCGAACACTCAGCTCACTTTGACTCACTAAGCTATAAATTACTTCTTTTACCCACCGTATTAACAAGTCAAAGGAAAAACCTCTTAAATACAACATGAATCTTGACCTTCTTGACGTTTTTACGCCATATTTGAATTGGAAATAATAATACATTCATATGTTCAATAATATATAACACATCGAGGTTACAGTGTCGTTTGCAAATATAAAAGTTGCGAGCGGCACTTGGATGATATACAAGAGAGTGATGATAAAAGCTATCTAGTTGGTGTGTCGTTATCTATACAAATATTATTTATCAGCATTACGTTAATGGATAAGCGAAAAAGTGATACAAGAAAAGTGATTCTCTTATCGAAACCGTCGTACCTACGTACCAACTTACATGCCTGGCTGACTAAAAATTACTTTATGTAATTTTTACTGAGCTAAGCACTTAGGCCTATATGTATATATATAAATTTGTTAGTATTTCTAATGCAAGTACTTTTTTAATTTGCTTAGCAGTTATTATTAATAATAAATAAGGTATCTTTATAAAGGTCTACTATTTCAATATCAAAATGTTTATATGCATAAAATGTATGTATTGGTATTTATTCCCCTATCTGTAGTGTATTCGCAAATATGTACGCTTGGGCTTTTAGGAATTGGCAGATAATATGTTACGATGTATACTATTGCCTACATAGTAAAATATATCATACCAGCTGTTACCCATGATTTCATTCGTGTTTTTGACGTTTACTATGTCCTTGCCGGGGACTCAAGCTATCGCTATTCCAAAGTCGATCAGAATCTGTCCAGTAATTTAGTTTAAAATGTAACAAAAGCAAAGATATATTCGCATTTATACAGGTAGGGATTAAAAGTTAAATTCCATATCATACAATAAAACAACAAAAAATTTAATCGTTCGCGTTGTACCGGTTTTGTCTCAACGGTTAATCAGTTTGAACATGTTATTTGTTATAATTATAGATTATCGTATGACAATGTTACAAATAACATACGTCTGTTACAGCTAAACGTCCAGAAAAATCGATAATACCACACATAGCAGAATCAGAGCGGTTATCAGATCAATCACATTATTGATAAATAAAGCCAAGTTTATTCTTTACATATATGATGTAAAGTTAGCCTTAAAGGTCTATTAAAATACAGTAAACTCTTCATTAGATACACTCCACAGAAAAGTATCAAATGGGCAAGAAAAACAACCAAGAGTTGAAATTGAAAGCTCTCTTTTCCAATTAAAAGAATTGAGCTTTTACAGAAACATGCCAATTGTGGAGCCAATTTAAATTGCAGTTTCAACATACCGTTTGTGAATATAATTTTATTCTATTTTCACAGATAAACAATGCAGCATTTCTAAAAATACATATAAGATCTTAATGGCAGATCTGTAGGGATTAGATATGTTTCATATCCAAATTCTACCGTTGGGTAATGTTTTTGCTTTTCAAGTAAATCTAAAAGTGGTAGCACGTGTAGCCTTTATTCTACTTCTCAGAACTTCATAACAGAATATAACACATAGTCCGGGTACTTCGTGCGAGTCTCTTCACGATCCTTTTTAACTATCTGTCTACTTTCAAAACTAAAATAATAAAATCGATGACCTGTGGTTCGCTGCCTGCTTGATAATATTTATTCATAGTATCATCATATTTTTAATATTTAATTGGTTTCAAATTATATCCTAATTTTTAATATAAATCAAGCTGTTATTTATCATGAATATTATGACAAATCAATGTTATCAATGTGTTATTTACCAAAACTTTATCCTACTTTGAAATTTTATTTTATTTTTAATTTTATTATCTGACATGGAATCTTATATTTTAATTAATATTTTTTATTATTTAATTCATTCAATGTATTAGGTATAATCAACTTTAATATATTTGCACAAATAAAAATGTATAAAATGCCACTACTCAATGTATTGGAATCAAACTGTAAATGTTGTAATAATGTGTAATGTTAAAATGAACTAGACATTAACAATGACATGTATGTAGGTAATATGTATTGCATTTATATAAAATTAAGAAAATGTGAGTACACCACTCACATTTTCTTAATTTTACACACACCTAAGTACACCTTTAAGTGATATATTTACACTGTATTTAGGAATAATGGTATTAAATGTAACACATTGTTTGTAAATATATAGTTTATGTGCCTTAAATAAATAAAAAGAAAATGGAAAGTAAACTATGTAGTCTTACACCACTGATTGAATCTTCTGTTACATTCTTAAAAATAAACTTTGCGTTTCATAATCCTTGCTTAATATAATAAATGTGAATGTGAGTTTGTTTGTTTGTTACGCTTTCACGCCTTAACTACTCAACCGATCATCATAAAATTTCGAATAAACATTTTTAGGATTACAGATTAGGACATAGGCTACCTTTTATCCAAAAAAAAGTACTGTGACTAACCGAACCTAACCTTTATTTACGCGAGCGCAGTCGCGAGCAAACTCTAGTAGAAGATAAATAGCTAAAGGTATTAATATAAACATTCTGTTAAATGATACGCATTGCTTCGAACGTGAGTGACATTTAGTACCAAGATAAGTTATCTGCACGAGGTAATCCATAGGGACGGTCAATCTTTCAATCCAAACACGTTATGCGAAAAAGCCTTTCTAAGGTCGTAGTTGAATCCATTACGGTGTGTCGTAACTTATCGTTAGAAACTCATTTACTTGCATAATATGGATACAGATGAGCGTATGGTATAATATAAAATAACAGTATGTACCTGGTAATGAGAACGAATGAGTCTCTTTTCTGTCTATTTTCATCTGAGATATTTTGTTCGTTAAATGAATATTGCTACCTATGCTACCTATAATGCTTGCATAACTTACGATTTGTGTTTAATTGCCGTACCTGAAAGAAGTATCAGGTTCTCTTTTAAAAAGTTTCCCAGTGGCAAAAAAGCGTCTAAAATTGTACCCAATATGCAATTTGCTCGCTCTCTGTTTTGCGACAGCTACGATAAGAGTGTGATACTTATGCACAACAATACAAACGCAGACAAGTTTATTAATATGCTGTTTTATTTAAGTTGCATTGTTATATGACCGCATTTAAAACCTCCTTACGAATAAAAAATTATATTATGTGATCAAATAGTAATTGAGAGTCTGTTCTTTTTTCAAACACTTCACACGTTTTAAAAAAGAAGTACGTGTCAATATCGTGTTTCATATGTAGGTATTACATATTAGAACTACATTCGATATCACTACAAAATATATTACGAAATCAGATAGAAACAAGATACACATACTAGATACTAATCCAATAGATAACCTATACTATTGTATCTGATATATATTTATTAATGACGGGCTTGTAATTATGTTAGTTTCTTTACAATAAAATAATATTAATAGTATATTTAAGTGCAAAACATAATACGCGATTTCATATCAGTCAACTACATGTAAACATTAGCTATGTTTTAAGATTGGCATTACAGATATCTATTACATGTTATAGTAATGTTTGGTGACATTTTTGTTCTATAATGTATTGTAATGTATGGTTTTAGTGATTCACTATATTGGTTAAAAGGCTGGGCTTGGGTAGAAAAGCGAAGGCACTACCTGGAATCTATAAACACGTACTGAACGATCATGAGTGATGCGAATGACCGAAGCACAATCTGTCAATATCAGAATTGATAATGATAATCCCTACGGATTATCAGAATTGATAATGATAATCCCTACGGATTATCATTATCAATCTCTCTCCTTACCCTCCGTGCAACAGGCATAGTTCCCTGTTTATCTGGCAATATAGCACTTAAATTTTACTGTCACTACAAATAACTTCTTCGGAAATACAGGTGATCCTAATCAACTTTAATTATGCAAATAAACATCTTTAAGTAGGTTGTTGAAATGTTCTATAACGTTCATACTAAATAATAATCAACCAAATTATTAATCTGAAAAGGCTAGAGTACCTATGAAAGATAAAAGTTGCATATGAGTTTGAAATTGTAAGAGAAAACATTTTAAAGAACTATTTTTAGACCAGCAACAATATGCCATTATATGTACGTTATATGTAATGTACACACGACCCTGAAATATAACCACACCTTTTTGTGACATGTTGTATAAACTACGACAAGATAATATTATAAAATATAAACATTGGTGTTCGCGATTAAAGTATGTTTCTAGATTAATCGATCCTACATATGACATAACTGACACCAAAATAGATTTCGCATATTACCGATTATGTAGGCAGATATGCATCGGAGAAAAGCTTTATAAAATTATAAAGAAATCTGCTTCATTTATAAGCTACCCTACAGCTACAGCTATGCATAACTCTGCTCTTGTAATAAGTAGGTTAAGACTACGCTGTGAAGGAAGAAAAATGCCTGAGTCTTAGTTTGCTTTATAGACACATAAGATAGCATCATGACTTAATATCATCTAGCCGTTAGTCAGAGATACATTTATTCAAATATGCTACAGCATATTTGAATATCTATTGCCATCTGCCGTGCCTTACCAATGTCAGAAAACTTATAAATATTGCCCGAATCTGGAATTTATTTGGCAATTGCGTAAGCGCCGAATCACACGGATGGAGAATGCGCTTCTCCAAGATTATATCTAGCATTTAAAAAGTTATATACATGAGACGATTTATATAGTTACATATTTGGCTCGATGCAATAACATATGAACGGCGCATGCAACGTTCGCTCTGTTGGCGTATTTGCGTATCGCGTACTGCTTGCATAAGTGGCGTATTTCGCAACATCTTACTACAGTGTAGCCGCGAAAGCTGTGACGTAACGTGCGCAGGCGCTGCCGACTGACGACCCATTGATTAGACCGACTCGTGAATGTAACCACTTACTTAATCCTAATCATTGCTGTTCTTGGTTTTTACTGTCGTATGGTACAGTGATATTTATGTTCCTGTAGTGATGTAAGCTTTAGATTGAAGTCTAGATCGAGTTACTACTCGTCTGATGGTAAATGGTTACTGTTGTTCATTGAAGCTTGCAACGTAGAGTAATTACTTGAGCATTGCCTTACCCTGCCAGCGCGAAAGTACCAACTAACATATATTTAACCCAGAAGTTGATATTTTTGCGGATGAATGGAAATTATTATTATTAGAATGTATGAGGTAATGTTAGCAGAATGCGTGAATGCTAAATTTTATATTTATATGATGTTATTAAATAAATAATGATTTAATAGTGTAAATTAGCGCAAGTCGTTATATTTGGTGTAAAATAATTTAATTAATTAATATTATGTGGAAAAGTATAAAGACCACTAGTCGCGTTATTAATACTAAAGCATCAATTACTTAAGGAAATAATTGGGTACCTCTACTCACCAAGGCTATTTACATTTCTTCACTAGGATGAAGGTACCTACCATCCCAGTATAATATATTTGAAAGGCGATTCCACTGAAAAATTCTTAAATATTTATTACTATTCTCAGTATAATCGCGGACTCTGGACTTGTACTTAGTAAACGGAAATAATATACTTTCTATTACCTGGAACCTCTATGTAGCTGGTGAAATGAGAGTGTAATATACTAATATCAAATTCTTTAAATATAAAGAGATAAGCCGAAACCTAGCAATAACCTAAATACAGATAAACCAAGTTGCTTGAATAATTCAAGAAACTCGGTAACCAATAAACTGACATTTATAAATGTTACTTGTGACCGAAATGAATAAATCATTTTTGACATTAATAATTAGCATAATTATTTATTTTGATCAAAGACTAAAATTATTCTGCCATAATGCTAAGATATTTATTGATAATCATTAGACTCGAAGATAATGCAATCGGATCTCAAAATATTTATTAATAAATTTGTTTACTTATTTGGTTCTGAATTTCAATATCTGCTGTTTAAACAAATTTTTGCAATAAACCAGTAGAGATTCTACATACAAAATTGATTTGCCTTGTTTGTGGCAGCCATTTTGGAAAAATACTGAAAAGATTTTTCTATCGTGTATCTGGACATATCGCCGTTGGCAACACAGTTAATAACATGGAGAAACGTCGAGAGGTCGATGATAAAAAATTCAAGAATAAAGAGGCTAGGTGTATTTTTACATAGGACTTTTGTCACAAGGAGATGTAGGATCAACAACATCAATCAAGCGCGTTTTGAATAAATAAAGGGATTTTACTCTCATTGGACCAATGGGCCATGGCATAAGTTTCCGCTTATGCTTCTGGCAAGTTCAATTATCGAGACGAGCAGTGTTATTAGACTGTCAAAAATGAAGAAATACTACGTTACGTGCCCGGTAGATGGGTATAGCTCGTCCCTATTACGTTGTCGCTGGCAAAATGCGCCTCTTTGCTTACCGGTTTGGTTAGTCTATATGTACACTCGCGTGCAAGTAAATCGACTCAAGTCTCAAGTGCGCATAAAAAGTGATATAACTAAAAAATTACTTATTTTACCTCTATATAATGTTTTACATAATTAAAGCCTAGTAATTAGGCTTTCAAATGGTAGCATAATATCAGTAAATTAAATAAACACTTGTACTTAGAATGCAACTGAACGCAACCTCCCGTAAACTGCTCTGCGCTCTATACACAACTTGCGCGACACAACCCCCTATAAAAACCCTCTGTAATCGTTTTTTCTTATCAGTCGCTCATTAGACGTTGACCTGAACACATCTCTGCAAATTAAAGCCGTCATTTGAAGAAAATTATGGATACAACACCTGAAGAAGCCGCTCAAGTCGTTGCCCTATTGCAAGAAGGGTTGAACCAGCGAGAAGTCGCTCGCTGTTTGAATATGAGTCAGTCCGCTGTCTCGAGAGTATACAGAAGGTTTCAAGAGACTGGTGCCTTCACTCGGAGGCCTAATACCAGCCGACGCCGGTGCACCTCGGAGCGTGACGACCGGTTTTTGGTCTCGACCTCTCTCCGAAATCGACACCTTACCGGCGTAGATGTGCAGCAGGAGCTACGTCAAGTTCGCGGGGTGACTGTCAGTCAGTGGACAGTTAGAAGAAGGTTGAAAGAAGCTAACCTTACTCCGAAAAGACCCGCTACAGGCCCGAAGTTGACCACAGCTCATCGTCAAGCACGCCTTCACTTTGCTCGAGAGCATTTGGATTGGAGCATAGAGCAATGGCAGTCAGTCCTGTTCACAGATGAGACGAGGATGTGTCTCCATGGCAGCGACAGGAGAGGTCGGGTATACCGTCGTCCCGGTGAACGGTTTTCACAGTGCTGCTTTGTGGAAACCGTTGCATATGGTGGCGGATCTTGCATGATGTGGGCCGGAATTTCCTTAGAAGGCAAAACGGAGCTTGTTTTCGTTCCTGGGGGAGGCCGGGGAGGAGGTCTGACCAGTGATCGTTACATTGAAAATGTTCTACTGGATCAAGTTGTCCCTTATCAAGGCTTTATTGGGGAAAATTTCATCTTGATGCATGACAATGCCCGATGTCACACTGCTCGGGCCACACGTGATTTCCTGAACGAAGTTGGAATTCACACTATGCATTGGCCAGCGCTCAGCCCCGATTTAAATCCCATTGAGCACATATGGGACGAGCTCAAAAGGAAAGTTAGAGCGAGGAATCCAGCTCCGACAAACATCAATGAGCTCAAGACTGCGTTGGTAGAAGAGTGGGGTCGAATACCACAATCATCCATTAAAAAGTTGATAAGGTCGATGAAGAATCGCATGAGAGCAGTGATCAGAGCTAGAGGAGGAAATACCAAATATTGACACGAATAAATTTTTTATCTTACGCACATTTTGTTTCATTTAAACACAATAACCCCATACTGTGAAATTGTATGAATTTTCAACATTTTTTACATTATCATTGGCATTAACCTTTTTTACTAAACTACTGAATCGATTTTCATGCAACTTACACCATTTTTAAGCTCAATTACTAGGCTTTAATTATGTAAAACATTATATAGAGGTATAATAAGGCATTTTTAAGTTATATCACTTTTTATGCGCACTTGAGGCTTGAGTCGATTTACTTGCACGCGAGTGTATATAAACGCTTTTAATACCTTTAGAAGTTCTCTCATGTTAAGTAAAGTATGACTGCACTGATATTGTGATGCGGGCCTCGATTAACCACGCAATACCGAAGCCAATATTTGTGTGATCCACAGGTTTTGAGTCATAATGTGCTTTGTGTCTAACAATTCAATTATTGAAATGTGAGCCTTTAATCAAGTACTTATTATCATTTGTGATTGCGTTTCTGTAGTGCTATAGGTAGATTTTAGTATGTTTATAAAAGATAATAAATATAAATTACATAGTAAAAATATATATGTTCTGGCAAACGAAATTATTATATACCTGCGGGCTTAATGTGTTGATAAGATAAAGTACTTGAAAGTATAATATAGATACGTATTAAGCAATATTGAAATGAGCATTAGAGTTTGTATTGAACTTCAAAAATAATGTCCAGGAATCTATACATCCATACTGATACCACAAATTAAAAAAATACTTTGTCTGTTACGTTTTCACGGCTGAGTCTCTACAGGAATTTTAATGAAATTTGGTATGGAGATGGTTAAAACCCTGAAGTAGCTATCTAAACAGTTATGTTGTGGATTATAGCAAGTATTCTGTAAATAGGTCTCCCCGGAATCTGTCCACGATGAATTAAATCTCTACAATAACCGCTTCAGAGTTCTCTAGAGTTCCAGAAGCTATTGGATTGTAGGTAAGTCTAAACATAGTAACGGCATTTCCAATTGCAGCCACCTGTTATCCGGCTAATTTCCTTACTGATTCTCCTATCCGCCCACTCACCTGTTCATTAACCGTTTCGTATCAAACGTTGTTTAATTACTATTGACTTTGAAGCAAATAGGTCTTAATTACGTGATCGTAAGCTATATTCATAGATTTAAAGTGAACAATTTATGACTTCTTAATGAGGTACCGACTTTAAGTAATATCAAAATAATTATTTCTAATTCAATTGGGCAATATAAATCACGAAATACATTGTAAAACAAATAGTAAGTGGAACACTTGAATTGTCTGTGGCAACGATTGCATTTGAACCGTTTTCAAATATAGAATGCAATTTGGTTATTTATCTCCTAGCGTTCATAACGCTTCTATCCAATGTCAACGTACAGTAAACACCTTTTCCTATTATAATCCTTAAAGATAAAAAACCGCAGTGATTAAATATTTCTTATTATATTATAATCTTTTGCACTATTCATTATATTATAATTAAGACAATGAGATAAAAAATCTCAATACAATAGTTTATTATATTAAATCTGACTGGTTTGATAAAGTATTATTTGCCCGAATTAGATCTTTCACCTTTTATAAGCAGCTAGTTATTAAAACTAATATATCAGCGAGGAGCATTGTTTGCAGTGGATGTATACATTAGTCCAAGAGACGAAGGTAGCAGTACAAACATCCAACTGTGCAAGGGCCGTGTTGACAAACAACACCCTTTAATATAATCATTGTTTACCTTGTAACAATGTGTGTTTGTAATGTATATTATTTAAATGCAAATTGTTTCACGATTTTCATTGTTTTAGTCGAACCAGAAATAGCTCGTGATTATATGTCGTTTTTAGCGTTTTGTTAAACAAATATCTGTGCCTGTCTCGTTTTAAATGTAGCAGGGACAATGATTGAAAATGTTATGCAGATTTTCTTTTACGTTGTAAGTGCTGCTAATGGAACTTATTTCTATTTCTGCTAAAGTCAAACAACTTGTTTGCCAAACGGTGAGCTGCAGTATCCATTTATATTAGGAGATATTATTATGTTTGTCAGTCCAAGAATTCACTAATCAAATCTTTTTCATTATTGTGTTTGTTTATGGCCATTTCCTTAGTAACATTCGTTAGGGAAACGTCCGGTCCTTTGGAAGACTTACAGTTAGACATGGAACTACCTAGAGAGTTTTAATCTAAAATATTATATTGATAACTATAAGTATAGACGTTGTTATATCCAGATTTCTAACACCATTTTTTTTTTTTTTTTTTTTTTTTTTACGTGGGGGAATGCTTGACGCATACCCCTCCGCGGGGGCGGGCGGAGGGGTTATGTCGGACTCGCCGGAGTAAAATAAAGATGTTGAAAAGATAAAGTACCTCCCGGAATACCGACTAAACCTACCACGGTGTTCCTCGACAAAACCACTATCGACGGGGCCGCGCGAATCACTTTCGCATGCGGTCGCGACCCCGCCGAGGTTTCGGCCCGCCGTATGAAACGGCAGGCCACTACACGAAAGATCTACCCAAAGGCACTTCTAACACTCCCTACTGTCCCCCCTAGAGGGGAGACGGACTCGAAACAACAGAGGCGCGCGTGGGAACACGCACGCCGCCTCTCGGACCTGGTGCTGATCGGATGGCGGGCAGGCCCACAAAGCCCGCCACCCCCAGGTCAATCCTCAGGGTGGCTGGAGGTCGTCCCGCGCCCTCCGGCGCCCGGCTCTGCGGTTGGGGAGAGGGTTCAAACGCTCCCTCTCCCGCTCCGCCGCCTCCTTGATGGAAATGACTTCCTCACAGAAGGAGGCGACGGCGTTCCACGACCTCTCACTCCGGACCATAGACTGAACTACGGCCGGGAGCGAGAGGGCAACCAATCCGACTGCCGCGATCAACTCACGGCGCTGCGATGCCCAAGCGGGGCAAACCGCCAGAGTGTGCAGCGCCGTGTCCTCTACAACGTCGCGGCAGTCGCCGCAGTGGTGACAACCGGGCGTCTCTTGCCGGCGTATACGACACAGGAACTGGCCAAAACAACCGTGGCCAGTCATTACCTGTGTCAGCCGGAAGGTGAGGGCGCCATGGCGCCTCTCCAGCCACTCCTCAAACACGGGACTTACCGCCACGATCGTGGCGTGCCCAGATTTCTAACACCATGATTTTCGAAATCAAATTGGTGATAATTACTAATAACCTTAGTTCGTTTTTGATTATGTTTTTATATTAAAAAGACTTTACTTTAGATTGTTATTTTATCTGTTCAGATTTATTTGAATTATGCTAATCTAAAGTTTATATTTTCTTAGAAATCATACTCCGAGAATTGTTGTTCAATGTTTACCTTCTATATTTCTTAAGCAGGTGATTACAAATTCAAGAAAGCCAAATAACGTTAAGCCAATTCGCTGTTCAAACAAAAAGGTAGAAGAGATTGAGAGAGGGAGAGTAGTAAGAGAGCTAAAATCTATTAACCTTTGACATTGATTATCAAATTAATGTCAAAGTATACTATAAATGTATTTTAGTATTACAATAAAAAACCTGATTTAAACATTGTGATCCTATATATCCTATACTGAAACTACTTGTTTACAGTAAAAATAAGAAAACACGGTCAGATGCTTCGAGTAGGTGTATCTGTGTGGGGTCTTATTACCCTGATATGATAACAAAGAAATGCAGCCAGAACCGCGGCCGTAACGTAAAACTAATAACTTTGATTGTTTACATATTTCATTACGATACAGTCTTCTTACAATCGTGAGAATTTAATTCCGTTAACTTGAGCTGTATTGTTACATTAATGTTGCACTTAGTAAGCAATATCATTTGCCATCACACTAAATAATTTCAATCCCTCACTTCTCCTTTTTACAATAGCATTAAGAAAAGGAAAACAATGCCTACTGGTCTATCCGTTACTCAAAGGGCATACGATAATACTTTAAATAAATAATAGTTTTAAAACTAAAAAACAGGCTTAATAGAAAACCGGACTAAAAAGTAAAAAATTGTCTTCAATAAGTTTAGAATAGAAATACAATGATTAACAAAATAATTCATTGTATTGTAAAATAGTGTGGGTGCATTTAGGCGTGTTATAAAGACTTAGCTTGCCTGTGGGTTAATTTAGAATAACCGTCTTTCTCTTACCACGTCAGCTCTCTCTCAGCATCTCTTTCTTGGTCTACCCCAATATCATTCAATTACAATAATAAATTTATGATATTCGGAGACTAACTGTTTGAATCTGTATGGAACAATCAAAAGACGAAGAAGAGACGAGAAGAGGTGCTCTGAACCTCATGATTTTCTGGAAAGTTTTTGATTTAGATTTGTCCTGCTTAACTGTACCAGCGAAAACAGTCAATGTATGTATGTCTAGATTGTAGCAAGTGAATATTCATACTGATTCTGTTTATGCTTCTGGGAAACAGGTGTGATTCGATATAGTGTAAGAAAAAACATGTGTAATGCGTATTAATTTGTGTAATAAAACATCTAGATGATTCAAACGGCATAATTAATTAAATAAAGATTTGCGGTTTTGCAGAGGCATAGTAAAATAATGAATCCATTGCAGTGCGGTTTCAATAATTGACTGTGCTTATTATTTAACTTGTAGCCATAAGTTCAAGTAAACATCGCACCATTTTAAGTACTCAATAAACTACGCCATAAAATTAATTTTCTGTTTACAATTATTTATTAAGTTAACATAACATAAACAATAGAATATAAAATAAATAACATTTATAATAAACAATATTTCAATTTAAATATTCAGTCGTTTGGTTATGTTAAAATAAATATGAGCTAATAGTTTTGTAAAAGCAACAGAATTTCCTTCCTTGTATTATACAAATAAGGTTTTTTATTAATATTATTTATGTATCGACCGACAAAAGATCTATATAGTAAATGGGAAGTATTAACGGTTTTTCAATTGTTTATTTTATATACAATAATTAAAAAACATTGTTTATTAAAATATTGAACCGTTAAATTATAAAATCGGCGCCATAAAGATATCGTGTGTACAACAACTAAATTCAACACTTCAATCGCAACACCGATTTTTCTGTTAGCAAGGACCAAATTTATATAATAAAATAAACAGGGTCCTTTCAATATATCCCCTGATAAAAATGAAATGCAAAGCTATTGTTATGAAATGGTTACAAACGTTGGATTATACAAGTACAGAAAATTTACTTCATAATTAAATTAGTCCAGTGACAATATTAAACATAATAAAAAAATCAGTAGCACACACACTAACAAAGAAATAAAGTCACACTCAAGCGAGCACATACATAAACACACACACCCATGCATATACAGAAACACACATACATACATACATACACAACACAAGCAATCACGCAGCATGAACATGGCGTTTATTCTTTATTAGTCCTCACTACCCTATCACCTAGTTCAATATTAAATATACTTTGTTACTTATATTAAACTGAATTCCTGTAGTGTGGACTCCGGACTGGTCCTGAACTGTGTTAAAGCCCTTAACAAACTTAGCAGGAAAAACACAGTCAGGCTAGTGTGGGTTCCGGAGCATGCAGGGGTGCAGGATAATGAGGAGACTGATGAATTAGCCAGGAAGGGCTCGGAGCAACTATTTGTGGGCCCCGAGCCATTCGTAGGACTTTCTGAGAGTACCGTCAAGGCAGCTTTGAATGCACATGGCAATGATAAACACAGGCTAGCGTGGATGGCCCTTAGGAGTCTGGAACACTCCAAGAAATTCATTGCAAACAGAGCCACGGGCTTCACCCGAAAGTTCTGCGGGTACAACAAGGGCCAAATACGCCTGCTCACAGGAGCGTTCACTGGTCATTTTGGCACCAACGACTTCCTGTGCATATTGAGACTGGCTAACAATTTGATCTGCAGAGCCTGTGGTGAACAGGACGAGTCCATATCACACCTGCTGTATGAATGTGACGCGTTGGCTGGACTAAGGATGGGTCTGATGGGATGGACATATCCGAACCCTGAAGACTTCAGGCTTCTCCCTCTGAAGTGTACACTACGACTGATGCAGTACATTCATAGGGAGATAGCTCAGGGATAGATCTCGGGGCCGACACAAAAGATCCCACTGGGTCGAAGTGTCGCCGATCTACACTGACTGGCCCCCGAAATAAGATAAGATACTTCTATTAAAAGTCTCATGATATCAGTAATATCACTCAGCTGTTATTGCCCTTGTTTCGTCCGAGAGGTGGAGACCTGGTGATGTGTAATACAGGTATTCATTTGCCTAACTCAGACACCAGCTCCTCACATATTTCAGACCATGACCATAGCTTTATGTAAATAGGTATAAGTAAACATTATGTAATTATTAAAGGCCTGTTTTATGTGAAGAGGAATAAACATTATTATTATTATTATGTATAAATGACATGCGTATAAATATATAAGTAATTAATTTATAAATCTTTTAGTCTGAATTCAGTAAATATATGACAAGAGGAAAATATTTTATAAATATAAATTGAATTTTCCTATGGTGCCAATAGATTGAGGAAGAACCATGTAGGCTGTTTAAGTAAAGTCTTATAAAAACAAACAAAATTTTATCCAAAATTCACAACCATTGGTGTCCAGAAAAACGGATTGAGTATTGTTTTCCTTCGCGTTACATAGCTTCCATTTTTTCATTGTTGTAATATCTAAGATTAGGTTATTTAATTTCTAAATGAAAT
Organism: Catocala fraxini; assembly: GCA_930367265.1. Classification (NCBI taxonomy): domain Eukaryota; kingdom Metazoa; phylum Arthropoda; class Insecta; order Lepidoptera; family Erebidae; genus Catocala; species Catocala fraxini. The sequence goes on from OV884039.1 coordinate 10,133,146, forward strand.
GCATCCGAAATCGTTACTGCCACAAGTCAGTCATAGAAGGCATTCCATTACTTTCGAAGCATATGGCAACCCTAACAAATATTCATTTTATAATCTCACACTAAATAGAGCTATTGGTTACATAATCTTGTTGCAGCTGTTGTTTAGATACTAGTTTTATGTACATTTGAAACAGCGTTCATTCATGTCTGTTGAGTGCTTATTTATATACAAAAATAAAGCATGTATGTAAGTGCAGGTATGTGAGGTGTTATCGCGGCTAATACAGCTGATATTGCCAGATATCGCTACGTAGGCGGCCACGGTAGCGCGGTGCCTGATAACATGCGCACACATGCACGTGTTATACCGTCGCGTACGTACATCAATATTCATGTGTGCGTACGCCTATAACACTATCTGTGACACAAGCTATGATATCTCTTTGTTTTCTTTGCAACTGCCGCTTGTTATCTGACAAATGGTCCTCGTTTATTTAATAGGTATCATGCACCCTTCGCGGCGTAGAATTACGGTTACTTAGTTGGTATGCCGACGATGTTATAACGCGAATAACAGATGTGGATCGACAATTTGTATGGTAATGTGATGAAAAACCACTCGATCTCAGTGTATCGCGTAATTTATTATGTTGTATTTATATCGAGTTTGTATATAATGGGTAAAGAGAGCGATATGCGAGTAATCAGTCATACCTGTCACTGTCACTGTAAGTATGTCTGAGCAGATATGCAGTGGTGCATTTCTGTTTGCTGTGTCCTTATTAATACTTTCGCCACGATTTGGAGCAAATGAGGTACCTTATAGGATTTAGTTCATATATAAGTACTTAATTTGTTAACATTATTATTTAGATTACACTTGATGTACATTAATAAATAATTAAAAGTATTCGCTATTTTGGTCGTCAATTTTGTATATAACCATTTGAAGTTATTTTAACAATATCCTGCATTATACGCCAATGCTTTAAAATACCTATTATTTATACAGCTAAATTATATGGTTATGCAAAGAGAGTTAAGGTATTTAATATTTGTATTTCGTTCCTATAAATAAATTTTTATCTTTGCCTAAACCCTATACCCCTTTTTACGAAAATTGCGCGGACGGATGAGTATGAAATTTGGCACAGAAGTTTATATGGAGCAGGAGTGGCGAATTTTTTTTTTTTTTTTTTTAAATATGCTTTATATATACATCAAAATAATGAAAAACACTACACGCACACTACCATGCATTTGACACAAGCAGACGAATCGCGTTTGTAGTATTTCGGCATTGTGCGGATGATGTCGTGAATTCTTCGCAACTATGGTTACATATGTATATGGAGTAGGTGACTAAATAAAATGTGATTATAAGGGTATAGTTATAGACAATAAAACCTTAATAACGATCAAACTTAAAATTTAAACCAATTATGGTCGAATTTTGACCATTTGGCGACCGCCAGTTCTAATAATTGTTTAAACTCTTTCACACTTACACACATAATAGTGTTGCCAATTTTAAAAGACAGCATAAATGTCGGTACTTGATTAAAATTCAAATTACATGACAGCAGAACTCCTTACACTTATTGCGATGCCGCCACTTTTTCGTAAAGTAAGTTTATTTGGTTGATAATAACCCGTTTATTTTTCAAACATCCACGCTGATTGGGAATCTGTTTACCTGTTGAGGGACCAAACTTTAAAAATTTTTTAATTTGTTTTATTAAGGTTGACCGTTTTCAAGAAGGGAATAGGGACAGACACATATTGACGACTGGCGACACCTTGCATCCTAATTTAATGATGCGATCGACAGCTCTCTATTATATTAATACCTATATACCCAACGTGAGTTCTTCAGAGGTTGTCACATGCAAGCTAGTTACCTAATTTAAAATAAACTATGTTATTCTAAATACTGTAAAGAGCAGTTCAAGAATGTGCTTGACTTGTTATGAACTGAAGTCCTATAGAAAATAAATATGAAACGACAAAAGCTGTTTATTATCAGTATCGCCAAATTAATTCGAATTTATGAATTTATTTCTTTGATTAGATATTATTCGGACCTATTAATGAGCCACCTACGGAAAAATTTAATTAATATAGTTTTAAATTATGTAATATTGATGATTTGATACCTACTAATTCATTAAAGTTAATAAATCTTCCAAAGGTAATAGTGACAGACTGGCAGGAACCACAATAAATTGAACAGTTCTAAGTTACCTAGCATATAAGAATATTTTATTATGTTTTTGATAATTAAATAATACAGTCTTCTGCAAAATAAAATGTACCACAGATATATAAACAACCTACACAATACGCTCAATGATGCCGATCGGTACAGTATTATCTAAGGATTTTCCTCCATATCAATCTTACGAGTGTTTTGCGTCAATGGAAAAGTGTTTATATTCTAAAGCTGTTATTTATTATTTTGTTTAAGATGTTGATGCAGTCTGTATGGTTCCATGTTACTCTGATTTGACCTTTTAGTACGCACAGAAAGTACATTGATTTGTATAGTAGGTACTGGTCTTGCTAGCATTATTATTATTGTGTGTAATTATATGTTCATTTTAAGTGTGATATATTATTATATTTTAGTGTACCGCAGGGATCTCTATTTTCCTTCCGATATTATTCTCTCTACTACGTGACGAGAAAGGTTTCATGGAAGGTTGGTACGTTCGCCTGTCATATTTGTGGTCTTCCTTCGTGCCTTAGCCTTTAATAAGCCCAGAAATTCGTCTGCTATTTGGTAAAGATAGCCTGTCCCATGTATATATTTTTTTTATATTAATCTTGATTCTATGTAATATAACCTAGTGTAGATGACTTAGTCATATTGCGATAAGTAGGTGTATAATTTGTTTGTTTGACAAGTTGATGTTTGAACAAAGATATTTTAATAAACGGTAGTAGATAGTATTGCGTGTGCCGCGGCTTGTAACGTCGGGTCGTAGTTTATCGCGCGACCTAGCTGTTGCTTCCACGTACTTTTCCTACTTGTTCTAATTTTAACTCATCAATTATTGAAAATACTGCATTGTTGTAACGTTGATAATGTAAATGTATTATCATATTGTCATATTTACTCGACGATTAATCACCACCACCGAGTTTACTACACTCGCGGCTTTATTCATATTGTTAGGTACTAATTATTTTTAATTACTGGTATGTATTGTGTTTAGTTGAGACACAACACTATCTGCTTGTTTTAATAACGTGTAAAACAGGTCGTGTGACGCTGCGATTTTAATATTTTCTTGTTACAACGCTAACGTAAGTATACCTAGCAATTTTAATTGTATTCCGATTCAAGAGAATAATTCTATTATGATTTTTATTTGTTATGTTAGCCGTCATAAACATAACACAGATAGCATAATATAACACAGAGTGAAAAAGTAAACGATTATTAAGAAGCTAACTGCTAAAATCACAATTCAGTATGAAATAGGTGTCACGTGGAAATAAATGAGCGGCGCGAAGTTTAATACATTCATTCGACAGGTAAAAAGTTAAAATCGAGTCGTCAGCGCAAAAAGTTGCACATATCGAGGCATTCAGTTGCATTGTCCCGAGATCATTGACATGTAATGAATTGTGGATAATGATAATGTTGCCAACATAGTGACATAATGTAAGACCGGTTTAATGCTGTTCACACCACGATGGTTATGCCTGATACAAAGACGACCAGGCTTGATGCCTACCAGTACTCTATCATGAATATTTAACTATTATTGTGATTCAGTTTTATAATTTACTTGACAACCTTGAAATATAAGTTGACATATATGCAAAGAAACCAATAGGCCCTAAGCAGGCAGATCGAGCATGTTGTAAGAGCACAGGTAGTGGTAGAAGAGGCGGTAGTAGCGTAGAGCAGGCGCCAGGCGGAGCGCTCGCAGGCGAAACGCTCAGAAACAACCTAAATAAAGCAGGCCAGCAGGGAGTAGCTGTCTCGGCGAACGCGGAACGCGACGCACACACGCGCGCCCCACACACCCGCGCCATCTCACACACTCTCGCTCCACGCACACACAAGTCCCCAGACGAAAATAAAATCCACTCGTATGCGCCATGCAAATAGGAAGGCGGCCCGTGCACGCGAGTCGCCAAATCAACTAACAGATCCTTACGTTTCGTGGCACTGTCGCAAGACGGTCACGGGCGCAGCATCGCAGGCCACGGGTCACAGCAACGTTCGCCGGTCGGAGATCTCATCCGAGGGAAGGCGCCGCCGTCCGCCACTCCGAACTGGTTTCGTACGCTCGGATTCCGATGGAAAAGTACACGGGCGTAACGTCCACGAACATTCGGCACTCGCGGTATAGCGCGACGGTTTCACTGCGGTCACTCGGCAGGAAAATCAACGGGCGGAGATTAGCATGAATGATATCATGGGTCGATGTCACGACGAGGCGGATGCAGACGGAGTGCGACGTCGGCGCGGGTCGCAGCGCGACTGGCGGCGGCACTACGCGGAGCCCCGTGCGTAGTGAGTGGCCGTGAGGCGCGGGGACGAGGAAACCCGGCGCGAGTACGGAGCGCCCGGCCCGTGGCCCACCGCGGGCGCGGCGGGGGGACGCGGATTAATCACGTAGTAAGTATGCCCCGCGCCCCTCGCCGCCCGCCCGCGGCGCCGCCGCCGATAGAACCTGCGCTCCACCGATACATAAATAAATACTAAATGCAATATGAGCGCTCGTCGTGCCAGACTGAAACCGGACACTTCTCGGGCGAAATGAATTCTTGTGTGAGTGTTGGCCGTTGCCACCGAATGTTGGCCCGTCGGCGCCGCCGGAGCGTCGCACACTCGCGCCACGTAAACCCATGATGCAACGCAACTGTTAAACGCCTCGCAAGTTATCAATCAGCCCGAGAGATGCTGTTATGTAGAGTCGCCGCGGCCGAGCGCTCGTTTCAACATAATAAGAAAGTTTACTTCCGTGACGATGCTGTACGACTAATATAAACTCATTCACCGGTTTCCTATCCTGCCACTGGACGATCGGGTCCATTTGCGACAATGTTCTGAGTACTGTTTAATTGCATCTACTCTCTACAACAGGTATTTCCCACACATCTCCAGTGGAAAGGTTCTGTAACCGGTTCTATAACTCTATGCCGTTGACGTCATGCCATGCCTCGAGCTCATGATACCTACCTTTTGAACCTTTCTACTTTTTATCCACGCATTCTGTACTTGTCACTGCACGTATCAAGATCACAACAATCGTAGAAACTGGTCTTAGCTTTACTCAAGAGCACTATCTATACACTTCTATCTTACTGTATGTAGATCTGACGGCATTAGTAAGGTATTGTTTTAAAGCTCCATTATATCGAGTCGTGGTAATAACAAAACAAATACCAGTAAAAAGCCAAAGCCTGTGTAAATATATTTAATTTGAATTGGACAAAAAAGGCTGAAAACGTTTAGCTTGTAAGTACAATTGTCGGTAGCAATGCACTTGAAAGTAATCCTGGTCCGTTCCATTGTGTTCCTCCAACGGTTACTCAGATAAGCCTTAAAAAGGCTTGTCGTAGAATAATAGCTCGGCCTCTTACGACAAGTGGTCAGACATGGTGTATTGTCACACAAATATGTTTCATTTCGTTTTTATTAAATGTTTTTGTCTCTGTTACGTACAAACAATTTATTTAGGCGGCGCCCGTTTCGTTATATTATCCTCCAAATATCGAAATGAAAATATTTTCCGACCTATATTTCTTTGAATCTTCATTCCAACAAAAAGTAATCCTATATTTAAAGACAAATTCTGACTCAATAATAGTACAAAGTCCAATACTTAAACCACTCTACTACAATAATAAAGAACAAAACAAATATTTCAACATAATTATACGTATCCGAAATTCAAAAATTCCTTAACACTGGTTAATTAACATAACATAAAAACTGCATCGGAGTGTGTCCAATGTAGTTTAAGTTGAAGTTGTGGAGGCACCATCGCGTTGAACTCTTCACGAGGGCCATCGATCGATTCGACACGCTCAAGCGCAGGAGACTATCAAACGTTTTTTTTATCTCGACTACTCTACGTTGATGGAAAACTTTAAATGCATATTAACCTCTGCAATCACATACATTCGTATTACTTTTAGGTGTTTATTAATGTGTGAAGAATGCGACGATTACTCGTATATTAATAGTTTGTGGAAAATCCATTTATGGCCGTTTGGTTTCCATATGTAACTGTTTCGGAATACAGCTTTGCCAGGTATTGCTACAAACTCTATATAATGACAGGCACGTATTTTCTTGTAAGTATATATTTTTTCTATTACGCATTTTATTTATTAACTTAATTTTAGAGTATATGCGTTAAATTTATATTCCGGCTAATAAATGCGTATACCTATGTAAGTTTATTTGCCCTAACCTCATATCCGTAATAAACAATAAAACTTGATTTTATGATCGCATCTTCGATCTGAAGGGTAAACTCAATTTTATGATTGAAATTGATTCTACTAAAGATTAATTTCAGTCATAAAATTGATTTCATTTTAGACTAAAACCTACAATTTTAAATATGCATTCGTACATTTTAATTTGGCTTGAACAAGGGCTGAAGTAATCTACTTTAGATTTTTGTACCATCATTTTACCCCAATAACATGTCACCTAAAGAAATAAAAAATGAATTTACCTTGTAAAAGCTAGCATTACATAATAAATATTATGCTAATTTGTAACTTGTTGCCAACTATTAGAGAACTCAGATCTTGAATTTTAATTCCCTTAGAGATAGAGCTTTCTGTTTTAAAATAATAGTACCTTTAAAAGCACTTTGTGCCTAATTGTAACCTTATTATCTATTTACATTTAGTAAAAAAAGTAATATAATGGATCTCGGAGTGCCTGAAAGTAGTCTATCGCCAAATTGCATTTAGTGAAATGTATCGAAATTTCAAACCAAAAGCAGCTTTATAGCGTGTCCAAAGTAGTTGAGTGGTGCTAAACCTTCACAGAAAAATTGAATTTTCCAATGAGTTTTGATTTAAAACATGCTTATGTTTCTAGGTATAGAAATTTTCGACTAAAACTAGTTTTGCACCTACCATTACATTATCTCTATTTCCTCTAGGAACTGAATATTTTCAGCGCATAAGCGCTTGTAAGTAATATTTTATTTTGCTCATTGATGGTCACTATTTATGTGACTTTAGTCATCATAAGATATCACTAGTCTCATGATTACACCAAATCAAAGGCCAGCAATAGGCTTGCAAATATTTAACAATAATTATCAGACAATGCACGAAAAAAAAACAAAGAAAGAAAAAGGTTCTCAATTCAAACTAACGTATCCGATGTTAAAAAAGAGCAATCAAATGAACACTTAAGCGTTATAAATGATAATATATACATAGGTATTATGATAGGTATAGGAAAACATTTGAAAGTAAATCTAAATAAACAGAAAGTAGACGTGAGTCATATATATAGCCGTGAACCGTATAGAGGAGTGCAGGGCTGCGGTCAGTTCGCTAACCAACACAACGTGTGTTACGCAGTGCGTGCTCGCTTTGTCTTCACAATGTTAATACTCGGTCGCACTCGGTGCGTGACGATGGCAGGTGCGCGTGCGCATGTTCGCATAGCGGACACTCACACACCATGTGATATACTACGTTACTGCCCTTATCAATATTTATAGATCGAAACTATTTTAATATTGTTTAATTTAAAGTCTTTATGATATTACTAGCTGCAACTTGCTTTGTTCGTGTCTTTAAAGCTTTTGAGCTAGTGTTTTTTAAATTAACGTCACACCAAGTTTTATAAAATCATTAAATACATATTAATATGGTATCACATTCGTATCTGAAATACCCACGCCATTCCTCACAAAATTCATGTCCGTATCAAAGACTACCACTTCTTGAACCAACCCATCCATGCCAAATGTTAGCCACTTCAGGTGCTAGTCTAGACTCCTGGCAATGAGCCCACTCACAACACACGGTATAACAATCGCCCCAATGATCGACAAATTACATAATTTTTTATAACCAACTACAAAAGTGAAATATTTTAACGAAATCGAATACTCAGAAAGGGTAAATAAATAACAAAACAGATATATCAGGTGTCTCGTTGTCCTCCACAACTGTTCTTAGAACTTCAAATACGGATTAAATTTTACCTTGCTTTTGATATAAACAAAGTTTGAAGTAGTATTTTGTACAAAGTAGGCGTGACGAAAATTCGAGAGCCGAGACTATGATTCGTTGTACACGTCTATAATAATTTGAAAGCAGTTTCTTGACTTGTCTGGTGTTTATGTTAGAGTTAGGTAGCAGACGTCTGACTACCCACGTCAAAACTAGTAATTGCAGGTATAGCCGTCTCCAATAACATCCCCTCGCAGATATTTATACTGCAATTACTGCCTTGAATCCTGATTTCGAGATTTCACTAGAAACATCTGTAACAAGAATTTGACTTGAGTATTACATACAATGATAACGTTAATGTATGAAAATATTATGATATGTGAATTGATATGTAAATTTATATATCAATGGATATGTGTTAATTAAATAACTTTACTTAGCCGGCGTTTTGTATTGGTCTGGCTTGGTATATACAACCTATTTTATCCAGGAGAGGACGACCTGATTAAAAATACATAGGTACTGACAATAAATATCAAATGCTAAAAATTGTATGTATAGAAATGCTTGCTTCTGAGTAAATTTCCGCAAAAATTATATTACTTTATTGCCCTCTGCGGCAGGACTACTACAGTTATAAAAGAGGAAGACTATAAGTTAGATTTAAGTTTCATAAAACGAACCCTTCGCGACACAATTCAAAATAAATAGGCTTTTCAAACTATGCAGCTAAATATAGATCTAGTCGTATTATGGTAAGGTATTTAAAAAAAGTAGAGAATATGTTGTACCATATCTAATAAATTACGTAGTCGGGCAGACTCGAACCAACCTACAGTATGACACTTTTGAGAGGTATAAGGTTTTCATAAATATCTGAATAAAAGGTTAAAGAAAACTATGTCCATAAATATATCTTCACACGTTGCAAAAATATAAATTATCATTATTTTAAGTAATACAGGGATGTTATACCTTTTTGGAATCCTTGTTATGAGCCCTTTAATTTGATACCCATATTGCAGAAAAAAACACCTTAAACAATGAAATCTAGCAGCCCCTATATTAAATTTTTTTTTATGTCTCCTCAACTCTTGTACTAATAAAACGAATCAAACGATACCTTAATTAAAGAAATCCATCGAGTAGTTTGGAAGATATGAGGGAATAAAGAATACTACAAACAAAGATAGGCGCGAAAAACTACTGCTGCTGGCTGGCTGCTTTCACAAAATACTGAAATGCGCCATATTGTGCGTTACTTCTTTTTTATTTATTTGGTTTGTTGAATGTTCAACTACAATAAAACAACTTTTTTTTTAATCCACAGATACGCACGTAGTCTTTAAACAAATCTTTAAATAGTCAAAGTCAGCTTTTCGGTATGAAGCACATTAAGCTTTTTATGTCATTTAATTTGGGTTTGGAACGGCGCTGAGTAGCAAGGTCGCCTCAAGCGCGACGATCGTCAGCGTTGCAAAGTGGTGCTTTCAACCGGCGTTGGCTGAGGATGTATTCAAACCAAATCGTTCTTTGAGCGGATTTTGACTATGATATATACATCTATTTTCTGTTGAAGTTCTGTTTGGTTTACGAATATGTAATAGATATTGAATTGCTTGCTGAAAAGTCTTTTAGGCACAAATCTGCTACAAAAATCACTTGAATAATTTTTACAATTTATCTTCTATTCTATACAACAACGGAATACTCAGACCTCTAAAGGACATAGAACCCAGGTCCGTTCTTTATAGTATCAATACCTATCTGCGTTAGCAAACTATAATTGTACGGCAGAAAGGCTTCATCGCAAGTGGTTACAATTGAAACAGATCAAGCTTTATGAAGCGCACTAAGAGATCGAAATAAGAATACAGAGTTTTTGTGTTTACTAGAAAAGAGAAAGAAAGATGAAATATATGATCTTACTATTTATAACCTCGAAAATGCAAGTTAATTTAAGAAATTTTAATTATTCCCAAATTTTAAAGGATTGACGAAATTTGATAGCCTTTTTCAGACATACTTATTTAGGAAATTAATAAAATATCGTTGTTTCATGTAGGTTGATTACGTTCTAATTTTTATTATATATAAACTAGAATCAACTAAACCAACTACTTTTTTTCATTAAGTACAACATGCGGATTGTTTCTTGTTAGAATTCTATAAATTTTAAGACACCACATCGTCTAAATAGTTATCTTGCTTATCGCCTGTATCGGAGGCGACTACAAATATTCAAACAACACATAAAAAACACAAAACAACTATTTGTGCACATAATTTGTCCCTTGGGGAAACCCAAAACACATGGCGAGATAAATAACCATAGAATCCATTACACCATCTGTGGAGTCAAAAAGAAAAACACAAACGACGATTAAAACTGCTAGTATACAATAATACTAAAATCCTAACAACCCTAAATACTAATTTAAATCAACTACTTCATCAGTAAAATATCCATAGTAAAAAACACGCGTAGCATATTTTGCTTAGTACAAACACAATACTAACCGTTTTATAAAACGAAGTGAGAAGAAATCCCTTGAGAATGCCGTTTAAAGCAAATAAAAGCTGTCAACCATTTCGTCCCACTCTCAATTCTCAATAGGATTCTCAATAGGTATAAGAAATCTCTTTCAATAGTAGTTCATCAGTTTCTTTTAGTTACAACGTAGTTATAACAATGTTTAATTTTAGGCCAATATTTATACCGTAGTCAAGACAGTGGCAAATACAACAAATTTGGGCAAAACATTAATTACATAATAGCTTTTTACAAAATCTGTTCTGTGATTAGCTTGAAATATGTAATCTATGTATAATATGGATATATTTACATAAAAAAGTATATACATATGTACATATATGTATCCACTGTCTAGTACCCATAGTACAAGCTCTGCTTAGTTTGGGCTAGATGTTGTGTGTATGTGATAGAATATTATTATTAGTATATTAATAGAAATAACAAACATACAAAAAGATACGAAGAAATAAAATAAATAGTTTTTAAAACATAGTTTTGTTAATCTGAGTCTGTTGCCTTTTTAATTATTACTAAATACATTCTTTTTTAATTTTGTAGCAGTATAAATGTGAATTTTAGTTTAATTAAATGCTCGTGTAAATAAAAATAATTTAATATTTTCGTGCAGCGTGTTGCTACCTCTCCTCCTTGAATACATTTAGTACAATATACAACATTTTCAGCTAATTAGGAGAAGGCTTAGGCAGTATTACAGTACATATCATTAGTAAAACTTTTATTACATCTATTTGGCTGAACTTCAAAACATTTGTATCGCCCTTGTGTTGTTTACTCACTTTACAAAACAATATTACTATAGTAATCTACTTAGAAGCTAGTTGTTCAGGTTTTCGACCACCGTCCAACGTATGTATGTCCAAAGTCCTATTCAAAAATGTAAAATTCTTTTGTCGCAGTGTTGCTATAAATTATGCCTATTCGTTACCAAGCAAATGTGATGTGCAATCACATGTCATGTAAGCTATGTGTCATGCAAGCGTGCTCTCAGTGGATGCAAATATGAATATAGATGCATCGTGTATACTAACATGTGCCATTATACCTGACACCGTGTACCTGCCTACAGACGTCAGGTTTGATCAACTTCTGACTACTAATATTAAATCGATGTATTTGCATATTCTGTTTACTTACGAGCAAGATGTGTATACATTTATACAGTTACTTATTGCTTAGTAGTATGTTTATTGTTTGTCTTGTTATCGTAAACAGACAATCTGTAAAGTAATTAGGATATATTTGAGACCAGCGGTGTCGTATTTTGCAACAGTTAACCGTTTAATAAATAATATTATTATAATATCCGCCGTCTAAGAATGAAAGAACTGTTCTACTGCAAAATTTTTTGCTAGTCTGTTCTTAATATATGAAGGGTTATGCCATAGTTTGCCACGCTGGCACTGAACGAGAGTTAGCACATATCACGTCCTTGAAAGCACTTATAGAAAATTCTCAGTCATGCAGGTATACCCATGATTTTTCTTTTGCCGTTAAAGCAGGTGATCATTAACTTCGATATGTCAAAGGTGCGTGTTGTGGGATCGAACTCGAAACCTCTGCTTGTCAGTCCGAAAGTCTGTCCATTATGCTATACTGCGACCAAGTTACTGCTCTATTCCAATGTTTAAATTTCAATAAAAGACTTTCGTAGATCGATTAATATAGAAAACAAACTATTTCGTAAATAAAACATTAAGTAAGTATTATTATTATATAAAAATATTTTTCAATCAAATATGTGCTGTGGTGGCATTTCTCTCCTGACTATAAAATTATTGATCATGACCATGATCGATAAAATCGCTTAGACGACCGAAATAGGCATAAACGACCATTGATTCTTATAGTGGTTTAAAAGTAGAGCAATGCTACAAGCATGTGTTTGATTAGAATAAGTATGGTTACAATTATGAATTGTAAAATAACGTTAGTAGTAGAGATATTCATGTAGCCATTATACATATGTTATGACATAATTAATGAAGCGGCAGGCGACACGGCGGGCGCGGCGCGCGGCGGCAGCCGTCGGCTCTTCTTATTTCGCTGGCGCGGCTGGCGAGGGCGTTCAGTCAGTCTGGGCGGCCGCTAAGCTATTTCCGACCAAACCTACGCATCGCCGTCTAGTTTCTATTTGTTTGCCATATAAATTGCTATCATTACATTTGCACTACAGTCTGGTGCGTGCCATGATATATTTTTAACGACGCGTTGAGCGAAGTGGTTAGATAAACACTTCGGTTTCACTATTTGTTAGACAGTATATTATTAGCGTCTGATTTTTTATCAAGGTCTTACAACGAGCCACGCGTAAACATTTATTGGCTACCTCGTCTACGTATACATAGTAATGGGCCAAAATGTGTCGGTATATTCGAGTAGCGAACGTATGCGCCATGCACCGCCGACTACTGCCATACGAGAGCGGCAAGCATGTATAGCTAACTAGACACTAGTTACCTAATAACCGCTAACATTTTGCGTGTTGCTATAACTGTAAACTGAGAACGTAAAGACGATCTATAATGTCAACTGAAATATGCAACAATAGCAATACTGCAAAACCTATACGTGTTGTAACGAAAGAAACACGAGCCCCAAGTTTTCATAGTAAACACATCGACGCGCCAACCGTGTGAAGATTTATTTTTCCCAGAACGACAAAGCAACATTGTTCTTTGACTGAAATAGGTACGAGTTCAAAGCGACGTGCCAGCTCATTAGGAACGAGATCGCGTTGTTTACGTGCACATTACGTGCACTTCCTTATACACTGCACTGGCAGCCTGGTCTCTGGACAGGTCTGCGGCCACCCACGACATTCCCTGAGCCGCGTTAAAATAAGTTAATTCACGAGCGCAAAGGTGCCGGAGAATGTACGAGTACCAGTATAATACATCTGTGTCGTGTCCACGACTAAGAATGTGCCACTGATTACCAGTTATTTTAATTACATTCGATGTACCTACGTTCAAACGAAAGAGCTCATGCAGGAGCCAACTATCGCCTGTGAATACCTACTCTCTAACATTATCGTTAACATTGTGTTTGAGTTTTGAGTTCATTAAGCTAATTTAAAGATGAGAATCTTTGTACATATTACGACTTCGTTACAAGGAAGGATATTTTGAAAAAGTAACGGTAACCATTGTTTGTATAACTGTATAATAGCTGTTAGGAACGAGATGGATAACAATACAATAGGCAGCAGGTTCTCAACCTCCAGCACACTGAATAAATTCCGTAAATTTCAAAGGGTCGTTAATCAAAGGATGTTAATTTGTTTCAGCGAACAACTGTACCACGTAACGTTAAGTTTTTGTACGGTTTCAAAATTATTTAATCATAAATTATTTTTACGAGACATGCGCGAATCGTCTTGAGACAGTTCAGAAGATAATATGCATCACAAATGAAATATTTTTGACCGAATTTAATGTCTGACTCATTGGATAAACAGTTCAATAAAAGTTATTTATATTACGGGTACGTGTGATCCCCATTGTGCAAATAATCCTTGTAATGTCTCGTGTGCGGTGGGACGCTGCGCCCGCGCGCCGCGCGCCGAAGCCGCACGACGATTAATCGTGCTATTATCGTGTCTTACTGACATGCACTAATGTTGTTGGCTATATTGCATCGACTGCTGCCAAACAATTGATTGCATTAAACAATCCATAAAACATCACTCTATTTGTAACTTTACAACAAATTATTTGATGTTAACAAAGCTGTAAGAAATTGGGTGAGTGCCTACCTATTTTAAACTGTTTTTATTTATACTGACAACTCACAAGTGAAACAAAATAAATACAAGGCGATGCCGACATTTTTCAAGAGTAATTTATTAACTACTAATTAGTGATGCGCATAATTACATTCGAATGATATTCCATCAACTTCATCAGGCACTTAATACGATACCTACTTTGTACAATCAAGGACGCAGCACACGTGCTTATGTATTTACAATGTTATCAACACATTCGAATATATAATTCGAATGCATATCGACTCTACTATTCTGTCAGTGATGTTATCGGTGTGCACTGGGTGCCTAGTGCGAGTTGTTTTTACGTTAACGCGATCGAAATGTTTACCGCGTTTGGCTCTCTGATTGGTTAAGAGCTTAGAGCGGGCCAAACAGGACGTCGAACATCATAAATGTGTCGATCGCGTTAACGTAAAACAAACTTGCACTAGGCACTTTGATGGTAATTGTGAAAAAGTTAGTTAACTTTAATTTCAAATGACTTCAATTCCTATTGTTTAGATAGTCTAATCTGGTGTCACAGTTCCCAAGCAACAAGTTACAACGAAGATGTTAAAAGTATATTTTAAAGTAATCATTGTCGTGTACAAGCGAATTAAATAACCATTCGCCGGTCTCCTATGTAACTGCTTGCATGTGTGTACTTTTAATAACTGTCGCGCTTAATAATTAATTCGAATAACTAATTTGTGCTTCTAAAATTCGCGCAGTAGGTACTTACGAGCTGCATCGACTGTAATCCGGCGACAGAGACAAATGTCTCGCGTATGCTCTACCGCGAATTACACAGGATTTAATATATTATTCAGCTTTATTACTGATAAAGACAATTATTTTCATTTTAATAAGTCATTGCTCATCGTTCGTTCAGAGTTTATTGTGCGAGTTTTGTACAGAGCTCATGGGACATTCTAATTTCAAAAAAATTATACACGTAACGATATACATATAAGGCTAGATTCAGAAAACGACTACGTTTTTATTTTATAGTCGGTAGTTTTAAAAATTAAGTATTTTCAAAACTTACGACTAGTAAGGGTCGCCTTAAATTAAGCAGCCATCATAGCCTATGATCGCTCCGATCTATGACTATGAATTGCGCTTTGCCAATTCTAAAGTAAAGGGATTACACATGGGATTAAAACAAAGAAAGGGGAAGATAGGTATGTGAGTGTCCCGCTTCTTACCTTGCCACTGCAGAAGAACGAACAGAATCGCGGTCTCGCAAGCCATTCGTACCACAGCAAAAGGTGGTATAGGAACAGCTATTTTGCCTTTCAATCTAAATGCAAATTTGTTTTGCGACTGAAATAGAGACAATTGTGCTATTTGCCAGCTTGGAGCCAGTATCATGTGGACAATTCTAATTAATTTAGGATGCCCACCAATAATAGAAAATATATACATAAAGTCGGGATCGCATACCAGAGTTACTATATTGCAACTACACAAAACAGTTTACAATCAGAATAAAACTCTGTCTATAGATATATACCCTGTTTTAAAAGATTTTTTATCTATTAATTATTATATTATGTTATTACAACAGCAGTGAAAGAAGCCATAATAGAAATACTAAAATAAATGTTACGATGCAGTTTGAGAATCTGAATTGCATAATTTTATATTTTACAAATTTCAAGTATACGGATAAATGTGAATACGTTTCGTAGAGTAAAAATATTTGCTTATGCATGAGGATAGATACATTCTGTCATGTGTGGGCGGTGCGTAGTAGCAGATTGTGGATACGTTCCGGCCGGCTGCCTCGTGTTGTTGATAGCGCATTTGTACTACACCATAACACGTAGGTACTAACATTTAATCGTTAAGCTACCTACAGTAGTCTTCCACGCCTACATTGTTATAATATTAGCAACAGCGAGGGAAAGAGCTTGCTGTTACCTATTATTTGGGCGCGGTAGAAATAAGATGGTCTCCTAGTGAAGTATCAATGTCTTACAGGAAGCGCGCATGAGTAGTGACATTTTTACTGTGTTTCGTCCGGATAGTAAGACTTCTATAGGCTTTTATTCCTTTTCTTTTATTCCTTTTCTTTTATTCTTTTTCTTTTATTCCTTTTCTTTTATTCCTTTTCTTTTATTCTTTTTCTTTTATTCCTTTTCTTTTATTCCTTTTCTTTTATCGGCCTCGATGGCGTAGTGGTTAGTGTAACCAACTGCCACGCCTAAGGTCGCGGGTTCGATTCCCGCACAAGTCAAACATTTGTGTGCATGAACATGGCTGTTTGTCTTGGTCTGGGTGTTTCTATGTATAATATGTATGTATTTACAAAAAAAAAAAGGTATATAAGTATGTTTATCCATTGTCTAGTACCCATAGTACAAGCTCTGCTTAGTTTGGGCTAGACGGTGTTGTGTGTATGTGGTAGAATATTATTATTATTATTATTATTATTTTATTCCTTTTCTTTTATTCCTTTTCTTTTATTCCTTTTGTTTTATTCCTTTTATTTTATTCCTTTTCTTATATCAACTCATCTTTTATTATTTTTGATCTGATCATGGGTTTAGTTAACCGCTTACCATCAGGCGGTCCGTGTGCTTGTAATCCTTTGCAGTATACATTTTGCATCTCAAAACCAAAAGGTGACAATATTAATTTTAAAAAAATTACTGTCACTTTAACTTCTGATAACAGATTATTGTGACCAGTGTCTACTACATATAATATGAATTTATTTCCAAAACATCAAGTTAAAATACACCAGTTGGTGAAGAAATTACATTAATGGTCAAAAGAGGATACAGATACAGTAAACAACTAAATAATGGGACACCAAGCCCCGTTATATTGCGTGCATTACCATCTATCTGCACAGCATTAACTTTTAACTTGAAGACAATAGATTCTCCGACCCACTTATAAGACTTAATGGAGACCCTAATTAAAGAAAACCACGGTCTACAAAAACGATTTATATGTATAAAAGAATATGTAATAGCCATCATATAAATAAAAGACCTTGTAATTGCTGCTGATAGTTGAAGAGCCAGCCTGATCATAAGCTGTAACCGCCGCTGAAAGCCATAGTTATATATATTTTATTCTCGGTATGACAGAAGCAATGGCAAGGAAACACCATCAAACCGCCGCCAATCGTAAAATTATGGTAATTTCACGACTGATTTTCTGCTTTAGCGAATCCAAATTCTCTATCACGTGCAAAAACGTTACTCATCACAAATAAAGTGTTGCTCATAAGGAATAGCTGCATATAATAAACGCGTTAAGGTGAGATGGCGTAGCGGCTTCTTCGAACTGTTGAATAAAACATAACGTTGCCGCGCGTGTTTACGCACGCTAGCTTGTGTTTTGTTGAGTTCTGTCGAACCTATAAATGAGTAGGGACGACGAAGACAGTTTAGTCAGTTAATAGCCAAAGAAAACATGGAAACCCTTTCTGGATCAAGTTCATGGCAAAAAAACATGTCAACTTTAAAAGGGTAGCTAAGTGGAAACGTAAGTTGGGAGCAATTTGTACGCATTTCGTTAAAAAATAGCTGAAGTTTATCGACAGCTTTCGACGTGTATCTATACCAAATGCTGTCCAAATATTTACAGCAACTTTTTACATTTGTTTCAATATGTTGCTCTATGTTGTCGCAAAAATATTGCTGTTTCGTCATAGCTTCGAAGTACATATATCAGAGCAACAACAACAACCTCAAGCTGATTAGCTTAAATAAGATTGATAGGTTCAAGATTTATTATGAGTCAGACTGTTGCGTCTTCATAAAGTCTACAAATTTTGTTCAGTTTATAAAACAACAATAACTTGTATTTCTTATTCACGTCGACATTGTTTACTTTAGTTATGGTAGTATTCTTTTGATGGTTCTTAATATAAGACATATATTATAATCTCATGCCTGCTTTTCGGAGGAATTTGTAAAAACTTTGATCTGCTATACGCTACAAAAAGTCATGAAATGTATATGCATACTAGCTGTCCCGACAGACGTTGTCCTGTAAACACGGAAAAAAAACAAATCTTAACCATTCTTAAATCCACTTTATCACACCGATTTTGATGAATTTTTTTGTGTGTGTTCATGTGGATTTGAGGATGGTTCAGATTTGGGTCTTTTTTTCTTGTGTACAGGACAACGTCTGTCGGGACAGCTAGTATATATATATATAAAGATAATAATTTAATTAAAATATAGTAGTTATTTTGTGGAACTGGTGTAAATACATAATTATGTATAGATTAAAAGCCTTCACGTATTTTTTATAAATAACTGGTAAGTAGGTATATCTGAAATATTCATAGAACATAATAAATGATGTAGTATAATTCTAATGAATTAACTATGTTCTATCCCCGCAGAAATCCACAGGCAAGTCTCGAAGTTAGAGTTTAGATATACAGAACAGTGCTCAAAGCACACAACACTGGATTGAAAACAAAGTAGAAATCTAAATGAACGTAGGCGTTACGAATAATTAATCTTAACTTCAGATTGCCGCAGTGTAAATATACCCTGAAGTTTAATACACAAGAAGGTTAAACTGGACGATGAATTAATAATAGTAGTACAGTGTTACAAAGAGGGCAGTAACAGAATTTTCTAGTAACTCTCGCTTACCGACTCAATATTTGAGAACAGCACAAAAGGTGGATTGACTGAACACAATCCTTTGACGTGAACTGTAAACCCTTCAACTTTGAACCGCTGTGACTGGTGGTGAATGATTTTAGAATAAATTATGGTTATCTTATTAATAGGACAACAGTCTAGCATGTCTGTTCTGCTCTTAAGTTCAAGATAAATTATGCATGATTTAAAAATATTACGGAATATTGGTACGTAGGTAATTTAACTTTTAAATCAGATACTCGTCGGTTCGCCTTCACTAAAGTATAGAAGTTTAAAACCGTCGGGCAAAATCCTATATGTTATATATCTCTATAAGATTTTCGGAATTTGAATAGAACTACACTACAAGCCAATGACGTACAACTTGTAATTTTTAAAGAAGACATGCTTCTCTTTGTTATTCCGTTTAGCTTATAAAGAAGACTTATTATAATACATTACTATTACGCAGTCGTGGATCTTTGCTCAATGAAACGCCGAGATATATTTTTACACACATAGTATATATTTCAACAGAGTAACGTTCTATCCGAATGTTTTATCAAAGTATCAAATGGAGAGTTAAATATCAATTAATAACATTTTAAGGTATAAAATTAGTACAGTAACAAATAACAATGATAATTATTAATTATAGAAATAATCAAATGTAAATATGCGATTATAATATAACAATTAAATATAATAATATAGAAAGAATGGACGAGGAAAGACTGACTAAGAAAGTTTATAAGGCTAGTGTGAATGGAACAGTCGCAAGAGGAAGACCTAGGCGAACGTTTCTTGATCAGATCGGAGGCGTTCTGGACAAAGGCCGGGTTAAGAGCACCTTGAACCGACGGGCGTGTATGAGGAATGTGATGAAAGTGAATAAAGCCAGAGAAGTGTGTCAGGATCGTAGCAAATGGAAATCCGTAGTCTCTGCCTACCCCTCTGGGAAACAGGCGTGAATCTATGTATGTAATTACATATAATATATACAACCGTGTGCGACTTGAGTACTTGATAACATTACATATAAATATACATATAAAAATATTAGGCTTCATCATTGGTATATCTATACAAACTTGTATAATAAAATTGTAACTGATCGATGTCTGTCCATAGGAGAAATATTAGAAAAAGAAAATATTTATGAGCAATGGAAACCAAAACAACTCTTTTAAGAATTTTTATGTCTGTCCGGATGTATGAAAGCGTATCACAAAACTATTGCACGAAATTGTATTTGGCGTTTACAGTTATAGGTCTAACCTAAAATCTTGAGCATGTTTCATCTTGCTACACGACTTGGAAGTCGAAAAATATAAATAGCAAAAACTTGTTGTTGTATAAATATAATATATAACAACTTAAATATTTAGCTTGATGTTTCAATAACTATTTGCATTGTGAAATAAAACTTAGTCATATCAGTGTCACATTGCATCAGCCCGTGTGCTAGTACCATCGCTTTCAACAGGGTACCTCATTATCTATAGTTATGATAATGTAATCTGTGTAGGCTTTATTAGTTAGCACATTTCTAAAATATCCATCATGGTCATACCTAGCACTATATAAATGCGATATTCGTCGCATCGACTACTTTGGTCTAACTTAGCCAATATTTTTTGTTGAATCTTTCCGTCAGGCAATAAAGGACTTCAATAGTATGCTACATAGAAGAACACAGCACGCTAACCTTTAACTAGAGACGCTTGTCATATTCTAAACCATCCAAACAATAACTAAAGTAATCCACACGTATCAGTGACAACCATACAGATGCTTACTGATATGACATAAAAATTCATCAATTTCAAACTGAGTTTGGCGGAGTATGTGCTCGGCGCAGTACGTCACTATACTGTTTTTGTCCATCTGCAGATTATAACATATATGATTTTAATTTCGCTCACAGCTTAATCATTTGTGTGGCTTTTCTCTTTTGCGATAAAAGGGTGATCTATTTTTGCTGAGTTCAGTTTGGTGGCATTTTCGCACGCGTAATCAAAACGTAATTTAGCGTGGGTGGATGTAATTTTAACGATACTCTTTGAGATACTAGGTAAAGCATTACAATAATAGCGACACTGATCTTTCATTACGTCATTAGCACGACCTTTACAGCGTAATATAGTCATCTAATACAGCCATAGATACAGAAGGGACAATAGGTCTTCAGAAATTACCAAGAAACATATTTTATGTGTTACCTGAATTCTGATATTTACGCTGTAAATGTATAATTTAGTAGGCTAAAAAAATGTTCTACTTTTAGAATATGACTTGCGGAAATGTGCCGATTATGAATAAAGATTATAATGGAAGACACGACTGGATGAAGGAGTTATGTAGCATTTTTAAGTATTGTTATTTTTACTATTAATTAAGGTGTTATGTGCTATGTAATTCTTCTCTCTCTCTTCTAATCTATCATCGACTCTATATATGTATTAAAAAATTAAAACATCAATCATGTAGTCATTTAAACTTAGCTCTGACATTCTGTAATGAAATTTAACGTTGCTTTTTGGGACTTATTTCCCTCGTACCGATCAGAGAGGATTTGCGAAAATGAATTAGTTTTTTAATGGCCAACTTCGTTAGATGCACTCTAGTTGTCCAATTTAATGTATGCTTAGCGACATAAGCATCGAACACACCATAAACAAAAATAAAACAATTCAAAATCTACTATGGTCTTATTAATTATATTAAAATTTACTATTCTTTATCTACCTCTGCTGACATAGTTTGAGAATGCTATTAAATATGCTATGCTGGACTTGTACAATTATTTTAAGCAAATAAAAGAGCACATTTAGTGAGCCAGGTTAAAACCAGCAGTAAACTAACACGAGCTTATTAATAACAACAGACGATGATAGCGATTGAAACCCGAAATTTGCCTTAAGATTTAGCAAATTTAATTACAGTTTTGAATCAAATAGATAGATACAGAGCGCCATAACATATCTGCACAGATACAAGAGGATATTTATAAATCTAAGCATCAAATGGAAAGATTGATCGGTGCAAGTGTCGCCATGCTCGCGTCAGTTAATCGTCGATTCGCCGTAATGTCAATAGGGCGGGCGAGCAGCCGTGACAGCACTGCATTAGACACGTCTATCACGCCACTAATGGATCGTTCACCGGCCATCAACTGAGACACTTGTGGTACCAAAGGACTAATCTCTAACATTCATTACCTTTGCATTTTTTAGCCTTAACTAGATTTTGCTGGCAGCTTCGTTCGCGTTTATGTAGATTTTGTGAATAAAAATTTATCCCTTGGGAATAGTACTTTTCCTGGAACGAAATACCTTTCATCCGTTGTCAGGGGTACAGGGTACCCATATGTTCTTTTCTGTCCATCTGACGACGTGTATGCGAAATTTAATGATGATCGGTCAAGTAGTTGAGGCGCGAAAGCTTAACAAACAAATAAACAAACACAGTCACATTTGTATTTATAATATCAGATGGGATTAGGATGGCTGCTGGTCTAATGACTGTTGTATACGCAGATGACATGCGGAAATTGAGATACTTGCACTCGCTATATACTTCACAGACTACCGACGAGGCCACCCGTACAAGAACCCATAGAGCAGAGCTACTTGCAGATTTAGTTCGTGCAACACAACATGTTGTTTTACAAGTGTTGTAGTTGCACAATACAGCCACTTACTACGACTACTCGTGTAGAAGCACTTTAAGTATGAATACTAAAGGCAGTGCTGTTCATGAGCACCGATTTGAGTTGCCGAACCCAGCAAAATGGTACTGGATTTCTCTGAAATTTTTTATAATAAATTATCTTAGATTTTACGGTTTCGCTCGCGTAAATGTAGGTTAGTAATAGTACTTTTTCTGGATAAAAGGTATTTTATGTCCTTTTCTGTTTCCCTAACTACGTGAATGCAAAATTTTATAATGATCGGTCGAGTAGTTAAGGCGTGATTACCTACGTAACAAAAAACTTACATTCGTATTTATAATATTAGTTAGGATTCAAGCAAAATAGCTTTTACTTTGTAAAATGTGTGCAACCGCGATCCGGACCTTTATGAACTTCAATAACAATGGATATGAGAAATCGATATGCTGAAGTTAGCCTGACGACTAATTAGGGCCTTCAATTAAGATACCGGCGCGGCGGCGGAAACTTGTAAGCCACTCTATTATTAACCACAAAAGAAGAATAATTTATTTAAAAGGCTTGTTATCCAAAGAATTACTAGATTCATTTGTTGTAAAAATACCAAATTATTGGACCAATTAGTCCAAACGTGTGAGCTTGTTATTGAGTGCTTAAGATGTGAAAGTACACTGGACCACAAAGAAAATCAATATCTTATAATCAATAAGTATCTGACCTACCTTTATCAAATAAAGACTAAATTAAGGAATATTTAATGCCACATAAAATAATATATTAAACCTTTTTAATTATTTTTGTTAATTGTATAAAAACTGAAAATGTAAAATAATGGTCGTTTTTAAATTTAGTACCATAAAATTCAAATCAATTGCTTCGCGTTTGTTTTAGTTTTGCCATATAAATGTTATAAATATGATGTCTCTGCCTTATAAATTTTATTATTTTGAAGTCATCATGTCGTTAAACCCTGAAGAATGTACTAAGATCCTGACAATGCTTGAAGATGGGCACAGTCAGCGAAATACAGCGAGAGCTGTTAGTATGACTCTTTGTACAGTTCTGCGAGTACACCAGCGTTTCCATGAAACTGGATCCAATCTTCGAAGACCAGGAACAGGCCAAACAAGGTGCACGACGGCGTGGAAGGATCGCTTTATGGCGTCAACAATTTTGAGAAATCGCTTTCTTACGGCTGTTGAAATAAAGAATCCGAGTACGGATACAGTAAGGCGGCGTCGGGCTGAAGCAAATTTAACGCCATTAAGACCTGCAAATGGCCCAAAACTAGAAAGACACCGCAGAAACTCAAGGTTGAGTTATGGTAGAGAACACGAGAATTAGACTGTGAATGACTGGTCAAGAGTTATGTTTTCAGACGAGTCTAGATTCTGTTTATACAAGCATGACGGGAGGAAAAGAGTGTACAGAAGACCGGGAGAGCGCTATAACCAAGCCTGTATAGAAGAAAAAGTACCATACGGCGCAGGCTCTGTTCACGTGTGTGCTGGGATTTTTTCCGAAAGCCGCACTGAGCTAGTGGTGATAGAAAATGGAACTTTAACTGCAGAAAGATATGTCACTGACATTCTGAATGACTACGTTGGTCCATTTTTAGTGGACATGGGCGCGAATGCCGTTTTTATCCAAGACAATGCCCATCCGCATAAAAATTAAATGGTGTTTGCCTATTTTCAAGAATTTGGTATCACACACATGGAGTGGCCAGCACGCAGCTCCGACTTAAACCCCATTGAGCATGCATGGGACGAACTGGAACGACGTGTAGGTCAACGAAATCCGCCACCAATCACGCTACATGAAATGAAAGAAGCTCTAATAGACGAATGGCTGAATATTCCGCAGCATCGCCTCAAAAACCTAGTAGAAAGTACCTATGTTAAATCTCATAACAGCAGTATTGCGAGCTTGCGGAGGCAACACAAAGTACTTACTAAAATGCGTGAAAACGGCACATCTGTAACCAATCTACATTTACGAAAATATTGAAAAAACTAAGCATTTTTATTTATTTTACATTTATTAAATTAAAAAGCTTTAATTATATTTATTTTATTTTCCTTTATTCACATTAAAATATTCTTTAAAGCTAGTTCAGCTACTTTTGAAGATATTGAAGATTTTCTAACCGACCCTTTTTCTTTGCGGTCCAGTGTATTTGCTTATTCATAAATAGCTGACTTATAAGTTTACCTAAAGCTTTATAATTTCAGCTATTATAATCTTTATATAATTAATAATTAGTTTACAAGGGTATTAATAATATAGTAAAATAGATACAACAAATATTAATTGGTAGCAAAGATAATGTTAGATAGACATGGCTTTAGTTTTGCAACGCAGTGACCACAGAACCAAAATAGTTTTGGAACCCGTATTGCCTGTTATTCAAAACATATCCACTAAATAATGCTCGTTAAACTGTCAGGAAAACTGCAGCCCTCGTCACGCCTGGAGAGAATTTCATCAAATCCGTCCATTTACAGCAATCCGATAGTAGATGCCAACTATTCCTTGGAAGATCATGCCGTTACAAATTTAGTTTCAACATTGATTAGGCAAAAGTGGCGTTGCGATCGCGACGACAAATCTTTCTAAATAAACGTCATTGAAATAATAAAGCGTGCAGTTTCAGGGGCACATTCCACACCGAGGCGTCTCTCGGGCCATACGCCGCGCCGTCACCCCGCACTAGGGGGGGCAGCACCCTCCTCCTTGTACCCACTGGGGTATCATTCATACCCTGAAATTGGGTCATTAGAACGATTGGGAAAAATGGTCTTTTGTTCATTACTTTCAATGAGCAATAGTTACATATTATGTCTGCGTTGTAAATAAACTATCGTTATAATATATTTACTTATATACATTGTATAGATTATACACGCACTAAGAAAATTTTCTCTTTCCATAGGGAAAAGGTCCGGTGAGTTATTATTGTAACAATAAAATCGCATTTCATGAATATTCAATGTCGACACACGCGCCCCCTGACACCTCGCCTCCTCGGAAATAGAACGCACACTGTTACGGAACAATTGTGATAGTACACCCACTATTGTACGATTTGTTTTACTATACAATAAAGTTTAATAGTAAATTATGATTGTACATGATGACGAAATACTATGATTTCTATAATTTCCTCAACCTTTAAATCTGTAAAACAATTGGTAGGCACTATCCAATTACCTGTAACTTCAATGTAAATATCATGCCACGCCTTACCTACTCACCAAGCAAACAGCTATTGTTTACTTTACATACATTTTACTATAATTAACATGCGACAGGTTTTCTACTTTTTGACCTACTAAAATGAGGACGCACAATATTTTGATCTGATGATAAACAACAAAATAGAGTCGCTATTTGCATACCTTGTCGAAATATAGGTCAGGTCGCGAGATCTCGGCGGCAGGGGCTGGATGCAACGGCGGCGCCCCGGTAACCCAGATGCAAGCGGCAAGGGCACACCCACACCCTCCGACAACACAACCACTTTACAAGATCTCCCGGAGCTCTTATATCACAGCCCTGTTGTATCCAATAAAGGGAACTACGTGAGTAGTAGGGAAGATCGAGTTATACTGGCCACAGCATCTGAGTGACAAGACACTGCATTTCCTAATGACAGTCCACAGTGAAAATGCTCTCAATGGTTTCTAGACATCTCATTTTAGATGGTACTATGAAGGCTCAATGACTTTTTGAGGACATTTATGTATATATCCCAAAAATAAATTGAATTCCTATAATTTGCAATATTATTATATAATATATTAACAACAGGAGGATGTTTTCCTGTTAAATATAAAGTAAATCGAGAAGCGCAAGCTGAAATTCCCGCTACACAATTATACCTAAAAAGTTTCTAGTTATAATTTAAATTGAACGACTACAACTAAAATGAAGAATATAATCACGGCTAAACAACAACTGAATACTGAAATCATTCAGCAGCAACTCTAGGTAGGTATGGAAATATATTATGAGATCATTATGTGCGAGTCGGAACACGTCGCGCGTCGGTTGCATTGTGCTCGGCAGAAACGAGGCCTGTTTCATACGCGTTAATTAAAAGGCTTTATCTTTTTTCCACATTAACCACAACGGTTGGCGAAAATATCATTGTGTACTGGTTTTTTGCAGTTTGCAAGTGAAGTTGCTAGGTTAATTAACAGTTTTTGCACCTATAAAATAGACTAGAGACTTTCCCAATTTCATTATTAGCTAAGACTTTTTATTTTAATATTACCTATTTCACACTATATTCCACGTGGGGAAAATTATTGTTTTTCTTTTATCTGTATGTGTTAGCTGCTATGTTGCTAACTAGAATGGTTCAATACTTAACTAGTAGACTTAGTTATTCTTATTTATAATGTCAAACATGCATTCGTAGTTTGAACTTTGTCCAGTGTCCAGTCAGTATGACAAGGAAGAACGATCAACGAAATTCAAGCCAGATAAACCGCACTGGCATTAGAGTGATTCTAAGAATTTGTTCAAACAAGTTACGAAGCTCGAAGAACAAACACACATGTAAACAATCCATATTTTACACACACACGGACGTTCAACGCAGTGACTACACAATGAACGTACGAGTCGAAGCCCGGCAACAGAGCCGCTAAAGGCTGTGCACGCACACAGAGGTAGTTGCTCGTGTGCGTGCAGGCAGAGCATTTACGTTTGTGTGTCGGAGTGCGGAGCGTGGGCGGTATGTACACACAGAGCTTTCACGACGCAGCCTTGGCCGCGAGACACGTGCGTCAGTAGGGCGGTGCCCGGCCCTATGGATGATTCTACTATCGATGTTTAACTATTGACACTGTAATGGCGATAATAACTTGTTTATGTTCGCGTAAAACGACAGCTTTATACAAGGGGAATATATTTTCTGCATGAATAATTTATCTGTGTTTGTTGTTCTTTGTTTAATGATAGAACATTTTACTGTCGAGTCTGTTAAATGATAAACATGACTACAATTCGGTAGTTTCTAGAATGTACTGTTATAGTAAATCAATTATCTTTATTACCCACCGTTAGAGCACTTTCATGATATCGAAGTGCTTACTACCTACTTACCAATTTTGCCAAAATATGTATCTTGAATGATATTTGTTGGTCTATTTGTTCAACTCTTAGATTAGTCATAAAAGTGAATCATTATTTGGCAATAGTAGTAGTAGCCAACATAAGGCAATATTTTATTTAAGTTGTAGATAGATATGTGTTTTAACATCTCTTTTTGAAGGCTTACTTAATCCAGCGACCACGACTAAACAAATATTTCTGACACGAATAAAGTAAATGGGTAAATTATGGACAGGAATTTAGGACACTATTAAAAACACATAACTTGTAGATGAGTTTGGGCTGCCACAATTTATAGAAAAGGCAACAAAAGGTACATTACATTGGTTTTAGTGCATATTCAGTAATTATAAGGCAACTAAAGAGAAATGTCGTTACAACCATTTTATTACTATTTAAATGAGTGAGCCTTACAAAAACCCCAAGATAATTTTTATATTGTCTAGTACTCTCAAGCGCCTATTTGCAGCTTGATTAGAGAATTATATGTTCAATTTATTTTACCGCACAATGAAGAACAAAGCACCTAAAAATAAAAAGATGCAGTCATGTTAATATTGCCTATCGTATAATATTATATTATTGTCGTTTATACAATGATTTTGTCTAAATTCTAGGTATATATTTATAAGCCCAATATAAACTTTTGAGCATAAGTATTGGTTTGTTGTAAACGCATCTCTTGAAATATATGTGTGAAATATCTCTACGTCATACTTTGGCGATAATCAGCAACTATGCTACATCACGTCATTATTTAAATGAAACATTTCGTCTTAGAGGTTTTCACATCCTTGCCTTAAATATTTTCAATAAAAGCCTGGTAATGTTCACAAATATATACCAGCTAACAGCAAGTACTCTTGAAACTGGTGAACTTCTCTTTTTTCTGTATGATTATTATTCTCTGAGTTCAGCCACCATTTTGTAGGTATTTTTATTTTTATTTTATTTGGGAAACAAACAGATACAATTCGAAAATAATTAATGTTCAAATTAACTACACTTAATCCAAAGCAGTTTCCATATATAAATATACAGTAGCGCCAAAAAATATTTGAAGTTATAAGTTAAAATAAAAAATGCACAAGTAATTAGCGTAACAATAGAACAACAACAAAAAATAGTATTTTAAAGAAGTACAGTGCTAGGAACAGAGTTACAAAGTTATAAAGTTATATTATTTAATTCAGTTTCACAAAGCAGGAACAAGACAGGCTTGGATAGATTTCTTGAATTTTGATAAAGAAAGGTGGAACACATCAATGGAATTGTCACTGCAGATATTAATAAGATTATTAGGTATAACTTACAACTGTGTACACATCATGGTTCTATTTTCCAAAATACAACTATACGTTCAAAAGATTCTGCTACCGCACTAAAAATAACTTTTACGTCGCTATGAAAACAACAAACAGAAAAAACACTTGGCACAAGCATTTGTAGAGCGCACATTTTTGTCGCATGCGGAACAGAATTCGCAACGCATTAAGAAAAGCGAAGTAACCCTTAACGCACAGTGTCGCCGACATACCTATCTTAACTTAAAGGTTCAATCGATGAATTACGAAAAGTAATCAGTTTTGTTAAAAAAATACAACAGAAGCTTCTTCACTCTGTTCTAGAATAAGTTGTTCGATAATTAAACTTTCAATTTCAACGTACAGATTTATCGATAAGGCGCGATCCCGTCACTCGGGGCTGGAACGGGCGTCGGCCGGGTGGAGGGTGTGTTCCCCCTCGTTCCTCTCGCTCTATCAGCTGAGCGACACGTGCGCCGCATATACTATTTCGTCTAGTGTACTTGTAGTTGTTGTACACATCGGCCAGCAAGCTCGCTACGACCGCAGCCGCCGCGCGCCCGCGCCGCTTGGTCGGCCTACCAGCGTTTGCTTACTCGCACTACGCACACGTATTTATGTTATGTAAATCTTGTTAAGCACCATTTGGGAAACATTCGTAATACATAAACACGTCTAGCTCAGACGTTCTATAAATTTTGAATACGTAAACCCGATGATCGTTATGGCGGCGTTGAGATAAGTGTTTACGTGCAAAATCTCCACTATATCGCATCCAAATAAATAATTCAATGTACATAGCTAGCTTAATTCGTACATATCCATAAAAAATATAGTACTGTAAACCATATATGTCGGCCTCGATGGCGTAGTGATTAGTGTAACCGACCGCCACGCCTGAGGTTGCGGGTTCGATTCCCGCACAAGTCAAACATTTGTGTGCATGAACATGGATGTTTGTCTTGGTCTGGATGTTTCTAAGTATAAAATGTACGTATTTAAAAAAAATTAAGTATATATGTATGTTTATCCATTGTCTAGAACCCATAGTACAAGCTCTGCTTAGTTTGGGCTAGATGGTTTTGTGTGTATGTGGTAGAATATTATTATTATTATTACATCTACATTTCATCATCTATTAAGTAGATTGTATTTAATAAAGGTCGAGCCTTTAACCGTAGAAAGTGCCAAATTGCCTATTGCTATAGAACATATTCAGGGCTGAAACTCGAATAAAACTGCATAACTCAGCAGTTGAAGTAAAGACCTCACAATCGGTAGTAAACATAGCAAGGCTTATAAGTTATACGTGTTATAAACTTATAACCCACGGACTAACGAAGACATAAAATAATTGTTCGCATGTCAATCAACTTCATTCCGAAGATCTTAGTTCCTTTGAATATTATAATATAGTACCTAAGTAGACAACAATACACCTGTATAAGAAAGCATTTGAATACGTAATGTTATTTAAATTTTACGCTAATTCCTGACATAAAATTATATTGACCACACGCATTCATTGGTCATAACACTCATACCCCTGCTTGAGGTTCCAAGATGGACTCTTTAGACCGATCAATGTTAAAGAAAAGATTCAGTTCACTTTAAAAGATCTTGTAAGATGTATACACTCAAAAATCTGTTGTGTATAACTATGTTGTAAATTCATTAGCGTATCCTGTAAATTTCATGCCAGTATTTTTCTCAATATAGAAGGTTCTATTGTTCTATTACTTATTTCGAGCCTCGCGGTAAATTGACTTAGTTTTTGACCGGCAAGTGTCAATTAAGGTTAATGACAGTGGTATGAATTTATTTTGGGATTATTTCTTGGGAAGCATTGCACCATACCTGCTGATGGTGGATAACTAAACTGCTAAGTACCCATTTATCTTACTCAATATCACATTGTAAGAAGCATAAAGGTTTTAGTCAATTTGCCGCTTTAGTCAAAAATGTCTAACCCATAAACAATAGTACGTCCCATCACGTAGGCACAATCTGTATAACAAATTCGCCCGTCACTTTGTTTCGTAACCCGTCGATCTGATATGCGCGCGCGCATGAATGCATTCGCTGTGTGACGGCTTCCCCATATGGCCAAGGCTAGGCCTTTTATGGCTCATATAAGTGGCCACTCACCCACCGACTGAACGAGCCAGCCATATCAATGAACTGGCCATCAATAAAACATGTGGCACTGAGCCAGAAAAGGAAACGGCGAAATGAGAAAAAGAAGTATTTGAAAAAGGTATTCGATGCGTACACTCGATTGTTTGTGCGATTTGAAAAGCATTCAATGTAAAGCTGAGCGCACACAGCATGAATTATTCGATTTGATTACTTTTTGCTTTTCGCGGTACTATCCACCATACTCGGCGTAATTGATTCAATATCATTACATAACTATCGCTGTGTGGCCTTACATAATACACGCGAAGTAAAGACGTGAGTTTCGTACTAGCGACGATAATGAATGAGTAATGCAAACTCTTCTAGTCGACGTAAATATATTAATTTCTAATGAAATACGTCGATATAATCTTTGAGACTTACCAACGCGGCGGTGGACATTTCAGCAATGATTCTTAAGCAAAATGTGTGATGAAAGAAATATGATTGACAGACACAAATATATAGCGCTATAATTATTTGACACTTTACTTGGCTCGTATAATGTTGGATAACTTGCTCTGCTAGTATTAAACTGGGTTTATCCAACTATACTCCTACTGTATGCTCAAGCGACAAGTCTCGACTAGTTCCTGGGTGATTCAACCTCTGAACTCAATCTTGAAGTCGATGTCGCGCGAGATGTATCGATAGTGCGTAGAGGCGTAGAGGCGAAAATAAAAATAATTACTATAAGAGGTCTCAGCCGTGGGAAACGCTATCTGACCGGTCACGACGCACATTCCTGTGGTAGCCACACTCATCCGAAAGGCTATACGGCTCAAACTCAAAGGTAATGTAGTATTAAAACTGATTATTGGCATATTTCTATTCTAAAATACGTTGAATAGTCTGTTCTTGTTTGATAGTAATATATAATATGCTAAATTCTTAAATATGTCTACTCGTTTCACCTACTTCTCCACACTGGACAAGTACGGACTTCAAACTCCAGAAACATTATAGAGTATATAAGATTAACGCGTGTTGTCTTAGGATGACTTTTTTATAGTAGGTAATAGTGAGTCATCACAAATAATGGCAAACGCCAGATGCGTTATCTACCAAAATGTATTAGACTTTCCTGTCAGAACACGTTCAGTATGCTAACGTTCAGGACTTGTACTCGGTAAATAGCTACTAACCACTTTAGCCTTAGCCCCGTTTACCTACAATACGAATGTCGGAATCTAAACATAACTGCTGAAATGTAGATGTCTTTGTCTATCACGCCATACATCCCATTTCTTACTACAAACAATTCTGTATATGTCTACTGAACCCAGTACCTTTTCTTTTAGCTGATGCAATAAGCGGACTAATCGTGAAAGGATGTTGCAATATCTAAAGCACTTGATTTAAGGAACAGGTGCGGCTTTTGTACTTCCATGTGAATAATGTGACATAATCCGTCTGCCACTTAGATTTTATACACGTCACAGGATATGAGAGGACTCTTAGAAAATTAAAACGTATATTTATTGAACAACAAGGAAAAGAAAGGACATACATACATACCTTTATGGAAAGAAAATCTAAAATACGTTTTAATCTTAAAAAAACATTTCATGTCGTTCGAAAAGAGAAGCTGCTATGAATTAACTATAAAACTTAAGGATGTTGTTAACACGTTCGGATTTGCCCGACAAAGTTCGTGTAAGACAATAAAAGAACAAGCCCGTCTAAAGTTACATAAAGCGTAAAGATACAATAAAAATGTGTAGGCAGACGAAAACACCAGCTATGAGAGTATATTATTAGAGTAACAAGACGATTTATTAAGCTTAGTGTGTCCACCTCCCTGTTACAAACTGTATTTGAGCCCGTTGTGTTAATCACACATTAGCCCATAATATACGCTACATTAAAGTTTTGCAAGTCTATATATATAGTATTAATTATTAGATTTTGCCAGCGGCTTGATTCTTGTTAATGTATATTTTATCAATACATTTCTATCTCTCAGGAACACGTTTTTCCTTGGATGTAAGGTACCATATGTCCTTTTTTGTTCCCCTAGTGTGTATGCAAAACTTCATAACGGTCGGTCGACAAACTTACATTCGCATTTATAATATTTCTTAGGATTAGGATGTATTAACTAAATAATACTGAACTGCAGTCAATAATTAGTTTAAGGTGCAGGCAAAGGGTTTGCTTCTATGTCCGCGGTCCCCTAATGAAGTAGTTTGCACAGCTGCATTCCAGCCACTCATTTTCTGGGAATACACATCTTTAATGGTAAGGTGGAATGCAAGTTTTTTTAGTGGCAGTGCGTGTGGGTATGATTTTTCATTGAAATTTTAAAAAGAAAACGCCTCGCTCGTGAAGTAATAAAAGCAGTAGTGAGCGCGCCGCCGGCGTTTGTGCCATTCTTTTTTTTTTCGTCGTCTGCAATCCTTAGCTTGTTTTATTATGTGATGACAAAACAACTTCTATTTATGGTTTTAGCCGGGCATGTTGCGAATGCCGAGCAGCTTAGTGCTATTATCTGAACATTTATGTATGATATGAGTTCTATTTAGATATATGCGTGGCTACAGAGGTCATAACATCTAATAGCGGCGGCTGTTTATTACTTCTTTGTGTTAACGATTATATTTATCTTAACGTAGCAGGCTTACTATAAATTATAAGCAATGAGATAAGGATTACTTTATTCAATTTACAAGCGAAAAAGGATGTGAGAATCATCTGCTTTTAGGTTATTTACAGATTGATACATTGTTTAACACATTACCACAAATGTGTTTTTAACTTTTAATCTATTATGGTGTACCTAACATTTATTTTAGACAGACATTGAATTCTCTTCCTCCCATTACGTCCATTGTTTTGTATTTATTAACGTTTTTCTCTTTCAGTTATGTCAAGAACACGCGGTGAAGATATAAGGTTGGTATACGTACGTATGAGATACTTTGAACGCAAAGATATTCTTTACAGCATGAAGCAAAGTAAATCTTTTAACATTCATAACAATTTTTTCACATGTGGTCGCTAACCAAAACCTAGGAGTGTAAAATCAAATCCTTTTACCATTAAACATTTCTACGCGTTTAAAAAAGAAGTCATTAGCAATGTATGATACACTTAACCTTTTAAACCGCGGCGGTACACCGGTGGCTCGACACAATAGATTTTTAATTATGTCTGGTATTCTAAGACACGACTGACTAGTTGTGCATATTCTTACCTTGTGTTATTATTGAAGAATTCGAGGATGCCAGTACGTATTTTGGTCAATTGAACCGTTTTCACGGCGGCAATTTCCCATGGGATCGCCAGGAAGCCCGACATGCACGATCACGCGATGTTCTATCGCGCGCGATCCGCGTGAGAATCTCCATAAAAGGACATCGCTTAAATTCTTACAACTTTCCGTTAACACAACAAAAATTGCCTTCATATTTAAGCAGTTACAATAAAAACACCATTAAAATTTATATAAACTCTTTACAAGTCCATGTTGCTCACCAATTAAAACTTATTTAATATCATCAAAACTTTTTCTCGTAAAATAACCTTGCTTTTATTAAAAGTTGGAATTTTGGAAACGTGTGTCTTTAGAATTATTGAGACAAAAATCTTTTGGTAGAGTATGTTTGAGAATAAAAGGCTAAGAAGTCATCGTTTGGCGTGGTCATTTGCGTGTGTTACAGCTATATATGTATATAAGTAGCTGGCGTGTAAGGTATCGTCGTGCGAGTGCCGACACGGACAAGTTGGCTGTGTTTGTTCGTTTAATGGGTCACATCACAACACACAAGTATAGTCCTTGTTCTGCCCACACGAATTGAGAGAATCACGTGCACTCCACACGCAACGAAGTGGCCAATTTCGTGCACAATGCTTGATACCAAATTGAAACTAAACGGTTGAATTTAAAATGGTGAGACAGATTAATTATTGTAACATACATTGTAACAAATTACGTTATTTAGAAGTCATTACGCAACATACATATTGATTATATAACAAGTCTTTTTCATTAAAATACCTTATCTTTCTTGAATCCTGGAACATTCGAAATACAATAATGTAAGGTAATAAAATGACGTGAAACCTTCGCAAGAATTTCTTTTTCTTTATTGAGAAGCTACTTCCGGGTCGGCGAACGGTCACTGGCCACAAAAAAAATCTTAGCGCACCTAATAGCCTAGGTAAACAAAAGTAGGTGTTTCTACATTGGCCATCCGATTGATAGCTCTTACGTCATCACTTGACCAATGTTTATGTAATACGACAATTTCTTCTTTTTTTGCAAAAGCTAGCTATTTCTTACGTTAACAATCGGACAGTATGATTAATCGTGATGACCACACTAAAAGTATTATTTCAGGTAGGTATTAGCTTGTATCCTAAACTCGTGAACAAATTGGATACCTAATAGTCCTTTTTAAGCCTAATTAGATGTCTGGCTAGTGTATCTTTGGATTACGTTGTTTAAATCTTTGTAAAAAGTAATGCTGGTGCGGCAGCTCTTTATCTACCTACTTTTAAAAAGATTTTAGTAGTTCTTGTAAGATATGAACAGAAATATAAAAAGTCACAAACAAGATGTCGCGCCGTTAATCTGCGCGACTAAAACTATAAAGCTTAAAAAGAGGTCAGCGTTTATCAAACATCCTAATTTTAGTTAACTCACATTTATATCAATAGTAACGTAGCGAAGTAGGACAAACTAACAGACGGGGATTTCTTAAAATAGCATCGTTAATGAGTGTAGTGCGAAATGATGAAGCTTAAGCGCCAATAAACAAATGATTGCTGACAATTATTGCGAGCGCGCAGCGCGGGCGCTTCGCGTAGCGCAGGAGCCGCACGCTCTTCTCCCCTCCCCGCGCGGGCCGCACCCGCGCACCGGTCACCGCTGACAACAATCGATTTATATTTACATTAAAATTATTGCTAATGCTAATTAAGACAGATTATTTTTGGCACTAACAAACGTAAGCTATGAATATTTTTATAATTCAAGTCAGGTACCTATATACCTAAGTTTGTAGTGACTGCATAGTTATACATTTGGGAAATTACGTTTACCTGCTCCGAACCAGTCACTGGGATTTTGAATTTGCTTACGTTTTTTAATTAATGATTGACATCATAGTCATTACTTAACAAAGACGATTACATCAAGTCGACGAGTCTAATCTTTTCATTCTATAAATGAAATAGTTTTTAAATAATCCATTTGAAGAATATCAATTTCTTGGAGTAATGAGATTGCCGATGATTTACTACTCGCCGTAAAAGCTACTGTTAATCAAGTCATTTCTCAAGTACTTCAAATCTTCAAGGCGTGTCTCACTTTAATACTCTGTCACTTTTAGGTTCGCTAGCAGCAATTTCTCCTTGTCAATTTGAATTTTCATAACTCCATTCATTAATCAACCTATAGATCAAAAAAATAAGAACTTTTGAGATACCTTCTAATAAAGTGCTTCATTTACATAAAAGTTCCTTGAAGACGAAAAACTTATTTTACTCTGATTAAGGCAAACTTATCAAACGAATAGGAACTTTTAATTGCAATTTATAACTGGTTATCCGTGTTTGAATAAGTCAAATTCCGATTTCGATGGTATATCTGGCAGCACAAGACCCCACCTGCCTTTGCGCTTCACGTTATCAGTGAACATTTACGCTCATTAAAGGCTAGCTAGAAATTGGAATTCGGATGAAAATTATCCTTCAAATATCGGCAGCTTACGTATTAGTTCATAACTTCATACATGAATAAGATGTATTTCATGTGTAATGAATGAGATTTGAGCAACGTTGGTCATGTGGTGTGTAGTCACGTCGGTGCTCACGCGCACTGGCAGCGCGCCGGCGCGGCGCGAGGTTAGCGCGCGGCGGCGGCGGTAGAGCTGCGTTTGCGCACAGCACGACAAGGACAACGACCCCGGCAACCTTGGCTATGCCAATTAATTTCAACAATGTTTTCTTACTCACTATTATGCGGTTAAAATTATCTACTAAGTATATTACAGATGATAATTATCTCTTGATGAAATAAATTGATTAAAGTAGCGCCAGCTTCCTGTGTTTATTAGTTTATTATCGATCTGATTTGTTTGTGCCTTCTGTGCAACGGTAATGTATATTTCATGATAACTAACTATTAAATTATGAAATTTAATTTTATTTATAAATATTTATGTTTCATCCTACTGCATAATAGATTTCACACATGTAAGAAGTCGCGTACTTATGTGTAACTGAGTATGTTGTTCTAAGAATAGGCAATATCAGAATAATTACTGCAAGTCTACAATAAGCTATCTACATTAATATTGAATGTATCATATTAGGCGAACAAACTCTTATCTTCAAATTACCTATTAACATGCTAATGTGTATTTTATTACAACATATCGTAATAATAACGCCAACGAACTGGAAGCTAAAACCGTAGAATTATGTATGTAAATAATACTAAGCTGTGTGATTTGAATAAGAGCTACTTTCGTATTGTAGTCGGTCGTACCTATAACAAATGAGTGAACAACATTAACAAGGTCGGCTCTCGGCACTCGCTGCGTAATCAATTCCGAGTAAGTTAAGCTCCAATAAGTTGTAAACACGGCATTGTGTGGGCACTGGGTGCAGTCGCTGAGTCGGTGAGTCGGTGCGCCGCTCGGGCTACACGGGGACGCAAGCGTAAATACTACAATTTTACTGTAGCCACTATGGGCGCAGGAGAGACTAAGGATAATGACCTGCGGGTATGCGCCCGCGCCGCGCCGCACCCGCGCCCGGTGCCTGCGCCCGCCGCTACACCACGCACGCACTGTTTGTACTACTAACATCGAACAATATCCACTTACACATTAGTGACACACCTATCTATTCGTATTATTGTGTAAGTACTGATCTTCAGATATACATCAATGACGCTTGCCTAATGACGTGTGCAATCATGTTAATTGTGAATGATGCGCAAATGGTCGGACGTAAGCTATATTTGGTGCATTTAATTAATACTGGTGGTGTAAGACTCTATTGTGGCTCATTGTGTACTATAAATAGTGGTGATGGGAAATCCTGGCTGATATGAATGAGGAAATTCAATATGATGTCACTTCGTGGCAAATAGTAACTATTATTAACAATTGTCTAACCTATTTGTTTTTGTATATAGATACTTATTTAAAACAATTTGTTAAAGTCTAAAGGCTTTCAGAGTAAATACCGGTATTTAAAAGCAGAATAATGTTTGAGTGGCTACCTATAGCAGCACGGCATATGTTCAAAACAAGCCTTGAAATACCAGAATAATGATTACATAATACAAGAATATATAATTTTTATGAGTTTACACAATAACTAATATACGCACGTTACTGTTTAATTACACGCTACAAATAAAGTTTTAATACAAATTACTTTGTGTAACATAAACAAGATCTGATGTTATGATTATCTAAGAAAAACACGATCGGGTTTATATAAATTGATTGTAGGTATAATGATGCGATATTAAAATAAAATAAGCGTGAGATCTCATTTTATGTCCACTAGATGTTTATCTCATTGAGTAGATCAGTATATTTAAAACGATGCGAAAGAATGTTTCGTTTCCGGTGTTCGTGGATCGTTGTTTATTTTTACACGTCAACATCAAACGCGATTAAATGGTCCGTCGGATAATATGTTCTCTGTTAGAGCGCCCTCTACTCTACGTGGTCTCAGCTCACTCATATAACCATTTTATTTTAGATAGATTTTGTGATCTCATTGTCATCCGCCTATTACCAAATTTTCTAATATGTCCGTTCTAAAATATATATTTTATTATTCTAAAAGCACCGGCAATATGAATGGCGAATTCCTCTGCCCACTTACTGGCCTGAATGATTTCGACATTCTTGGCGCAGCTCCGATAATCTGAGAAAAAAATAAACGAGCGCCAACGTAAATAAGCCCACTCCGAGTTGAAAGTGCGCACTCCGCGAGGCGGTGGCACGAAAAATAAATCACGTCGATATGGTACGCTCGGGATAACGTATTTTTACGCAACAGGCTCTTTGTTTATAACTAGTAACGTCGTCGAACAGACGGCTGGTTATTCAACCGGGCGCATTCCGCGACGGCTCCACTTTTTGCTCGCCCTCGGCCGGCGGCCGTCCTCCGCGCCTCCTCGCCGGTGAAAAACGACCAATTAGAGCTTTTACGGCAGGAATTAACATCGCGCATTGTCCGCGACAACGCGGCTCGGCCCGCCTGAGCGCGCGCCGCCGCCGCCGCCGCCGCCGACCGCCGGAATACTCTATAACTACTCACAGCTTTATCTCGCAATGAATACTTGGATCTTGGCAGCGCTCATACAAAAACAAATATACACTCTGAATTATGCACATTTTGTGTTCGTTTATCTGAAAGAAGATGTTCCCATTGATGTGAAGTAATAGCGATGGCGCCGCAGCGGCGATCCGACGCTATTGTTTACTCGCCGATGAACCATAGACGCGGCGCTTACATGACAGTTAATAGAGTAAAAAACCTTTTAGCACTTACCGGGACCATGTCGAGTAGTAAACAATACAAAATAAGACAATATGTTTTTTCAAAAATATCGCACCTTATGGTAATATTAAGAAACTGCCCCACACATACAAGGAAGCTATATTTTTATTCAACATTGCCGTAGCCTAAACAAACAATTGACTGAATAAGGTGAATAATTCAATGACCGTACAAAATTGTCTGAACAAAGGGGCAATAGAACTGAGAAGCTTAACATTCAATATCTTGAATAGAGTATAGACAATGGGTATGAGAGATTAATGAGGAATACATAATATAGCAGTCATCTTAGAAAAATAACACATGCGTTCTAATTTCGGGTCTTTTGATTAGTCACATCGATTCAATGTATTAAGTAAAAATAAAAAAGGAACGTTTTATGGGTGTACGTGGCCCCCGAGCACTGACGCCAATAAAACCGATCAACCCAGACAAAGTGTTGCAAGCACTCGTACACTCCCTCATACAAGGCTTCTTTACACTCAAACGATATCTCTTTTGGGTTTATATATTATCAACTGTCAAATAAAGAATACAAAATACAGCTCTGCTCGGCGAAGCTCTCATGATCATGACGCTTACAAACACTAACTTGAGAATTTAGAAAAAAAAAACATTGGTGATTGACTGCCTTAAAAGTGTGTTTTTGCATTACGGTATACTTACTAATAATGGTACTAACTTTGGGTCAAATAGTAAAGGCCATGGTGTAGGCAAGGGAATGACAGAAACGCTTAATACCTTACCTTATTAGTTATTAGTAAGGATCTTTTACAGACTGCCTGTTGCATAAACGTCTTTTAAATAAATTGTCACATGGTATTTCGGTTAAGAAACACATGCCTAAATTTGGTTATTATTGCATGAGTTAATAATGAACTGGGAACTGTAACTTCACAGTGATGTAACTTGTATTCCAGTTTCTCATGAATCCTTCAGTTCAATCTCTCATTATAAAAGGTCTCAAACTGGGATAATCTCCTGACATGCCTATCAGTAGTCAGCTTCATAACCTTATAGTCTGTGAAAATACAACTGGAACGTTTTCTTTAGTTAAACTACCTTGAGCGAATTCAAAACTTTTTCATATCATTTGTATTTAGTGTATATGCTCGAGTGGTTCAGTATTTGCCTTTTTTGCCTCAATATATTGTTTACTTCATCGCTATCTTGTTTAAAATAACGTCTTACCTAATTAGCTAAATAAAATATGTGAAATCGTTGTTCGGAAAATTTTAAATTTCAATTTCTACTAAATTGGCAAGGACTGGTGGCAGTAGATTGCATTGCCTGCATTCGTCAAACATGCACAGTCTAACATATCTTCCAGTAGATTGGTCATCAGGTACTATTTGTTACTTTTAATCCAAGGACGAACTTTGCTAGCTACTAGACTCTCGATAAATTCTGTGTACATATGCACATATTGGTAAGATGAAGAAGCTATCTAGTTTATAATATACGAAATTAGTAAAAGGTGTCTATTGTGTATTTAATATCTACTTAATATATATTCTTATTACCTTATTGTATAAAATATTGTAGCTACATCAAACCTGTCTTTCATTATAATATCGTATTATTAGGCTTTTTCAGAATGTACAACAATCCTTTTAGTATTTCGTAAGGTTGCCTGTAAGAAATTGCTTTCAGCGATAAGGCCTACCTTTGTACATATCTGTAAAAGTATTTTCAAAGATTATATTTAATGATACTTGTTCTACAATACCTAAAGGTCATTATATGTATCTATCTAGCTATACATTTCGGATTTCGGATCGGATCTTTACTTGTCGCTAATCTATAATAGTAACACGTTCAAACCATATTGAGTTTTAAAAGTTACACCGGCTACCCACTAGACTTTCTTGTTTAATCGTGACTCCAGTAGTATTGTTTCTCACATATATCACATAACGAGTATACAGACATGTCATAACACCTACAATTTGCTAGTTATATGATGTATATTTTGATTATTTATTTATTAACATAATATAAATTTAAAATTTTGCATTTACTCATTCTGCTTACAGTTCCTCATACATTGTAATAATAATACTTTACATTATATTATATTATGATCGCATGCGATAATAGCCTATTGTGATTTACCAGGCACATTTTCATACTATATGGGTGCTGAATTCTCCAACATAAACTCCTAATAAAACTAACCCAGGAATACAAACTCAAATACTAACAATAAGGCACGCAAACACACACGGAACTAATGAGGCATTTAGTATTTTAAAAGTAATATTAGAAATATAAATATCAATAGAAAATAAAGGAGCGTTAGAAATTAAAGTATTTTCGGTGGAATTTTTTATGCAGGGTCTGGTAACCCAACACGGAGTGAGCATCACAAAAACTTAACTCCCGGGGTGCACCATCAACATTATTTACATTTTTTTTTATACTGCCTCAAAGTGGTGTCGAATTACTATCTCGGAATGTTTAGTGGAGTCTGACACTAGACAAACCGGCCAGGAATGTGCACCTCGGATTCCACACAAGAGTTATGTCATACATAACTAAACGA
This sequence comes from Catocala fraxini, assembly GCA_930367265.1. Classification (NCBI taxonomy): domain Eukaryota; kingdom Metazoa; phylum Arthropoda; class Insecta; order Lepidoptera; family Erebidae; genus Catocala; species Catocala fraxini. Next base: position 10,175,597 of record OV884039.1, read on the forward strand.
TTAGATTTTTGTGTAAATGCGAAACGCTACGTAAAACGTTGAACTTTTATGGCAGACTAATTAGTCCTTAGAACCGGCGCCCACTTGTGAAAATCGCCCAATTATTCCTTAATTGAATAAAATAGAACGCAATCAACATAAGCCTTGTATTTATTTCGTTAGATACTGTGTGCCTAGATTCCTACAACATCTAGTTTACAGATGTTTGGAGATGTTAATACTAATTAATGTTGGCTTACAGACGCTTCAGCTGTGCGTTTACGGCCGTACGATATTTATTTGGTTTTTTGTTAAGGCTCAGTCAACGCAGCATTTTGTTTTTGCTCGGTTATCTGGTGTAAATGTGTTTTACTAGCACTTACTAGAGTCTGAATTACATTAATAGCTTTAACCGGTAGCTTTTTTCCTATGGTGTTAAAAAAAATAATTATTCTGTTTTTAATTAACTATACATTTACTATATTATACGAAGTTGCTTGTGTCATTTTCTGATGTGTGATCTCTATAGAAGAAAACATCATCCCTTTACGTTGGTGCACCGTTCCTATGTGAAAGATGGATAATCCATGGAACACTTATCCATTAAGAATATTAGGAAAGGTTAATAATTGAAGACCAAAATATATAGTCATCGTTTAACTATTAATGTTACCTATACCTACCTAATGTAATGTACATATAGTATATGCGTCGTCACGTGTTTTACCTTTCCATAAGACATCCCTGGGGCAGTTTATCTGTTCTCAGGATGCCTCGCGTAGAGGCAGAATACTTTTGTACACCTACCACGCGGCTCTCCATCATCAGAGTGTAATTGTAACTTTTATTCTATTACTACATTCGTTAATGTCAACTTTTTCTATTACATCTCCAGATTGTCCAATCTGAGGGTGTGTCGTTGGTGCTTCTCTACACAATTATTTCATTACAATGGATTTCTGACAAGTAACGCATAATCCGATGTTATGTAGAATCATGACTGTATATCCCAGACAATGTTGGAGGCGGTATATTATTACGCCTTTGTAATTAAAATTTTGCCAGAAATATTAAGCTTCTATATGATAAGGGGCAAGTTTCATGCTGTTAATCGGACAGTTTCAGACTCCGCATAATTACAGCAAATATCCTGGCAGGTAAACGATTATATTTGGAATCAAACCTGAGGCCGTAAGAGCAATATTATGCCACTCGACCGACCACTGTAAATAATAAATCAACTTGCCAACTAGGTTTAAGTAATGTAATAATAATTATATAATAAGATTATATTACAAAATAAATTGCCATTAATTCTAAATAAACCTTACTTTTGTTAAGTGAACCAAACAAAGTCAATGGGTTGAAATTAAACTACTATACACGGATTTTATCGCGTTGTTTATTTGACACTTTATTACATAGTTTTGAAAATTGTTACACTACTATTACTATTAAACTTTACTAATTTTTAAGCTAATTAAATTATTATTAAAACTATTTACTTAGGTTTAATTTAATTGTACACTTTCCCCGACGTTTCGGTTGCTTTTCAGCAGCCATGGTCACGGGGAGATTCTCCCCGTTAATTAGCTTAAAAATTAGTAAAGTTTAATAGTAATAGTAGTGTAACAATTTTCAAAATTATGTAATAAAGTGTCAAATGAACAACGCGATAAAATCCGTATATAGTAGTTTAATTTCAAAGTCAATGGGTATAAAAAGAAATACATTATAGTAATTTCTGTGAAAATTGTGGTCTATTTTCACAGAACTGATAAGACTGCTTTTAATGATATTGAACAGGTTTAATTCTTGTTTATATGTTATTCTTAAATTTTAAATGTAATTCTTAGAATGGGCATGTTTGCTTTATTAGGTACTAGCTTTTGCCTGCGACTGCGCTCGCTCGGAAACAGTACTTAATTTCTGGAAGAAAGGTACCTACTCTATGTCCTTTTCTGACAACGTGTATTCGAAATTTTATGATAATTAGTCAAGTCGTTACAGCGTAAAAGCGTAATAGGCTCAACTTGAATTTACAATTTAAAGGTAGGACTACTTAAGATTTGAATTTGATATGTATAGTGTCAAGTACTAAATATGATACAAACATGACCAAATTTAAGAAGCTCTAGTAATAAGCCATGTGGCAATCCTTTAAACCAAATAACATAACACGAAAAATGTGATCAACTGATCACAAAGAGAGGTGTGGATGGCAACAAGTAGAAATAGCCTTTGGCTGCCTCTACACTAAATACCTATGTGTGATTTGAGGTATGTATGTAAATATATATAACATTAAGTATAATATTAAGTTACACCCTCTCCGAACATCGATTAAATCCAGAAATAAATGCCCTTCCTAAGAAAATGTCTGTGACTTAGCGTATTAGATATAGTAATGAATAAATGATAAAATATAGTAATTAATTAATATATTAATGGTTGAAACAAGCAATCATTTATTATTACTAACATCAACTTTTTACATAAGAACATTCCAACGTTGAATTTGGTTAAGTACGTCTATCTTTTTAATTTTATTTGCTTTGCATTTGGTGCTAATCGGATCGATTGGCACATAACCATATACCTATTTTGTATTTAACTAAACTTAACAAAAATATTAGTAGAATGTATTCATTATCAATTTTTATTTCACTAATGAACTGTATTAAACAATTTATACATACATCTTTTATGCAAATCAATTTTAGTTAACTTACCTGACTCCCAAATCTGACTTCAGGGATTTGGGAAAGACCCATAAAAAATGTTTACCTGTGCGTACTGGCGTCACGGCAACCTGTCAGATCTTACTACGAAGCTACGTTTTTAGGCAAAAAATGTCAATATACAGAGGTGGCGCTTAGTCGTCGAATAATGAGTGAGTTATTGTGTTGCTTATAATAGATGGAGTGGCTTGAGAACGGCGCTATTCGTCTATTGTGAGTCGTGTTCATGAGGTTCCGTCTCTCGTCAGGTACCTGCCCGTAGTCGGCGGCCCGTTAAATTTGCTGTCGCCGACAATACACGTTACACGCCGAGTGGGTGTGCCCCACAAATAGCTACGGATAATTGCTATCGAACAGTTAAAATTGGTACTTATTGTATGAACCACTAGTACAAGACACTCATTTTCAACGATTCGGCTGTCTAGTGTATTGTCCCATTACAAGCGGCTGTATTTTGAAAAGAGACCAAGCCCAGGTTGGCTCATAGAAGCATCGTTTGTAAAACTACGTAATATGGTTTCATCTAAATGGCTCTATGTTTTAAAACAAAGTCTTTAGTTTTATAATGAACCATCTGATAATTTTGGCTTCATAGAAGGCTAGAGACGAAGTATTACTACATCATACTTCTTGTCACTATCCATCAAGTAGCAATAGACTGGTTACGACCGGCTACGTATTCAAGAGAACCGACTTCTGTTGATGGAAGAAAGACCTCAAATGATGACTAAGGACAAGGTAGCGCAGTAAGGCTCACTCACCATCAGCTAATTCATCTAAAGTGGTAAGTAGCCATTAGACAAAAGTAGTACAACATCTTCTACTGAGAAAATATGTAGGTATATTAGAGAGGCATATGTGATAAGTGTGATAACATAACACAAATAATAAAGAGGTAAATAGGTACTAAGCGCAAATTCATTTGCATAGATAGATAAATTAAAAATAGCAACTAGATATCTAATAATAGAGTAGAATCTACATAATTAATTCGCGCGTCTTGTGTCTGCATAAAAGTGGCATAATACTCAAACGTAACAAACTACGTAATATACAGAGTGAAAACAATTTTAGACGAATCATCGTCCATGTGAACGTCATAAAGTTTTGTAATAAAAAATCATGTATGAACCGATTCTCACACCGACATTCATTAGACGCAGTTCACAAAGCACAATGGACATATTGGGCCCATGTGTGCAGAACCCTTCACGGACGATTGTGTCCACATTGTGCCCAAATCAATAATTTTACCGAAATACTGTCAGGATACCAAAACCACCGACTTTTGCACTTCATCAAAAATAAATTTATCTCGAAATAATGCAGTCCCAACCTGTTGGACTCTTTTTGTTCATCTCTATACAATGGGTAGGAAAAAAATCTTTACAGGTTTTGTATCCCATTGTAAGGTTTAAACTAAACTGAATAATTGTTTCTAACCAAGTTTTTACATGGCGCGTTCAAGTGGCCTGTGAATAGATCCTTTTCAAAATGACCATTTCAATGTTTACTCGATTGAATATGCTTGTCCAACCAATTTTTTTCTACAAGCTCTACTATTGAAGTGCGAATATGATTTTTGAGTAAAAGCAATACTTTTACAACTAAGTTAGTGTAGCAATCTTGTATGTATTATCGGGGAAGGTAATTTCTACACTATTAGGGATATGCCATAACTCTATTCAGAATTTGCATTTCGAGGATCGATATTATTTCGACAGAGTTCAGATGTTACGACCATGTTCTTTAAATGCGTGATTAACATTAACAACCGTAAATGATTCAACATTAAAATTTATCAATATACGTATATTGTTGAAATACTTACTGGTATGGGTCTGGTATGTTACAATTTATAATTAACCATTGTAAAACTATTATTGACTAAGTAAATGATTAAGATAACAATTTTTCGGCAGCCGTTACGTGTTTTATCAGGCATACAGCTACCTATTTTAAAATACACAGCTATATTATACCTTGTCTACACTTAAAATTATCAAATTATTTTAATTATAAACGTTGAGTAAAGTGTAACTCTTATAGTTAGACTATACTCATACAAAATATTCAAGATGATCCGCAGAAATATGAGGTGTTGTTTTAATAAGTATTTATTTTCATAGCACCGTCGGATATTTTAAACATGTAACTCCGATTACGATATATCTGTATAAATTACCCCAATTTAGGCTTCACTGCTTTAAATACAGACAAGTGTACAATTAAATACACCCTTATACGCACGTGTAAGCAAGAATCACCTGTTTGACCAGACGCGGCGGCGGTGGTGGTGGAACAATAAAATATCCCGTGGATTTCGACCTCAGGTGCCCTCTAGCGGAATGTTGTCGAACCTTAACAGTTTATTCGAACCTCACAATGAAGACCGTCATACGGTAGCAAGTGGTACGTAACTTAAAATTAATACTCTGCTACGCCAGATGGCATCTACATCGCTGTTTAGTTTCACTGAAAACTTAGATAGATATACTTTTTGATAAAATGTATAGTATAATCGTATTGAGAGTTTGGGCTGTAAGATTGATAAATCTGAGTACCTACTTAATTTCGATGGATTATAAGTCTACCGTGATTCCAACAATTTTAATAATAGGTACTACTAGAAACATGATAGCTTTAATCTGTGGATTTATTGCGGGATAATCCCAGGCTGACAGCTGATCTATGTAATGTCATAAAATTTATAAATTAAAAATAGTAATATCCCAAAAATATATAAATATAGTTATTGTCGAAGCATGTCAGGGATCTTTCACAAAAGTTGTTATACAGCGCGAAGCACAGGATATAAGTACAGAACCCTATCCACGAACACCGGCGAAAGAAAGAGACGAGACAGCGTTGAAAACAACAGATTTGAGACAAAATTCAAGGAACTCAGTAGGGCCATCGTTGGAAGAGTTAACAAGGAAGTCTCAGAAATACACAAAGCTCGAGAATCGATAAATGAAAAGTTCGATAAAATCGATGCTAAAATTGACTCGATACTAGAGCTACAAAACATTGTGGCGTCGCTGCAAAACGACCTAATTGCAGCTGGACATCAAGTGATTCAAATATCAGACAAAATAGATAAAATCGATGCAATTTCCTCGGCGAACAGTTTTCTATCAACTAGGACTTACCAAGAACCGATTGTGGAAAACACAGACGAATATAGTTCTATAGTAACCCGCATCATGTAGCCATTTTAAATCACTGCATGCACTAACATTTACTTATTGCTTATGGCAAGATATAACGAATAATAATATATTACTAGTTTTACTCAAAACTTTATTTTGGTGAAACCTATACGTTTATAAAACAAACATATTATATTTTCTTCTTTCTTAATCTCCTTAATAAGTAAACGTTGAATAATCATCTGCATAGTGATAAAGACGTAGGGAATACGACTGCTATGAATGAGGTTCGACGTTCGTTCAGGTTCGACTCCCGGGTAAAGTGCTAGTTGGTTTCCATGTCAAGAAACTCTTAGTAACAGCACTGAGTCTAGAACAGTGTAGCAGTAGACTCGTTCCCTATTACATGAAATCTAAAATCATGTTTGGCGAATAGTGCTCTGCTGGCCACTTCGGGGATATAGGCGTGCAACTTTAGATGTAGGTATAACTAATTTAACAACCTCCTAATTTGTGCAAGATATATATACCTATAACATCAGCACTACTTAATTATGTTCACTTATTCACATATTATATATAAACCTTATAAAATACACAAAATGCTAAAATAAAAGTTAAGCTATTTTTAAGATAGAGTTATTTGGTCACACGAATTCATATTTTCTCGCGTCATACATAAAATTATTATCGCCCACGCCCTCATACGTTGATGTCGCATAAGAGCACTGCCAAAAAAAATATAAATCAGTGAATAAAAACGCCAATAATGCATATTCAGTACCTATTTAAAAAATAACATATTATTGGAGGTAATAATGATATCCTTGCCTTAAACTAGGATTTCTCAATCTGAAATAATTCGGTCGAAGATGTACTTACATCCTACTAAAGATGACTGACACTACACAAAGTACCGGAATATTGAAAGAGTTACGGTAGGTACCATGCTGTGAACTGACGATCAACTTTTATTGGCTCATCGGCAACCTACGACTGCGGCACACTGAATATAGTATTCACATAGTAGCGTTGAAAACGTTCTTAGATTACAGTAGCCGCTTATTACCAACTCAGTCGTATCCTAGGTAACCTTGATAACAGAAATTATATTATATTATATTTGATAAAATATATTAATAGAAATGCCTGCACATCGTCATTATCATCATAATCAGTCCGTGGTACTCATAGAAATCCTAATAGATTTATTTGACCAACTTGCGATAATGCTTTACAATAGTATTCCAGACATTCAGAATAATATTTGACTTCGTCTTATTGCCATACCTAGTACTATTTTTGTTTTGTACTTACAATATTATCTACATGTACATACACGATATACCTACATCACTACATAAAACAGAAAGTATTTGTACATTTAGACTTTAGATATTGACAGAGGATCTCATTCATTCGATGTGAAGGAGATCCTCTGTCCTAAGTCAACAAAAAATTCAAATAGTCTCTTGTAGATGTAGGGCAAAATCTAACATAGCGAAGTATTGTCGGCGTCGATGGCCGACAATACTTCTCTATGTTAACCGACTGCCACGCCTGAGGTCGCGGGTTCGATTCCCGCACAAGTTAAACATTTGTGTGCATGAACATGGATGTTTGTCTTGGTCTGGGTGTTTCTATGTATAATATGTATGTATTTACAAAAAACAAGTATATATGTATGTTTATCCATTGTCTAGTACCCATAGTACAAGCTCTGCTTAGTTTAGGCTAGATAGTGTTGTGTGTATGTGATAGAATATTATTATTATTGAATTGGACATAAGCAAAGGCAAACCATTAAAATATGTTGAGTAAACCAATGTAACTGTTGTTTCAGGTGAATAGTATCATAAAGAATACATATAATACAAGTAAACAGTGATGGATAGTGAATATTCTATTTAAGGATTTCGTCTTTTTTCTTTTAAAGCGACAAATCCCACACTAGGAATAATTCCTGTGGTACGGAGAGCTTTACAAACATTTAAATTACGGACACCAATTTTTATTATTTTTTTGTAATAACAAACTGTTACACTTTATGTCCTTATATCTAATTCATTTTAATTGAAGTTTGATTAAATGTGCAACCCACACCGTTATCCACAGCTTACATCATTATAAAAATTAAAAACAATATATGATCTAAAATTTTGAATTTTACACAATGTTTCTTACATTTATTTTATAACTCAGTTTCTTTGATGCCTCTTTTTAATATAATTAGCGAAATTTACTAGCAGGCCCACTAAATACATACACTTTGGTGAAAAGCTCATTGTTCGTATAGGTGCGCGGAATCCAGCATACCGAGCATATTAGAGTATACCGAGGGTTTGTAGAGACAGGTTCTTACAAAAGGAGACCCGGTACCGGCAGAACTCGAGCAACCACCCGTCGTGACGACCGATTTATTGTTTCAACTTCCCTGCGAAATTGTTTCCTCACGTCAGTAAACATCAAAACAGAGCTGAATGAAGTGCGTGGAGTAAATGTGAGTGCACGAACAATAAGAAGGAGGCTTAAGGAAGCGGCAATCACCCATTTTAGACCAGAAACTGGTCCAAAGCTGTCTGCAGCTCATAGACGAGCTCGTTTAAGATTTGCGTGTGAACATCTTAATTGGACTGAAGAGCAATGGGCCTCCATATTGTTCACCGATGAGTGTAGGACATGTTTAAATGGTGCAGACGGTTGCAGAAGAGTCTATCGTCGACGTGGGGAGAGATATGCTCAAAGTTGCATTGAGGAGCGTGTTCCTTTTGGAGGCGGTTCGTGTATGGTGTAGGTTGGCATTTCGATGATCGGACGAACGGAACTGTGTTCATCGACATGGTTCATCAAAACGGTAGAAGAGGTGGTTTGACGGCACAACGCTATATATAAGAGGTTTTAGAAGCTCACTTGGTACCTTACCTGGGATTAATAGGCGAAAATTATACTCAAATGCAAGATAATACCCAACCCCACGCCGCTGCACAAGTTCGACAAAATTGCAAAGAAGTTGGGATACGTACCATGTTTTAGCCAGCACGCAACCCGGATCTTAATCCCATTGAGCATGTTTGGGACAGTTTAAAAAAAAGCTGTATATGCGAAAAATCTTGTGCCCACAACAGTGGCAGCACTAAGAACAGCGATTTCACAAGAATGGAACAATATGCCGCAAGACCGTTTAATAACCCCAAATCAGATCTATGCGGCACCGATTAGAATCTGTAATAAGGGCACGTGGAGACAATACACCTTATTAAAAGAAAAATAAACCTGTGCTTCAACTTTTTTTTTTGTTGTATGTACCAACTTTTCGGTAAACCAACCATAACCAAATTTTGATACATTTATTGTTTTTGTTAAAAAAAAATTTAATCGTCCTTTCCACTATACAAACATACACTTAAGGATATGATACTACGCTGTTATGAAGTTAACGAACCAAACTATAGGTTTCTATTTAAATTTGTATAGAAGGTTGGAATACACCGTAAAACACTACACGCACACAACCATGCTTTTGACACACGCAGTCGAAGCGCGTAACTATGGTTACATATATCAATATATAATGACATAATATATGAGCAAATTCTTACAGGCAAACTTCGTCGAATTTCGAGCACTAGGCGACCGCTAGTAAATATATAACATTATAAAAAAAATTGAGAAGCTCTACTTTGAAGTTTGTTATATAATATAAAATTTGTAACAGGATATTGTTACGTGCTGGGTTCGACGGATAAGAATATAAACAATATTACCGACTAAAACACGTTCTATTCAAACACACAATTAAATTTAAAACACAATAAACACTATACCACACTTTTTCACTGTACTGCTTCAAACTCTGTAGTATTTTCGCTTCCGTTCGCTTCGATGAACACTTGATCGCTTACGATTGTAAACTGACTCGGCGGTGCGCGTGCGCCCTATTTATACGCGGGTAAAGCGTTTCTAGAGTTTTCTAGTAACGCTATACCCGGTATATAAACAGTACGATGATTCGAGAAAGTACCAGCGTTCCCTGTATGATTCTCGTACCGTACCTACTACGTAGTTCCGTAAGATGTCAATAGATGGCGGTGTAATAAATTATTAGACGGAACTGCCGAGTATTTTCCATAATACCGAGAGATGTCACTGGGCGTAATAATATTATTAACGACTCTACAACATTTGAACTCTGCAAACATACAGTGTTTCTAACAATTTTCCATATTTTTATAGCGAGCTATAATGCTCTTGGTACAAGGAAAGTATGATTGATAAATGCATCTATTATATATTATATTCTAAGAGCCCTTCAGCGAAAAATCAATTAGCTTTTCTAAACTAAACATAATAGCCTTTGACCTAATGATATGCGACAATACACTGGACGATGAAGTTCGATGCGCGCCATATTGAAAATTCTGCTCAGCTCTGCGTCGATGTTCAAGACTCTGGAGCTTTTGCGGAGACCAACAAATAAAGCTTCTTGATACGCCTTGCCTAAATGTCTAAAGCTTGGTTTTAGCTTATCGATTCCCTAAGATGATAATAGTAATTTGCACTAGATTGAACTTGCATTTGTACAGCGGGCAACCTGCACACAGCCATATTGTAATTAGTTCGAGTTACTCTTTAACGGTATAATTATGTCTATTAGATGACATGCTAATGTCCAGCACATTCGAAAGCTATATAATCTAATACGATTAGGATAACTGTCTAGCGCAAAATAATATGTAAAACGGTTTTGCATTTTACATATTATTTTGCGCTAGACAGTTATCCTGATCGTAGCTTGTCCGATTGCAATACAAATGATATGAATCCACAACCTTTCGAACCTCTCGACTTCTCGAACTCTATAAACTGCGGTTGTGAGATAATGTTAGATACATTCTATCACATCCGCAGTTTTGACACTGTCACTTCATATAAATCAAAGAATCACAGCAGGCCTAATATTAGTCATAGTAGAAGAGGATCTCGCCTATGACATGAAGTAGGATCACGCATTATTTGAGATTTCAGACTTAAGACTCGACCTTATTATCTGTTAAAGCATTGTCATCGTATGCGTGACAAAATGAGATACAAAGCTATTCAATCTGTAATGCGCTGTCTTATTCTAGCGCATGCAAGAGCAATTAAGACTAGTGCTAAAGCCCCTAAAGTCTGTTTTTTAATCTCGTACACTAAACGGACATTACGAGTGTTGTCAATTTATTGCAATTCTTAAATAGTGATGTTGCACAACCGAAACTTAGCGTTAATAAAGTCAAATATCGTTTTTTTTTAAATAAGTTATCCTGAAATTATGTGTAGGTACTTATTTAAAACGTAATAATACAAAATTAATAATGTAAAACATATATTTTTAATTACATAACTTCATTACAGGTATTCGCGTTAATCTGATTCAGATAATGACTCCATATCTGAGGAATATTCTGAATCATCAGAATCGCCACCTACTTCTATGATAAACCTATCAGTAATGTCGTACTTGAGCCCAGACCAACTCAATCGGGTTTAGCTCGCAGTAATAAGGGAGCAGTCGCAAAATAGTGACACCCCGTTCAGCAGCCATCTCGTCGACGACATACCTTTCATGGGCTTTTTTGTGCTTTCGGGCAATTTAATTTAATTCGGGCTTTAACATTGTCTCGTAATATGAAATATTTTTTGATTTTAGCCAATTTAGATTTGCCCTTTTCGCCAACTAGAAGTAGGTAACGATTCCAGTTTCCTGGTGTGATATGGAGCATTATCTATTACAAGTACTGCCTTTTCTTTTAATTTCGGAAAAATATGTTTTAACCAGTGTTCGTGTATATCAGAAGTCATCTCCTTGTGGTAATAATCTAGCCCCTTTTTCGCTTCGAATATTAATAGACAATCATCCACGAAACCCTCTTCGCTTCCAACATGGGACACTACAAGTCGTTTCCCCTTGCCTGAAGGCCCTTTTAAGCCTGTGGCTAACCCTTCTAAGAAAGCCTGACGTGATGATTTCACACTGGTGTCCACCTAGTGCTTATTCTCAGTATGGCCTAAAATGATTATTAGTATGTGTGTGAACAAAATAATAAAAATCATAAAAACCTAATAATATAATAACAACAAACTGGTATCGTAGGTACAACACTGCACAAAAGAGCTGGTAACATTATTTGTAAATTTGACATTTGCATGTGTCAATTTAGTCTACGAGATTAAAAAACAGACTTTAGTTCCTGTTTTCATTATGATAGCCAGTGGTTTGGCTGTTTTAGAATATAAGGTATTATAGGGTATTTCCATGACGTAAGATATCTCATTAGGTAGCCTGAAATAAATAAAAGCTTAGGAAACAGGATATCTGTAACACAAGTTTAACATAGTATAGTCTGTCTCCCTTCCAATATTTCTTGGCAAATTTTTTCTGTATCAATGTTTTTAGTGGGAGAAAACATATATGAATGATTAAATACTGTTACATAAAGTGAGGGTAGGTGAAGAATGAAAGGTCTCTATTCCGCAAACTAAGTTGTAAGATTTCGCTGTATAGCTGAGCTTGTGACCACCGGCAGAGCCACGTGCGTCGCACCCCGTTTAAAAGTAAAAGCTCTTTGTATCATTGAAACAACTTTCAACTTCGTTGATATTACGACTATCATAAGGGAAGCTTAGTACGAAAATATTTTGTACAAGTTAAAGTGAATTATTCTTTTTAAAAACAAGGCTTGTTAGATGTTTTCCTTTGATCATTTTTCTTTCAAGAAGCGTTTTAAAATACGGTGCTCAGACTTGTTCAGAAAATTTGTATTATTACGTTAAAATGTCATTGCTCTTTACTAATTTGACTGAATCTACGAATAAATCATCGGATGTCTAATATATCTTTAAGGAAAGGCACAGGATTCTTTCATCCGAGGTAGAACACTGTGGTAACACCAATGTATCAATCCTTGTCTTACATTGCTGTGATTATCTCTATAACGCACAATATCTCATCTGGAATAGAAAAGAAGGCAGAAAGTAGTAAGTAATCAGTAGTTAAGTAATCAACCTGTTTCATCACAATCGTCGGCCGCGATGGCGTAGTGGTTAGTGTAACCGACTGCCATGCCAGAGGTCGCGGGTTCGACTCCCGCACCCGTCAAACATTTGTGTGCATGAACATGGATGTTTGTCTTGTTTTTGGTGTTTCTATGTATAATTATGTATATATTTACAAAAAAAAGTATATATGTATGTTTATCCATTGTCTAGTATCCATAGTACAAGCTTTGCTTAGTTTGGGCTAGATGGTGTTGTGTGTATATGATAGAATAGAATACAGAATATTATTTAGCTGAAGCCTGAAACATTAAATCTACATAAGAAGAAGGGGTAGGCAAAGGTGGTGTGACATTTCACTGCAGCTATAGTTCTAGGTCACACGTTACAGATCAAGAGCTTATTTCTGTCTGACAAGCACAATTCGAGGCCCCGTGCTATAACTACGAAATAACTGAGAAGAACTCGTTCGATACTAGATTCGATTGCCAGGTCGAGCATATTTGGCTCAGCAGTCCCATACACTATAGCTGTAGCACCGAGACAGTCAAGAAAAACCTAATAATCTATACTAATATTATAAAGCTGAAGAATTTGTTTGTTTGTTTGGTTGAACGCGCTAATCCCAGGAACTACTGGTTCGAATTGAAAAATATTTTAGTGTTGGATAGCCTATTTATCGAGGAAGACTATAGGCTATATAACATCACGCTACAACTTACGGGCGCGTTGCAGTAACCATAAACGCAGATGAAACCGCGAACACAGCTAGTGTTTCAATATAAGTCAACCAGCACCTTGTGAAGTAATAACTATGTAACATACTTGTTATTATAATTATGAACGTATCAAGCACAAAATAATACCTAGCACGTACTAGAAAGAAAGAATATTCTGTTGATAATTCGGTGTACAGATTCTAGTTTAAGGCTGCGTCGAGCGTAAGACAGATAATGACAGAGCTCGCGCGGCGCATATTTAAATCGGCGCGCGGTTGCCATAGTAAAATTGTATGGAGGATTTGAAGTGCTTTTTTGATAAATACCCCCCTTCTTCAGACATTCGTACGTGAACAGGTTCTATTGCTTTTTGGGTTCATTTCTATATAATAAGATAAACCAAATTATTGACATTTATTCACTAAGTAAAGTTAATTGTAAATCAAGAATTACACAGTACATACAAAGACTAACTTACGAAGAAACTGAAAAGTTACTACAAATTGCACAATAGTTTATTACACATCCTCCCGAACACTCACACATTCACAATTCAGACTACCCAAGGGAGGCTTACACTCTACACAATTGTAATTGTTTTTGTTATTGTTATTAAATTTAATCGTAATGAAATTGTAATAAATTAATTTCATCTAAATTTCATCTAAATTTATTTAATTTAATTTAATAATTTAATTTAATTTTTTAATTTTATTTAATTTTATTTAATTTTAATTTTATTTTATTTTATTATTATTATTATTATTATTATTTTTTAATATTATTAATCTGTTATTCATAATTTTGTCTTATCTTTCTTTTTATTTTTTTCCTTTAAACACAATAGATTGTAATGATGCATGTAATTTTATCATATTTTAATGATCTATATAATCTTATATGATATTTGGACATTGGTTAATTTGAATTTATATAAAGTCAATTTTAGATACAGGTAATTATCGAAGGGAAGAGCGCTTGTGTTCCGAAATACAGACTTCCCCAGTCTAGTTCGGACACAAATGTATTGTACTTCTAAGTAGTTATAATTAGTGTAATTCAAAATCATGTAATTTTTCTTGTTTCCTTGTAACTTTATGTGTCAATAAATTTATTATTATTATTATTATTATTATAAATATGTATCTTTATTGTAATACCAATAACTTAAATATTTGGGACAGACAAAATGTAATATAACTATTTATGTTTTGTTTAAGCTGTAAAATAGGATAGATTTCTACTGTTATAATCTAAAAATCACGTAACACGAGCTTATGTTTTTGCATTTTTCGTGCAAGTTTACGTAATTTTGTAGGCGAAAATATTAGTTATTTTAAGTTTTTTACACGGAGTAATTGTAAATACATTTATTGTTATGGTAAATGTATATTTTATATTTGTACTTAACAAAAAGTGTTGATTTTATTCACTTAATTGTGTCTGCCTGTTTTGGCACATTTCGCTCTGCGCAGTCTACTATTACCCATGAGAAAAATTGTCACTAACAGATTATTTTCATTGTGTCTATTGTTATAATGTTTATAATATATCCCGCAACATAGGGATCCTTAATATATGAGCAAGTAAAAAAAAACATTTTGTGGTGAATTTAAGCTAGCAGGTGATAATTATGTTGTCTCATCCAAACTAATATTATAAATGCGAATGTGAGTTTGCTACTTTATTACTCTTTCACGCCTTAACTATTCGACCGATCATCATGAAACTTCGTAAACACGTCAGGGGTACAGAAAAGGACATAGAGTACCTTTTATATCGAAAAAAGTACTGTTCCCAAGGGATACAAATTTGTTGACATAACCTAGACTAACACGAGCAAAACGCGGGCACAATCTAGTGTTAATATATACGGCAATGCTTTTTCCTGTGTCCGTACAATTACGGTTGTAGTATGGTACGCTATAGTGAACACAAACTTAGAAGGTCCCTTTCTATTATGTAATATCTAACTAATGCTAACTGGCAAGGTCATGGACAACAACACATTACGTGTGTTTGTTTATATTACAATAGGACTATTTATTTTGTAAATATTTCTTTTGAACTAGGAACCCTGTGTTACGCGTGACTTTACAAACATTAAATTAACGGACACAAAGACTCAGAAGAATATATATTTTTCATTTTGTCTTTAAAAAACGACAACTTCTTCACTAGGAACCAACAACAATGGACACAAAGAACATCCAGTCTCGGAACAACCATTCGTAGATCACACAAAGGGAACTGTCCACTTTGTATGGAGGTTTTGGCTTGGAATGGACAGTCACTCAGAATAATAATTATATATTAATTTAGAAGCATTAACCAGTAGGAATTATAAAAATAACAAAGTTTTGTGTCCAGGTGTTCCTAATTCGTTTGTTGTGGTGGTTTAGATAAAGGTATTTGAAATTTAAAAAAAATATTTTATTCTGATTCATATGTTACTAAAATGTTATCTAGGAACTGGGCTGGTGGATTTAAATTGTTTTGATATCTTGCCCAACTCAAAAACCAAATAATTGTCATTATATGGGCGCAGCAACCTATTGTCCGTCGACCGTAGGATCGTCGTTAATTGTTTTTATGTATGAATTATGTTCACGCTAAGCCAATAGTGGACAGTTCCCTTTTTGTTCCATCTGGGATTCGAACCCACAACACTCAGCGCAGTCTAGCAAGGCGAACAATTAAACCACAACGCCATCTACGCAGTCACACTACTAACCATTGTTTCATGTGAGATTTGAAGCCACAACAATCCGAGCGGTGGCAGTGGCGAGGTGACCGCATGGACTGCACTTGTACAGACCTTAAGTTCATTTTATATAGTGTTGTGTAGTACAGTCAAAAACCTTCGCACCATTTTTATATATAGTGTTGGTGTGATAAAAGTACATACATATATACGCCCAGTAAACAACGATTCCTGGAACTAAGTAATCTTACAAAAACAGGGGCTCCTACAATAGAATATAATTATTGAAATTAAACTACTATATACGGATTTTATCGCGTTGTTTATTTGACACTATACTACATAATTTTGAAAATTTGTTACACTACTATTACTATTAAACTTTACTCATTTTCAAGCTAATTATATTGTTATTAAAACTATTTAAATTTGATTTAATTTTACACTTTCCCCAACGCGGCGACGTTTCGGTTGCTTTTCAGCAGCCATGGTCACGGGGAGACTCCCCGTGACCATTCGCGTAAACAGAAGACAATATTATAAGAATATAATTATTTACTCACCTCCAGAAACTGCTTACACACAAGTTTGTTTTTCTACCTACTACGGTATTGTATCTCTTGTACAATACAGGTCATATCCCAGAAGGATGGGTTAAAACGAGAATCCTTCGTGGCCTAGTTCTCGAAAATGGTTGATTATACTTTTTATAAGATATTTTATTAGTAGGTACCAATGTTCTTATATTTTGCAATGTACAATTGTTTATTTTCCCAAAATATCGTATAGATCTACTTTAAAATGGTTACCCATTCGTCAACGCCGTAGTTTGCGTACCCTTACAATATTATTTTCTATTCTAACCTCACCAAATGCCCCCACTTATTTAACCTGCCTTTTCCAATACCTATGTTGCAATAATGATAGAAATCTTCGTTCTTCCAATACCTCCTCTTACTTTGTCTCTCCCATACATCTGGTTTCCTACATTTTTCCTTCTTCGTCCAGTCCGTTTTACTTCGGAAAGCGGGAGCGCTCATGAAGTCAGTATGTCCACAAACCGTTGCATTTTCAAGTTAAAAGTGCATGCTCTCTTCCTTGACAGTTTATCTTTTTTTTTTTCTTTTTTTTTATCTTGGGGCAATGCTTGTCGCATACCCCTCCGCGGGGGCGGGCGGAGGGGTTATGTCGGACTCGCCGGGGTAAAAGAAAGATGTTGAAAAGATGAAGTACCTCCCGGAATACCGACTAAACCTACCACGGTGTTCCTCGACAAAACCACTATCGACGGGCCGCGCGAATCACTTTCGCATGCGGTCGCGACTTGACAGTTTATCTGTTCCAACTCATCAGTAATATGTTACGTATGGATGTAAATATAGGTATGTTTTTAGGTGACTGTATATTTATATGCATATAGTTTATTTAAATTTTATGATATATTTAGGTATATACCTATACATTATGTAAATATCATTACTTTTGTGTTATTCTTTAGTTTAAATACATGTACATATATTTAAAATGCTATTGTATGCGTATGCACCTATTTCTTTTTATCTCTGCATCACCCTACGGTTGACTTGTAGAGAATGCCCTTGGCATTAAGTCCGCCAACGTATTGTTTTGTGCATGAAGTTTTTAAATAAATTAAATAAAATATAAAGAAAACTGTACCTATATTTATAATAGCTATGTCACATGATTTTTAATGTTCAGTAGTAAAAGGGTCAGCACAATTATTTTCTACTAAGTAATTGTATTTTTTGCTAGGAGTGGAACTGAATGCGCCTGGTGTATGTGAGAACTCTGGTTGAATTCCCGGTTCGGACTGTTATCGGACGATCCTGAAAAGAAATTCTCAAGCACTACTGTATATTAATTAGCTCTTGTACAATACAGGTCGTACCCAGGAGGATGGTGTCCGGGTTAATACGAGAATCCTTTGTGCCCTTCTCGTAAATAGAGTAATACACTGTTACTTAATACTGTTACTATATTCACGCCTGGTATGGGCTTGCTCACGTTATTTGTTATTTAACTTTAACAGTGAAACCTAAGCACAATGCTTTTCTTCTTCCTCTTCTTCTTTCTACCTCTTGTTTAGCAAAAGGTAGAAAGAAGGCATTTGAGACCTAAAACCATAACTATTGAAATCTTGATGTAATATACCACTGCCTCCCCGTTCAGGGATATAGGCATAAGAAAATGTATCTAAATTCTTAATAGAATTGCTGAATTTGACAGGGCAGATTCTGGCAGACAGAATCTTACACTTTTAAGAGGTTCGTTGAGATAACTGGCAAACACATCCGCCTATATCTTTGAGAATCTTCAGGAATCTATCTTATGTTATGTTTTCTGGAGGCGTTGCTTGCTTTGAAGGGTAATAAAACAGTACACATATATTTAACTTCATATATTTGTCTCAGGATGGGTTCATTGTATTCACAGCTCTAAGCCGAACACAATTTATTAGTGATTACAATAAATTAATTTTACGCACATTAGCGAAACAATTTCTATGACAATTTCATTTGACATTAACCGTTTAAAACGCACGGACATACAAACATTGAATAAGTAATTTAATTACATAAAAAGCTTTTAATTTTAATTTGCTAAACATGTAATGAATATTGAGAGTACCTCTCTATAAATTCAAGAATAGTTTTGAAGACACGAAAAATTACTAAGGTTCAGTGCAGATATGATACTTGCAGTATCGGTGATCGGTTTCTCGTCACTATATCGCGACTTTTAAAGTTAGATTGTGATATCAAAACCGCGCGTTTTGGCGATTGCATATCTTAACAGCGAGGTATAAAGTCGCTGTATTGTACGTCTAAAAACAATGCGGCGATTTGCCTTCGTAAAGAGGTGTAAAGCAATTTCTCATCGCATCCGATTTCCGAATAGCTACTGCCATAGTCATATCTGCTTTAACCCTACTCCAATAAAAGCCACATCCAATATGGCACAATTTAAAATAGATTATAATTTAAGCTACGGAATATTAATTTATGAAGTAATCCGTTCTGCGAACGACTGTTTGAAACATATACCTATACACATAATATAATAATATAATCCTCGACATTTATGTACTTGGTATACGACTAGTGAATATTTAGGTAACTATTTCACTAAATTATGGAAGAATCCTATTAAACAATTCGTCTATAATTAACTAAACAAAACTTCTAACTTAATAACAAGGTTATCTAAAATATAGTTTAATTATGAACAAGGATCGTACCATGAAGTCTTATAGCTTATGCGTACGAGAAGAAGGGAGAATTTATATCTTTATCACGTTCTCGCGCATCCAATAGCTATGTTTTAGGAGAGCTCTATATACAACACTCAGACCGTATTGGAACGGCAGTGATCCAATAGTTATTGTTAATAACGATTCTAGATAACCTGTTATCATGAATTTCACACAATTATTAATGAATGCAACAAAATTTGATACAACAACTAATAGAAACGTGAAACGTAACCGAACAACGACATTTTGTGCACCAATTCATTTCACTTAAATGTTTATAAATGCAAATTGTCAAACAATTTCATTGAATATATAAAATCACGTAAATTAATGTTTCATAATAAAAATTAAACATTTAATATAAATATCACAAATCACAAATTATTCTAGTAGATTGATTTCTAGGACGCGCTTACGTCAATTCGTTATATCACTTGCTAAAAAACTCCTATCATCATAAGCAAAATATCAAACTATAAAATGAACACAGACTTAAAAATGGACATAATACTTAAAAATATTTTTTTTGCAGCTGCAGGTATTTAAATAATAAACTTAAAATGCTAAATTGTAAGTACCGCTGTGCTAAAATACTAAGTATGCATATTTAATACGAATAGTTTCAATTTCGATTCGTAAAAAAATACAAAAGAAGGCATTATTTCTTTCCTTACCTTTCCACGTCTATCCAAATTATGATTTGTAATTGATAGATAGACCTCAGTATAGCATGTACTTATATAATGTAGTTGTTTTTAAACATATATGTTCACATCGATTTTCAAGAAAGTCAGATAGACAGGAAAGAATGCTAGAATATAATTTTTATATATTTTACATTTTTCACTTCAGTACTTAACAGTCAGTCAAAAGTCATTGAACAATGTAGTAGTTTATACACTTATTTATCTAACCGTGCTTTGATCCACTTTATATATAATAAGAAGCGCACACTTTTATTTAGTCAAAGAGACAAATGAACGCGCGTAGGAGTCCTTCTCCAAAGCACGCACAACATCCACGCTTCTTACGTTTCTCTTCTGGGGCAAAACTGGGCTGTTTTGGGCGCTTGTGGCGACGCGCGCATAATTTGCTAGGTTGAGGATCTTCGGCAGGCGGCTCGGAACGTGAACTCAGGTGTACGGGCAAAGCTGCAGGCTCTGTCGGCCGCGGACGAGCCCAGCGACGGAGCAGCGCTTCCTGCTCGGCACCTACTGGCACAGGCGCTGATAGCTTGCGAGCACGGGCCGTAACTAAAGCGCGCTCCATCGGTTCGAGTAATTCCAATCCAAGAGCACGGTCCAATTCCTCGCCCGATAGCAATAAATATCGAGGGCAATATGCCAGTTCACCGAGCGCCGCTCTCTTGTGGGCCGGGGTTAATTCCCTCTTGGTGCGTTTGCACGCAGCAGTGCTCCATCGGGAAAGCGCTTCAGCTAGCACAAGCTCACTCGACACTCGTAGAGTGTCACGCTTCACAATAAGCGCTAAATCTTCGTATGTTAGCTCTTCGAGCCGTTCGTCTGTCAAAGCAGTATCTGCGCTGTCATCTAGTACCAGCAGCGCATTGTGAGCTAGAGAGTCGCACCAGCGCGAACACTGCGCTAGAGAGCGGGCGGCTGCGTCATCAGAGAGAGCCGGCAGAGGTGGTGCGGAGGCTGCGCCGGGTAGTCTAGCGCAAAGGAATCGTAAGTCACGCAAAATTTCTAGCGCGACTCCAGCGTCTAACATTTCATCGAGTCTACGAGCGCAGCGCTCTGCAAGCGGCGGGCAGAGGAACTTGTAGGCTGCATCAAGAGCGCAGCGCGCAGTGCCGACAGAGTTGAGTTGTGTCGGCTCGCAGTAATGGTAGCGCAGGAGCTGCTCGAAGCCGCGGCGGTCGATGTAATCGACAACGATGACGTCAGTTTTGCAGGAGAGCAAGGCTGCGAACACAGGGCTGGTGGCGGCGAGCACGCGTCGATGCCCGGGGTAGCGCCACGTATCCCCGTTGATGCCGACTTCGAACACGATGTCACTCTGTTTCTCGTCATCATACAGCCGAGCGTGGTCGTCGAGCTCAAGCCCACCGTACTCGCCGATGACGCTCTCTCGGCCCGACTCGATCTCATCGTCGGAGTTGGTGCGAGCTGGATTTGTAACCACCGTCATTGTAACGCTTCTTCGATTGCACTACCTGTAAATAAATAATATCATTGGTTAGTCTCATTAAAATAAATCCATCTAAGATAATTGGGCAGTGTAAGTCTTTTAAAGAAATCGCAGACTTAAAAAAACCACATTTTTTAAGATAGCTAAATTTATATTTTCTGCTACTCTGTATGTAAATATCTGTACAGCCAATGTTAGATTTATATTGTTAATATTATTTATTATATTCGTTGCAACAACAATAGGTTTATATTGTTAATATTATTTATTATATTCGTTTTAAATCTTTCCTTGTACGAGACGCTAAGTAGCGCTAGTTAACGTGCAGTTAGCATCAGTTATTATATCCTGTATGAACATATCAGTGCCATAAAGAATCGTTATTACTCAGTTTGTATTACGAATCATTCTATGTGTTAAACATACCAAGGGCTGTTGCGTCTGGTTTTTACAAATATGTACAAGCATACCACAATACGCGAAGGGTAAACAAATCGGAATTACTTGTAACTGTAAATTTAAACATAATGTACGAAATCGTTATTGAAGTTAGTGTATTGAAGCATTTATCACAGCTGTGTCCGACACTCGCTACTATATTTAGGCATTCAAACGTCGTACGCATGTACCTGAACTACACCGCACATTTATGAGCTTCGCAACTTAAGGTAATCTGTTGGATTCTAATCATATATTTTTTTATTTTGTTTGTTTATATTACGCAGGAGGGTAACGGTAGCTCAGTGAGTAGAGCGTTGGACTGTAGTTCGATCCTATGGCAGGCACTTTTGACTTTTAAAGGATATGTGCCTACTAAATTGTTGATTATCGCTTTAGCGGTGGAGGAAAACATTGTGAATTAACCTTTATGACTGTAAGTTCGACTTGATCTATTCGAAGATGAGTGAATTCGCCCAATCCATACTGGGCCAGCATAGTGACCTACCATATTGGTAGAAACCAGTGGCCAGCAGTGGCATTGCATATAAATTAATATTATATCATAATATACTATTATACACCTATTATTATTATATACAAACTCTCAATAGCAAACATTGGAAACGACATCATAGAAACGCCGTCGCATGAAATAATTTATAGATCAGTACTTCCTTTCACTATTCATAGAATTTACTTCATAACAGCGGAGCAAGGAAAGTCGTATTGATTTTCTCTCTATGCCACCGACCTATCTGGAGCTTTAAATTAAATGTACGCGTTGCATTTATATGACTACACGACTTTGTCGGTACACGTCACTTTTGCAATTCAATAACTTGACATCGATAACGAGTGACAAAAATTTATATTAAAAATTTGTTGACCCGACAGTCATTGTCCTGACAATCTAAACAAAAATACCATTCACGTAATTAAGTTCAATATCAAAACTGCAATCAATTTTTCTATATAAAAATACCAGTAAAATTTTCGACATTTCCCGCGGATTTCTCGCATATTTTCGTTCATACAAACCTTGTCCTAACAATTACAAACACTAAACAAGAAACAGCCAAATCGGTCAAGCCGTTCTTTAGTGATGCTCCGCCATACGTGGCAATTGATTTTTATTTATCTAGAAATAGCTTTTACGAAAGAAATACGAGCTTTCAATAAAGCTCTTACTATAATTGGCTGAATAGAACTACGATTCTTGGAATACAAACAAAGTTTAGAGCACCCCGATATCATTACGGCACACCATTAAGCTGAGATTATCCGCAAATTAACCGCTGTGACACGCGCCAGTTTAATTAACTCCATTTATTGGAAATTCTGAGCTAACAGATCAGTTTACAAGTGAAGCTTGGAACAATTGATGTTCTAAAGCGAAACAGTAACAGGACGGAGCCGCGTCCGTTTTGCGAAACGTGCGTAAACGCGCAGCATACGTCACCGCGCGCATTCCCTAAAGCATAAACAAAAATAAACGATGAAATGCTGCTGAAGACGTTGACGCTTCTCGCAAGCGATTCGTAAATAAACACGTCTTTATAAAGATGTTCTGTATCATCAGTCATCTCTTGCAAATCTCGGTGATAATCCATAGCTGAGTCATCAAGTTTATCACAAATTCAAAGGCGAGTAAGATTTCTGTATTGTTTTTGAATCGTTACTAATATTATTAATGCGAATGCCAGTTTTAGTGTTTGTTACGCTTTCACGCCGTAACTACTCAACCATTATGAAATTTCATATACATGTTGTTAGGAATACAGAAAAGAACTTAGGGTACTTTTCATCCAGAAAAAGTACTGTTGTAAACTAGTCTACGATAAATTGAGAATATGTAGTGATTATAAGCAATATATTTTATAAAATAAGATATTTAAGCGTGACCTCAACACAAGCTGCGATTTCGCGTTTTCTTTTATCCGTCCTAAATCGACACTGCGTTCGTGTCCGGTGAATGTGTATACAATATCGAATGCAGAGTCGTGCCTACAAGACTTTAATATTTAACAACATTATAAAGCTTTCCAGACTTATTTTTGAACGGAGATCGTCCCAAATTAATCATACCTGATTCAAAACGAATACATGCGCGTCATTTTATTCTTTTACTAGCTTTTACCCGCGACTTCGTCCGCGTGGATTTTAATTAAAAAGTGTTTGTTCAGTTTGCAGAGTAAACGAAATACCTATGCTCAAATTAATGTGATTCTTCTACTTTGTGAGTCGGTTTTATTTTATTATATTGGATGTATATATATTATTATTATTATTTTATGAATGATTTCCTATTTGAATCGGATGTTGTTCACTATTTTATAGGTTTTAATTTTGAAAGAAAATTTCAAAATTAAAAGCCTAAGTTATTCCTTATAATATTAGCTATCTGCCACTGGAAGTCCCCTCAAAGTCGGTTCAACCGTTAGAGAGATTAGCTGAAACAAACAGATAGACAGACAGACCGACAGACAAAAATTTTATTTATTGATTTTTTGATGTAAGTACATTATATATAATTTCATATGCATGAAGTAAATAGCTGTTATTTTGACATTACAAACAGACACTTCAATTTTATTTATTTGTATAGATGTATAGATACGCGCGTTCTTGTCCATAAAAAGGCTGATTCATCCACAACAGACTGTGCAACCAAGACCAGCTGTATACAGGGTGTCCGGTAATTAATGGATAACCTTGAAATGTCTGATAGTAAAACAGACGGCAGATCAGAAAAAAAATTCATGAAATCTACAACGTTTACAACGTGTTTGCGAAATTTCATGATGATCGTTTGCGTACTTAAGGCGTGACAGCGTAACAAACAAACTCACATTCGGATTTATAATATTAGTTCGGATATTATTATCAACTGTATTATCATATTATTACACTTTCATTTATTAGACAAGCTAAACGTGATCTATCTCCCACAATTTATCTATTGATTCAAATGGCCTTTTCCGTTTAAGTAGGTGCCTACGTAATACTTTGAATATAGATTTTATGCGATAATATAATCGATACATATAGAGCATAAGATTGACTGTAATAGTCAAAAATAACATATATATTATATTATATATATTCTATCACATACACACAACACCATCTAGCCCAAACTAAGCAGAGCTTGTACTATGTATGATATTGAATTTAAATTTCATATATCAATAAAAATAATGTTACCGGTCATGGTCTTTAAAATAACTAAATTTATTTATTTAATATGTCTCGTCTTAGAATTCCAGACATAATTAAAAATGTTGTTGTATCAACAGGTATAATAGTATATCTATATAGCTGGTTATATTATAAGTTCAATGTATTTAGTCAAGTCGTGACTACGATCGATGCAAATCGGTCGAAAGGTCGGAAAATATATAAGTAATTTGTTACCTTTAAATACCTAATTACCGACGCAATTAATACCCGGTGTTCTTATATTATCCTAACTATTTATACTAATATTATAAAGCTGAAGAGTTTGTTTGTTTGAACGCGCTATTCTCAGGAACTACTGGTACGAATTGAAAAATTATTTTGTGTTGGGTAGCTCATTTATCGAGGAAGGCTATAGGCTCTATAACATCACGCTACAACTCACGGGGGCGGCGCAGTAATCATAAATGTGGGTAAAACCGCGGGCACATCTATAATATTATAAATGCGAATGTGAGTTGTTTGTTTCATTGTTTGTTTGTTATGCTTTCACGCCTTAACTACTCGACCGATCATCATGAAATTTCGCATACACCTTGTCAGGGGTACAGAAAAGGACATAGAGTACCTTATATCCAGGAAAAAGTACTGTTACAAACCTAACTTAAACTAACCTACATTTACGCGAGCGAAGCCTCGGGCAAAATCTAGTATTAAATATGTGTACAAATAGCAAAAGTCAAAACCTTTATTCATATGTATTGTCTAAACACAACAGAACATGATACAACACCTTTTCGAATTATGCCTAAAGGGATACACAGAAATTACCAACAAACGTTTCAAACATTCTACACAAACTGAACGCATTTTTGCGTTAAAATATTCCCTCCAATATATTTAGCACAATCTGTTTTCCTGTATTGCATAACGAAATTCCCGGATCGGCTTCCTATTTCGTATAATGCAGTTAGTGTTGAAACCTGAGGGACATTTTACGATAGAGCAGGTTATTTGTGATGCTCTCGCTAACCCACATACATTCGCATAGTTTTACGACGCTGGTTTGTATCTGCCCTATATTTAGGGACAGTAGTAATCCATTGGTGCTGTGTTACGAAATCTCCGTCATATTATGCGCTGCTGTACAATGCGTCATGCATGTCTGTTGTTAATAGATTTTGACTAAATTGGCACTTAGTAACGAGTAGAACTTAGAAGGGGAATTGAATGGCCAAAATGTGACATATGTATATTAATGTAATGTGACATTTATAAATATATATAACAAGGACTGAGTAAGATCTGCTAAAGTTGTAAAAAAAACACTAGAAATATGTAATTCCTGTATCGTGGAGACTTTACAAACATTCAAACACCGGGCACAAAGAACCCCCAGATTTGGAACTATTATTTAAGGAACACACAAATTCTATCCCAAAGATAATTCATTTAATTAGGAAACAATAATTCAAGTGAAAGAAATAGGAGGCTAGTAATGGATAGAACTACAGCATAGTGAGATAGTAAAGAAGAAGTACTTCTGATTCTCTGACCGGGTCAGAGTCATTCTAAACCAAGGCCAGATCAAGATTACGTACCCTTCACCGCCAAAAATGCATAAATAAGCTGACTAGAGTAATTGTAACAATTTTTAAAATCAATGTCTCTTTAAACCCGTGGTTATAAAAACAGTGTAAAAATCTCAGTCCTTGGTACAACAGATGAGAAACTTCATATAGGTAATAAGTGAAATGGAAGGAAGGTCTTATTTCATATCCTTTCGTCGAGTACCTATAATCCAAGTTACCAATAAATACAATCATCTGCCAGGGATTATTCAATCAAAGATCATCAGGAAGCCAAACATTGAGTTACTAAAATTACTTTGATTCAGGTATAACCTTGTTACGATTCCCATTTACTGTTCATTTCTAGCGAAGAGCAAATAGAAACGTTATATGACAGAGCAGAGCTTTTTCAACATCCACATAATGTTTAGTAGAGAAAATAAATAATTCTTAGAAATAAACAAGTAACTTATTCGTTGCTTGTTTATAGAGAACTAGCTTTTATGCGCGGCTCCGCCCGCGTGGTACCTACATCAATAAAAAGTAACCTATGTCCTTCCCCAAGTTTTTAAACTATATCTGTACCAAATTTCATCTAAATCGGTTGAGTGGTTTAGCTGTGAAAAGGTAACAGACAGACAGAGTTACTTTCAAATTTATAATATTAGTAATGACGCAGCGTTAGCGATATGACTGGTGTACATAACGTCTCGATTCCATACCCACACCAGGCAAAATGTTTATGAGCTTTCCTGTCAAGAATTTAAGACAAAGTCTAAAACTGAGCCTAGGCAGAGGCAATAGACTCGCTATCTACTACGTAGAACATAGAACCATAGCTGGCGATATACATACATACATTGCCCATTTACGTCTGTTCCAGACGATTTAGTCATTGTCCCGTGGACATGCACTTAGTTTCGTGACTATGTACCTAAGCCAATTCTTGAGCAGCAGATTCTACCACATACTCTGCAAAAGAAACTGCCGATATATGGCTGTGTTATGTAGCTTCGCCTACCACTTCGAGGACATAGAAGTGAGTCTATGTATATACATATATCCATTAGAAAATTCTAAGCATCTTAGTACTCTCGCTTGTAGCGTCGTATAGATGTAATACAATGAACTTCCTCAGAAATGTGTCCGATCCTCTTATGAGCTTCATTCGTAGGTACAACAGAGACCTATAACGTATAAACAAGGCTTCAGACATATAACAAAAACATACTAAAGCTTCTTAGCGAAGAAAATATTGTTCTAAAGGCACTTAAACATAATAATATATTTGATATCTAACGTTTATTTAGAGAGCGTTTTTTGTTTATTTTCTCGTCGTTTATCTTTAGAGAAAGACTAGAAGTTTTTATACAGAAATCAACTGACACATTGGTAGTTTAATAGACATTATATTATAATAATATCGGCTCTGTAGATATATAAACAGCGGATATAATCGGCACGAGCTACATTTCTGTTTGAGAAGGGTAAGGCCTTAAGCCTACCACGCTGGCCCAGTTCGGATTGGACATTATTATTATTTTACTCTATCAGATTAAACCGTTTCGATACTTAATTATAAAAGCATTAGATGTGCCCGCGGTTTTACTCGCATTTATAGTTACTGCGCCGCACCCGTGGGTTGTAGCGTAATGTTATATAGCCTATAGCCATCCTCGATAAATAGGCTATTGAACACTAAAATAAGTTTCTATTCGAACCAGTTTCGAACCTCTATCCAACCAGAGATCTTTATCGTCTTGCTGATGTCCTCTCGGTTCGCCAACTCTTTATCCTACAAGTTACTCTCAAACAGCATTCATCTCTCCCATTCGACAGTTCCACTTCAAGCAAGAGAATAAAACATAAAGTCTGTCAAACTATTAGTAATAGATGGTCGACAGCGTTCTCTAGCAAATTCTTTGGGTTTCTGGGGGGATATCTGTATAATAAAATAAATGGAGAGATCTCAATATACCATCTTAACAAGTCCAACTGTAAAAAATCTGTCACATCGTGGTTAAAGTCGCTTGGGTACGATGAAACACGTACCCAAGCGACACGCACACGCACACGCCACACGCACACACACACACACACACACACACACACACACACACACACACACACACACACACACACACACACACACACACACACACACACACACACACACACACACACACACACACACACACACACACACAAACACACACACACACACACACATACACACTCACATGGACACACACTCATACGTATACCCACTCACACATCTTCCAACATGACTGACATTCTCATCACGAACATACTAGCCCTACTCATACATATTCCACCATTCAGAGCACGGAGAGGCTGGTAATCTGTAATACAGGACCTCCTAGTACAGAGACCAGTCTCCCACACAGACTATACATTCACTGCTTTATTGTATGGACTGTTTGTTTATGATGTCAAATATTATGTACTGTGTGAGAGAACAAATAAACTATTATTATTATTATAGTAGTACCTGAGATTAGCGCGTTCAACCAAACAAACAAACTCTTCAGCTTTATAATATTAGTATAGATTATGTCTGAACCGTAACATGCGAACGATATAATCTGATTAGTCTACATACAATGTAATTTATAATATTTATTTTTGATTATAATGATATCTTTATTAGTCCCGTATATTAACTATCCCTCTACAGAATGTGGTTCTAAGAATCAGAAACCATCTTGAAGGCTAAGTACGTATTTTCACGACACCTTTGCAAACATAAAACCTCGAGCGTGCAGATTTCCTCGAGATGTTCATTCCCCAGTAAAACGAGCGACAGTAAACTTTGTAAGACGCACATAATTTAACTTCTAAAAGGCAGAGGCGCGTGTTACTTCGACTCCTCGCTACGATATCACAGCTCATAAAACTACATTTGACTTAAAATGCATTTTTGTGTTAAGAGTAAGTAATATGTGTTTTTTTATTTATTTAAAGCACTTGTAATTACTTATATTGATACGGTCGGGTAGCGCCCTCAGTACCGGCGATGCGTGGATCCTATCAATTGCTCAACTTATGAGTTAGCACGATAAACCTAGTGAGTGCCAGTGAGTGGAGGCCTTGCACCGTGTCCAAGGCTCCGTAATTAACCATCTCATTAATTAATTCATCGACATGAAGCGCCTTCTTGAGCTCATTTCCAGCCAATCTAACTTTGAAATCATCCCGAGGTTGAGTGTTTCTTTATTAAAATATTACGCCAGATAATTTGAAAATGATCTCGTAAGTTATGACTTAAGACCTTTGGGTAACTTATAATGATTTTAAATAAATTTTACATAATTTGTATGTTTCATGTTTGTTACATTTTAAAACATATTTACACATTTTAAAAATGTCAGTGTATTGTAAAGAGTACTTAATTATGATAATGTTTTCGATATACATTATTAAATTTGTATGGAAATAATAACTTAATTATAAAATTGATTTACATAATATTGTCTTCTATTTACGCCAATATTATTCATTGAAATTAAACTGCTATATACGGATTTTATCGCGTTGTTTATTTGACACTTTTATATTACAAAATTTTGAAAATTGTTCCACTACTAACTTATTTTTAAACTTTACTAATTTTTAAGCTTATTAAATTATTACTAAAACCGTTTAGATTTAATTTATTTTACACTTTCCCCGACGTTTTGGTTGCTTTTCAGCAGCCATGGTCACGGGTAATGTCCCCCGTCCGTCCAATGTATAAAATTGATATCTATACTAACAAAACAAAGCTTATAACTTCGTCTGAACGCGCTAATCTCTGGAACTACCAGTCGGATTTGAAAATTAGTTTTCCATTTGATAGCCCAACTCTTAAAGAAGGTAACAGGTTATATACCATCACGCTACCAGCCACGAGAGCGAAGCATGAATCTTAAACGTAGATTACACACAAAGAGCAAGTACATAATTTTTAAATTAATGTGATACTGCGGATGACATTTTGAAAATACTACAATCCTAAAAACGTCTTTTCACAGTATTAACACTGTTAATATTAACTAATCTGAATAATTGTGAGCTTGAATCGGATTATATTGTAGAAGATACATCGCAGATTGGCGTCGTGTCTCTGAAATAGAACGCGGGCCGGACTGTGACATGCGGAAATGGAGGTGCAGTGAATCGACGTACCACGCCCGGCGCGTCGCGCGCCGAATATGCACATTGTCCGACCAACAACCATTTGCGATGTGTTTTAAAATATATTCAACATAAACGTCAGTTTTACTGTTGAATATAAATAACCTATTTGAACTCGTCAATTGTTAAAATGCCAGACTTATTAAAATCCTAATCCAAACTAATATTATAAATGCGACTGTGAGTTTGTTTGTTACGCTTTTACGCCTTAACTACTCGACCAACCATTATGAAATTTTATATACACGTTGTTAGATGTACAGAAGAGGCCACAGGGAAATTTCATCCGGGAAAATAGTACTGTTGCCGAGCGGTAGAAATGGGTTGATAAAATCTACATAAATGTGAGCGAACCCGCGGGCAACACCTAGTAATATGTAAATTGAGCTATCTTAGTTACTTTTAAACGAACGTTATACATAGAAATTTTAATTTTAGTTTGTGTCAACTTACAAGTACAAGCGTACGTGCGTACAAGAAACCTCCGCACATAATTCCTGTATCGCGGAGGACATTACAAAGATTCAATTAACGGATGAAAACAACAAATAATTTATGAATCACACAATTTTTGAGCCGTGTGAGATTCGACACACTCAGCATAACACTTAGTATATATGAGATGTGGCAATGATTAGGCGACTTCTAAAACCACTACACCAACCCTGCAGTCAAAATCAACTTGTACTTTCGCAACATTTAATTTACTCTGCTAAGGTACGTTGGTACATGTTAAACAAAGTTCTGAGAGCTACTCGTATATATTAAATTCAGTAGTCTCGTATCAGTCTTTGGCCAGAGAGAGCTGTAACAAGTTTAAATCTCAAGAGATGCTTTAATGCAAATGTATTTTGCTCACTCCAAACGTTACTACACGGACTCGCGGTACGTTATTTAAGCTAACTGTGTAATTAGTTGCCTCGGTGGCGTAGCGGTAGAGATTGCGACTGTGTGTGTGGTCTCGGGTTTAGATCCCGAGTCGTGCAAAGTGTTATTGGGTTTTCTATATATCTGAGTTGGGCTACTGAATTCTTTGCTGCAGCCCTATATTACGCCCTAAAACTAAGACATAAAATGTTAGGATAATACACCTCTTATTTTCTCTTTCGTATATCGTTTGTGATTCCTTCTTCCTTCAATCCTGGGTCTTTTAATTGGAATGTGAAAAAGCACCTTAGGCCGTCAAAGTAGGGACCTCAACATCGCCTCAGTTGCTATGAGGATGGTGTGAAGCCACTGCTCTTGGACCACACGATCGCTTACCATCAGACGGAGTATGGTCATTTTGACGAGAAAAAAAAACAATTATTGCCTCAAATTTCGGCTTCGATTCAATAATTATGGTCGTGCAAAGTGATATCGGGTTTTCTGTATATCAAATCTGGGCTAAACTACGGAGTCTAGAGCTGGAGCCCTATTATATGGGACCTAAAGCCTAGCATGAAAAGTAAGTGCTATACACCTTTCTCTACCCCTTTTGGTGATATATGCGAGCGACTATGTATACCTATACATATGTATATTTATTAATGTATCCACATATAATTAAAGTGCAGTCATTTATATTCGTTCACCTTGTCTGATAATTAGATTGTTTTTATTTTTATTAACATTCTATTTATATTTTGTTTTATTTATTTTTACTTGACCTAGTCACTACACTATTAATGTTAGTCTAATTTATATATAATTAACAGCATATAACAAAAAGTGGTGGTCGTATACAATCTATAAATAACGTAATTTAAAGTCATGGATTTTAACATATAATATCCTATTTATATTAAATTTTATTTTTAATGATATTACAATTGTGTGTATTTAAATTAATTAAAAATAAGTTATACATCTCGAATTAATTGGACACCCAGACACGCACGGAAAATAATAATAATATACATATAAAAATCACATATAAAAATATACCCATGAATATAAAGTTATATTTTACATAAATTTTGACTTTTAAAGTTTAATCAAAAGTTTTAACTTATTCCGATCTGTAATAGTTTCAACGAATTAAAAACGAATAACTTAAGACTGACAACACTATCGTATACTTTACAAACTTTAAATACAAAATATAACTGCACCTTTCTTACAAGCCATATAAAACACAAATAGTACATATAATATAATATTTACACAATTTGCACAGCACACAACAAATAACATTATTTTCAGAATGACCTAGCGTTATTTGTTCAAACGCTGTCAGTTTCGTAATATCGCCTTTTTACGGCATATGACATTGAAATTATAGATGAGACCTGCCAACAGAGCCTCGCCGCTGCTAACTAATGCATTGTACTATCCTAATGTCAGTACCAAACAGTAAGAATACAATAGCCCAAGTCTGTATAATATATGTGAGTCCATCATTCTCATTGTGAGCCGTCAGTCTATTATCGAGAACAAGCAATACTTCTGTTTTACGCTTTTGGAATGACACATTCACTGAAACAAACATACTCTGTTGGTACTTTTAGTAGTATATATGTATACTAATATAATAATGCAGAAGAGACTAAAGATTTTGCTTATTTTTGATTTGAACGCTATATTGTCTAAACGCGATATTGTCTACTAATAGAGTAAGATTTGAAAATATTTTTTGTACTTGATATGTAACTAAAATCTCAAGCAAGATTATGTTTTCGATATTACTTATTATTGAAATGAAAACTTTGAAAATCGTATCAATATAAGCATAATAGAGCTGAAGAGTTTGATTGATAATTTGAACAAGTAATCTCTGGCACTACTAGTCGAATTTAAAAAATATTTTGTAATTGATAGCACAGGAATGTTATAGTATAATATCACGCCACGAACCACAGGAACGGACCACTAATCATAAATGTTGTTAGTTGTTACTTATGTCTTATTGGAAGGAGTAGTCATGTTATATTTTGGCCGTATATAGTCTCGTCTTAAGTCGTATGATGGCGAGAGGTTCATATGAAGGCGGGGTGAACAAAAGGATAAAGATAGTTTCAGACCAGTTTCATATCAGAAAAGGATGACTATTACCTCCTATTAGAGTTGATTTAGAGACAGCGTTTTACAGAGTACATAGGTTTGTCTAGTTCTCACGTATGCCATAAAGTTGCTGGTAAGGGCCCAGGGCTCTTAAATGAAAGTAAAGACATACTTCAAACAAAATTTTATATTATTTCTTAAAATAAGTCAATTTATAGTGGCTCTACTTAGCTGCTAAGCAAATAGAATGAAGCTTCTTTAATTTTCATATCAACCACCCTCGCATTACTTACTTTGAACAGCCGTTGTTGTCAACTGTGGCTATGATCGCGTTATTTACAGTCCCTTTCCCATCAAGTAGGTATATAAACCTCAAAGTAAAGTAAATATTTAAATTTGTTAAACTCCGAACATTTAACCAACTTATCTACTTTCGCATTTACAATAATTTATTAGGAATAAACAAATCCAAGTATTTTATTTTATTTACCCTGGATTTATTACTTAATTTATATCCGCTTGGCAGTTAATACTTTCAAAGAAGCACAAGGAAAATAACTCGCAATATCAAGAAATTGATATAATTCGAATTAGACAATTCATTTTGTTTTAAATCTCTATTTTCACTTATGCTCACGAAACGTCTCTTAAATATGCAATCAGTTATTAAATTATACGTATTACATACTATATCATGTAATATTTCATATTTAAGTAAACAGAGTATATTGTAAAACATAGATTTGAAATTCTTACAGCAAATAACGCGGTTTTGAGTAGCTGACATACCTACATATTAAGTCTAAGACGCTCAGGTGCCTTTAGGGGAATTTTAACGAGTTGATATACTTAGACAGGCATCAAATAACGACATTATACAAGAACAACCATAAATTACTCCCGCAAAATGTAAGAGTACCTACATACATGAAAGTTAATATATCTTCGGTTACAAAAAGGGTTGGGTATTAGGTACTTGTATCTAATCTACTGGTATACTTTTAGCTACAAGCTATCAAAATCGATAGAAATTTTAGCAATATGGGATATGAGATAGGATCTCACAATTATTTACACCACATGACCCAGTTAGCCTGCCAAATACAACCAACAATATTTTATCTGTAGTTTACATAGAGACTTGTATTGTGTACCACATTTAAAACGGATAAAAGCAAATGCCATGTAAAAAGCTAATAGAAGCTTATCAGCCACCGTTGACATTCTGAATCACTTTTCTATACTTCTGAAAACAATAATTAATCCAATTTATGTTTGTAACATATAAATGTAATCGTGTACTGTAATAATCATAAGTAAATCGTTTAATTAATGTACTTCTTGAAACTATAAGAATAATAATTGTTAAGATGCAATATATAAATGATAATAATTCAATTTCAACTTAATGTAGTAATCATATAGTAAAATAATATTCCTTATTTAATTGCCAAATTTTTAATTTTTTATTTTTGTTTGTCACAAAGGTAGGTATTAGAAAAAGCAAGCTAATAATTAATATATAAAATTTATAAAATTAATATAATACTCAATACCTGCACTAGGAATAAATCCTGTATCGCTCGAGCTGTTACTTTCATTCAAGAAACTAACACAAAGAACAGCCAGACTCAGAACAACTCTATGGGCATCACATTTTGTCGCGTGTGAAATTCGAACCCACAACACTCAGCGTAGCGGGAAAAAATACTATATCCAATTTATTAACGTTCCTATTACAAAATAATGTCATTTGTAAAGTAATCTCTTTTACGTCTACCCATTTTCGGGAACAAAATGATACTAAATAACTCAATTTCATCAAGTCCGCTCGCTTGAACTCTATGGTATCATACCAACTTCGTTCGTCTTAACGTGAATAATGTACAATGTTGGCTGTATATAAACAAAATATAAATTGTTTATGGTGTGCATTCGGGAGAGCTGGCGAGTATCGGGCTGCGTCAGGGCGCGCGGGCGCCCGGCCCCCGGTATGCCCTACTTTCTGCCAACTGGGTCAAGAGTATCGCCTCTCTGAAAACCAACGCTAACGCATTGGAAAATTTGGATTCAGCTACGTATGATTTTGATGATTAATTACTATGATATTTTATCCTAGTTATTAGTTATAACGACTGCCTGAGCGTCGCAGAGATAGTGAATGCGAATGCAGCCATTAAGTCAAGCCTGTCAAGCATTAAGTCTTGTTTTCGATTCCGGGATCGGGTACATATTTTGTTGAGCTTTTATGTGAAAAAAACGTCGCTGGGAACCCTTTAGGCGATATAGACTATGTATGTATACATATGTGTATAGTACTTAGAATCCCGGGTCGGACCAACAAAAAAGTTATTGGAGTTTTCTGTTCAGAAATCTCAATACCAGCCCGGACTTAGGAAGATGGCGGTGTTAGACACCCCGTGCCTCGGAAAGCACCTAAAGCCGTTGGTTCCGCGCCTGATCTGTCTCTGGTCGTGTCGGATTGCCGTCCCATCGGATCATGAGAGTTAAAGAACATATAGTGCACTTGTGTTTGCGCATATACTTGTGTACTCTAACATCTCTTGCGCAGATAGCTAGTTTACGTTAAGATTGGGCGCCATGACCAAAATTCGGTCTGGAGGACTTTATTGATATAAATGACTATAGCTGTTTTCCAAAATAACTTGAGATTCTATTTCAGATCTTGAAACTCAACTACGTTGATTTGGGTAAGATGGAGACAGGACAAGCTGTAAACTTGATGTCCAACGACGACGGCCGCCGTGAAAATCAGTCTGGAGGATTTTTTCTGTATTTAATGTAGTTTAATTTTAATATGTAACATTAGTGTACACCTAAGACAATATTAAGTAAACTAGTAATTTTTAAAGACAATTGACACAAATAAAAAACATATTATTACTTAAATACTATTTTAGTTTCCATGAAGCTGAAATCGATGACTAAGAAATTATTCATCGCTTCTAATATTTAATAATAATCGGCGGCAATAAACGTTATAACTTCCTTTAATTATCATAAGTCATAACTCATAACGTGTATGCTTATATTTTAAATGGAAGCATTAATTATCATGTTATGTTATTATCAGTTATGTATCGCGTAAATCGTTTCGTTGTGTAAGAATATTGAAAGATTAACCAAAAGCACAACTGTTCATTTCACTATCGGCTTTATGTTAAATTCTATTAAAAGAAAATCGGCAACTGAACTACTACTAAATAAATATTTTGAAATAATTCTAAAAAAATACATTAATAAGTATCCCTTTTCCAAACTTTCCTTTCCTTAACCCAACGATCAAAACATTGTGAAATAGCAATTAAACTTTACGGGACTCAATTTAAAAGCGAAGAAGCCTTTCGAACTCTGACTTTGTTAGAAAATAAACCATCTAAAAGAAAAGTTTACAGTGTAACTGAAAAAATAAATATCAAGTACGGTCACCTTTTTAATTCCAAGCAAGAAGTAAAAGGCAAAAGATTCATAAGAGTTTATACACCCTTGTATCGCGCCTATACTGTAGTGTAACTATCGTCAATATTTATAGAACTAGCAACAACTTGAAAATGTTACGAAGCTTTCTTGAAGAGGAACTTCACGCGAATATCTCTACACATTGAATAATACAAAATTTAAGTGGCATACATATAGTAAATGATGCAGAAAGATTACCGTTGACCATATATGGAGAACAAACCCTACCAGCCGCGCCGGAGCTACTAACGAGCACTCATAAACGGAACATAAAAACGTGTGTTTTAATTTACTTACAATTTTTAGAAGGATGTGTCATTTTGTTAGTCATTTCTTTGTTTATAGTCAACGTCAGAGACACACGAATTCTTTGATATTCGGATCATAACTCTCATGATTCTCGTAACTCCAATTTATAGCTAGTTTTCAATGTTTCTACATCTAGTTGGGCGTAAAAATGGCAATAAAGATGGAAGGTCAACATACTGAAGTATAATGATACAGATCTGTGGTCAGAATTAATTCACGTATTGCCTATAAACATTACGTGAATCATTCTAACTGGCACGGTATATGTGCGAAGTTCAATAATTCGTTTCAATATCATCTGCCTAATAATGTAAAGTGCTAAATAATACGGACTTCCGAATCAACAATGACTATAAACAATACATATGCAGTCTCGCCTCTAAATCTCTGAAGAGTTTGGTAGAACGGTATCACACCTACATTTCGCCAGACAGCCAAGTGGGCCAATTCGGACTAGTCTGATACCTGAGGGCATTAGATTTCAACTCAAAATTCTATAGTTCTGGGCCATCGCTGTTTAAGGGCCGAGAAGCTGAAAATACTCTTAGGCATTAACGGCTATCGTTACATACAAATAATCAGGTGTCAGGCTTTTTTAAAACAAACATTCCGTACCTACTGCTATTGAAAATTTACTGAGGGTCAATCATGAGATTTCATACCCTAAACTCGTTGAATCACCGACATATCTCGTCATACGTGTATGTGAATATATGTAAAGTTATGTCTACAACAAACTCGTCAATAAGTTGAGATACATCGAGAACTATACTAAAAGCGTACGTAAGAAAAATGCAACACTATTGCTGGACCGAAAAGGAATAGAATTCAAGATTAACCTGTCAATTCTTGGGATGCCAGGCATAATTAAAAATATATTGTGTCTGGCCGCCCGTGTGCCGCTGCGACTCATTAGATTAAGCAATAATATAATTAAAAATGACTAACAGATTGTAAATTACATATTTATATGATCATAATAAATACATGTAAATGTGCACTCACAAAGTTATCCACGGATTATATTATAATAATAATGAACATGACAATTTTTGCCGTAATAAAAGATTGGAACAACAAGGTAATCTGTCAAATAGCAACGTAAATAATATGTTACGTGCTACATAATACGGACTTCCGAATCAATTTTGTCCGTATACAATAAATAAATCAACATTCCTGCTCGTGTCAATATTATTTATAATCAATAACCACGTAATAACGAAACGGTAGCCATGTTGAATTATATAAAACACAGATCAAAGCTTTTCAATACATAATGTAAATAACCGCAAATTAACGTAAAACCGAACTTCCGAATTGCTTTGATGTTATTTCAATTAATTTATGTTGGATATGCTTGTTTGTGTTTCGAAATAAATTACATTTATGAAGTAATATTAAACGAAGTACTAATGTTATAAATGTGAAAGTTCAGATGTCTGTTTTTCAATGGCGATGGAACGGCTAAACGGATTTTGAACAATTTGAGTCTTTCAACTTTACAAATACAAACATTCATAGAACAGACACAAAGAACACCCAGACTCAGCCCAACCATTTGAGAATCAGAACTTTTTCTCCTGTGAGAATCGAACCCACAAGGCGAGGCAACCACTTAAACCCCTTCGTATCTGTACAGTTAACATTATGTTTGGAAATGGCCAAAATTACAATGAAAGACATCGCCTGCATATTAAAGACATAGGCATTAAATCGCCAATAGCAGATATTTTAAGGATTCAAAATATTGTAATGTTGTATTTTACAATGAACCTCAAATATTTGAGTTGAAAGCGTAAAGCAAGGCTACTAAGTGAGGAGTATAAACTTTCAGTTTGAAGCACATTACGCTGCTTACCCGACCCGCTCCCCAGCGACCCGTAGATGTTAGCAAATAATACAAAAATACCTCATTAGGATCGCCTCGTTGGCCCAGGCGGCCTAAATACAGGTGCTTCTGTACATTTCATTCGTTAAAAATGTAACTATTTCTGTCTGACAGGCAATTCTAGGGTAATATAAGTAGCTTAGGGTTTGATCTTTGTGTCTAGTATTTAACACTAAACTTCGGCTTTCTTAAGCTAACGAAATGTAGTTGTGAAAGTTCTTGTGCTTATTACTGGCACACAAATGTGATGGAAACTATGATGAATAGATCCAAGCAACTATACTACTAACACTTGCGTCTATCGTTCCAAAGCTTTTTATAAAACAATAAATCCAGTTCCGTGAAAAGCTTTACATACATCAAAACACGGACAAAGTGTATAGTCATCACAACTATTATAATTAAAAATGTCGTCCTTGTGTAGGGATCGAACCCAGAACACTGTTGTGTGTGCTTTGGTGTAGAAATGCTCTTTTACTTATACCACTGTGCATCAGTATAG
Organism: Catocala fraxini; assembly: GCA_930367265.1. Taxonomy (NCBI): domain Eukaryota; kingdom Metazoa; phylum Arthropoda; class Insecta; order Lepidoptera; family Erebidae; genus Catocala; species Catocala fraxini. The sequence goes on from OV884039.1 coordinate 10,215,902, forward strand.
TAGAAACAATATAGATAGACATGCATATAAAGATACTCACTCAACATATATATCACGAAAGCACGAAGTTTACAGTAAGCCATCACTCAGTATACTAACCTGGAGCCTGGAGCGTCAGGGACTTATAAAGTCATACATTAATCATTATACATAGAAAGGAAACTTTAGAGTTCACATAACTAGGACTAAAATTTCCATGGCAAGTTTCTATAAATTCGTTAAAATGTCGGCTACGTAAGCACGGCGTACAGTCATCTTTAGAATACGTACATATACAGGTGTGTGTGTTAGAATATTCATTGATTCGCCATTAATTAAGTCAAGGAAAATTAAACAAACAACTCTATTTTATTGCATGAATAATATATCTTATATTGAATGGGTGATTTTTGAAGTGGAGTATTCCCGTTTGTTGAAGAAAAATTTTCCATAACTCTAATTACATAAACCTCGGTGGTGTAATGACGTAAGCATGAGTGATCATGAGGTCCCGGTAAAACCCAGCGTCTTTGCGATATTTGGAGATAATTACTATCTATAGTTAGAAGCAGGCAAGAGCAAAAAAGCGTATAATGAGCTATACATTTCTAGAAATGCCTTTCTAATAGTGTAAGAGCTGTTTTTATGACGTGGAACTTTTACATAAGCTTTGTAATGTAAGTGTAATAGTGGATACATTGTCTTCGATAGTACGATCTGCCTGTTACAGGCAGGATTGTATTCGTAATATATGTCGACGCTTGCCGTATATTTTACTTACTAATATTATAAATGCGAAAGTGCTCTTTTTCACATAGTTATAAGTCCAACGGACAAAAATTATTTTTTGCATAGAAATAGTTTATGGGGAGTGTCATAGACTACTTTTCATCTCAGATAATAAACGTTTATTGCAAAAAGATCTTTAGAATTAAGAGACGCTAATCGCAGATATAGATAGTTTGTGTGTTATCCAACAAAATGTTCCTAATTAATTGTGGATGTAATATTTGACTATAACTTCATTCATGTAGCTACAACGCTGAAAAGTATACTTACAAAAATATTGCTTAAATAACCACGAATAAAATCCGCGAAAGATATTTAATTTTCTTCTCATTACATCAATTTGGGTCTTTCCTACGCCAAACTAGATTGCGAAAATGATTTGGCCACAACAAATTATATTTCCTTGTAGCCAAACTCCATCTTTACAATAATCTTTTATTTTCTGTATAAGAAGCACTGTACTGTAGTCGAGTTAGGTACAGTTATACACGAATATACCACTCTGTATATAATAATAAATAATAATAATATAATAATAAATGTTTATTCATCAAAAACTTATTATAAGTACATGTTAGTTTGGACTACACTATTTAATACATTAATTGGTACATGTGTGTGGCTGGTGCTTAAAAAAGGAGAGTAGCAGTAGACAGTCCGTATACCTATTCATGGTTTACATTATATTTAGCTTTTGTTACGAATACAAAGAAATATAACAAAGAAAATCAAATCAAATAAGTTATTAGTCTCACTCGATGTAGTTTATGTGGGTGTGCGCGCGTGTGTGTGAGTGTGTGTGTGTGTGTGTGTGTGTGTGTGTGTGTGTCTGTGTGTGTGTGTTTGTGTGTATGTATATAAAATTACAGCAGTCATAGAAGGGGATGAATTAAGGCCTCGGTCTCATCATGTGAAAGGTTTAGAAGTTATTTTGTAAAGAACTATTATTTTACATTCGTATCTAGATTTATCCATTAAAGGAAGAGAATTGTTTAATTTTTTGTATAGATATCGTCCAAGAAATAAGTGAAATCTTTGTCCAAAAGATGTTTTATATGTCTCGGTATAGAGAATTACAATTCTACGTACTGGACGTGTCCTAGAAAGCAAATTAGACAACGAACGGAGTTGTTTAATGTCAGCAGTATGATACCTAAGTATTGATTGGAGAATAAACATCTGCCGCACTGTAAGGATCTCACAATACTGGTATAATTATTTTGTAGGGAATCGGTACGGCTTGGATGAGCAGACTTTAAGAACCGCTCGTTAGGCCCGTTCAAGTTGTATCATACGAGTTTTTGGTGCACCACCCCATGATGAAATTGAGATGAAATTTCCTATATTCAAAGGAATCTTCGTGTGCCTAATCAAAAAGCCTAGCCTAGCCTAAGCGCATAAGCACCTAAGCGAAGCCTGTCTGACGTGAAGCATGACTCACGCACGTACTACATAACGAGTAAGTACTCTAATTGAATTTGTTATTCTGTATATCTCGGTAGCGTGTTACTCATGTTGTTATTATTGTTGTTGTATAATATACAAACCGCAATCATTATATTTATTAAAATTAAATATGACAAATATTTTACGATACCTATTAGTTGTAAAGAGATAATTTTTCGTCTAGCAAATGTTTGTTGAAACTCATTTGTTATTTTAAACTTTTATTCTAGCACCCGTGACTTCTTGCAAGTTATTAACGAGACGATTTAGCTTAAACCATAGGTACCTTAGAAAATCTCTACCAGTTTGCTCTAAGGCGCTAGGCACCGATCAAAAGACAGGCTCAGAGAGGTCATTACCAAAAAGTCTAATTTTGAGTTTACGAGAAACTTATCTCTGATTTCCCTCCAAAATTTAAAATTAGAACCACATTTAAGTGACGCAGAGATATAATAAACAGGTCGAATAAGTAAACAAAATTAGGACATTGCATCTAAAATTGTTTAAAATGTCTTAAATGTTATTTGAAGTACATATAAACAATAAAGTGAGTGATGCACCATTTTTTGTGCAGACGGCATAATAGCGATACCTATATAAATACAAATGCTGAAATCGACGTCTAAAACTAATCTTGCAGAGTATACATAAATAATTTCTATGCCATAAAAATATTACTAATTTCTGATGCAATACAAACAACACTGTGCTTTTAATGCATTTTTATTCACATTTGTCCGCAATTTTACTAAAAGCTCATTTATTGATTATATTTATTAACCTGTGGTATGCCGGAACGTGGATCTACGCGAGACACAATGCTTTTTCTATTATGTCTGGTATTCGGGCATACAAGAGGTTAATAGAATGCAAGCGTCTGGTTTGTGTGTTACATGTGTAATGGTCACCGATGTTATGATATCTTCTATGCAATGTTGGCCTTTATTTTCGGATATTATTTCCATTCCAGACTAGCAGCTTCACTTTTTGAAACCTCTCAGGGTAAGAAGGCAATACCATGTATAATAAATAGTTACAACCAATAAGCGCGCAATAAGTAAATATTATATCTACTTAGGTCTAATTAAGAATTTCTAATTAATAAAGAAATAGCAATGTAATTTCAAATAAATTAACCCTTTCAGTAAAGCTGAAAGTTTTGTGTAAACAGAGAGTTCGCATCGGTAACTTATGCTTTCATTATTCCGATTGCATACTATTCAGACACCAACGCGATAACGGTCCTACCTCGCAACAAAATTAATTGTTCCTATCTAGTCTCAGTGTCATAAATATCACGAATGTTTTCTTATAAATTCGAATAAACGTCAAATGTGATCATAGCTTCGGTTGAAATTTCTCAAAAAAGAACTTTACAAAGTTCACTTCAAATATGAGAAACTTTAAACCACTATAACAAGTACATACTAACATTTTTTATTCGATCAGTCGAGTTTAAGTTTGATAACAATAATTTTTGATTAATTGATTTCCACTTCAGTTTACATTTGGCGGAATAAAGCCTAGATCAGAACTCTATTTTAAACATATTGCGAGAATTAGCTTTTCGATCAAATGAACGACTAAAGGCTTGTTTTATCGAAGTTTACAATTCACTTGATGATGGAGAGGTCTGTTTCTGCCGGGATGTAACTTATTTTAGGTCAACCGGTCGATTCAGGTCGACCTGTAGGTCACGTTTGAATATAGATGACACACAAACTCTCCGTTCAAATGTAGATATAGAACGGACCAAAATGTTCGCTTCCTGTCTTAAATTTTGTACACTGTACTGTTCTTTTTTTCAAAACTATAAGTTATTTTTTACTTGGGCTTTTTTTAAATACGAATACAGGCCGGTACCAAAAGATTTGTTTGTAAAATGTCGTTAATTCCTATGAATTACGCCGTAACGTCATTAAAATTTAACAAATTGTTGCCTAAGATTGCATTTATATTTGCAGCCGATCATGAGTACATATGTATGTACTCATGATCAGCCGCAAATGGGCCATAAGAAGGCCTAACTGTAGAGTCAGATCCATATATTAACTATTGACCATCAATTTCCTTTTTAATTTCATTTTCATAATTAATTGATAGGGTAAGCATGTGATAAATACTACATTTAGTATAATATTCAGTCTACCGACACAATCAATCACACCTAGAATCAAAACAACTATCTGTGGATCACACAAATTCTTGTCTGGTACTAGGTTCCAAACTTCCAACCCACAACATACACATATTGCTGGCGGCAAGGCAACCTCTGAATCATCAGTTCAGTTTGTATCTAAAAACGCTGTTGACAAACTAGCCTTTATGATATTCCCAGAAGTGCATATCGCTCTGCCAAGTTTGTAAATCTTCTCGGTAATAGCTCATTCTTTTCTTATTCATACTCTTATAATCCAGATGTTTAGGTAATTACACATTCTCGGAACGTTTGAATGGATGTCGATTCCCGGCGTATGATTCAAATGATATTCGAATTGGACATGTGCCAATATAAGTACTCTATGGTAAATATGAAGAATAGTAATATATGACACACTGTGGATTATAATACATCGTCTTTACTTGGTTGTTAAAAATAAGTTAATATTCCAATATAATATGTTGTGGTACACCCATACAAAATAATTTACGTATAATTTATTGCTGATGTTCGCAAAGATATCAAAAGGAGGTATACTGCGTATTTCATTACGTTTTTAATCTAAAAAGTAGGCAAAGGTAGATATGGTCAGCCAGTTTGTAAACAGTTACTGTAGATTATAACCGTTTTTGATTCTAGGTAAAAGGCATCTAGGCTGGGATGAGTTGAAAGATATGGAGGTGAAGTAGGTATGTGACTCTCCAGTACAAATGAATAGGGCTCTATTATCTATAGTAATTGATTGCACGGATGGCGCAATGGTTTGAATGATCAAAACTCCGTTATTATGGGTTGCGATTACAAACCTAACAATTTATAACAATTTTTTTTCTATAATTTGTATGATCTACATAATAATAGTATTTATAAATCTGTTTTCTTTATTTAAATGCTTGTGAATAAACACGCGGTGTTAACATAATGCGAAGAGAGTCTTTAAAACAACTACATAACCGATCGCCAAAATTTAAAATCTGTGACCAATCGCGATAAGTACCTACCTATCCGATATTCGCAAAAAAGCATTATTAATTATACATTACAATAAATTAAACCGTTTATATTATCAACAAAATAAACATTTAAAACCTTTACATAATAATAACAACGGATATATAACCAACGTAAATATCCTTCATAATGTTATACATTTAACATTGACGCACGTAAAATATAACAGGCAAATTAAATAATAGAAGTATAAATGAAATACAATCAATATACATATAGCATATTAATATACACCTACAGAGCCTCAACAAGTGTTCCCTACCATTGCCATTAACAATAAGTAGCGTGATAGTTGCTAAACAAAACATTATAACACTCCATATACTTGTATACTTAGGTGTTCGTATTACCTTTCAATAATCACTACATACCTACTTCAAACTAAGTATTTGCCACACAGCTGTGAAATATTGACAATTGACAACAATTAACGTTTTATTTTCGCAACAACTAACCACAATATGAAAATCTAGACACTACCAGACAGACAAAGTAAGTATCAAGAGCAGACGAAGCTTAGAACAACAAAACAAATTTTATTACCTGTTGTGATGTGCACCGATCTGTCAACAGAACGCCAAAAATTCACATTTCAGGCGCAGGTATCCAGATAGATGTTAAAACTGTCTCGGCACATCAGTTCAATACTGCACTTCACTGAATTCAACTGCGTTATTGTTTAAGGAATTGTAATGTTCTGTAGACGGAAAACGTCCTGTTGTATGTACGGTAGATATTGTATTGAGGATTGAGGCAGGGTGCCCGGGGCGCGTCGGCGCGCGCCGCCCGCCCTGCGCGACCTCGGGCCTCGCCCGGAAAATCGCGCCGCTCAACGTTCAGCGGAGAGACGGACACTCGAACGCGCGCTCTCGCATGCTAATATTAGTATTTCGCGCACGACGAAGAGGCGCGCTCACGCCGAACCTTCGATGATAAGTGTTCGCTGGCCGGAGTCGCCGGCTCCGCGGCAGGCCAACGCGCATGCGCGACGCACACATCACAACACACAGTAGCCGCTCAAAGTTTCATAGCAACTAAGGAGTTATTGACTAAATGTGTATAAAGCTCTACGTAAGCTTTTATAGAGGGTTTATTAAATTTTGTCGCAAGCATCCTCCGCCTACCTCTCTTGATCTGACAATATTGCTATTAATTTACCAAGATATCCAATCACAACGGTTATTACATCGTAATTAAATTATGTAGCGATACTTAATTAAATGATTTTAATGGCGAAATGGCTTAAGCCGTCACTAATAACATTGTTTCGAAAATCGAGTGTCAGTATGTCAATAAATTGTGTTCCAGAGACCGAGTTGTCGGTTCTTTGAAAAGTTTGCAAGACAGGGATTGTTCTTAGCGATTAGTTTTTGAAGACGAGTAATATATTAAAATGTTAACAAAGTTTTAACTACGAACAACACACGGCAACAAGTAAAAATATATTCTCACAGTCAAACTGTCACAGAGTCTGCTGTGACTGTTACTCTTTGTTATACTTTTTACAGACAAGGTGTTACTCTATAACATTAATCTTGATAAGTGCTAGACCTTATCTACATTATATTAATGTCGTGTATAAAGGAAAGTTATAGCACTCTGTCAACATTCAAGGTATATTATTGTAACCTTCCGTATTCATTTAATCCAGTTGTCTTTTTCAAATATTATTCAAATAATTCAAGTTACAGACTACTTCGACAGCCTTGTAGCAGAAATTAGTGCTTAGGTATCTTTAGAGCGTATAATATAGGTACCAATCTTCTCAGTGTGAGAAAGGTCTTTAGAGAGTGATGCCCGGGTTATTCGAAAGTAGCATGGAGTTTTGTTATGTATATGATATACCACATATTGACTATGACTTCCCTCGCATTCATGTAGATTTTGTCAATAAATTCCTATTTCTCGGAAGCAGTATTTTTATGTCCTATCCTGTATCCCCGATAAAGTGTATGCGAAGTTTCATGATGAATGATCGAGTAGTTAAGGCGTGAAAGCCTAACAAACATATAAACTCACATTCTTATTTATAATATTAGTTAGGATGACGATGGCCTCGTTTCAAAGTATGAAATCCAGCTATTGAATAATAATAATAATATAATAATATTCTACCACATACTTGTCACATAACACCATCTAGCTCAAACTAAACAGAGCTTGTACTAAGGGTACTAGACAATGGATAAATATACATATATACTTTTTTTTTGTAAATACTTACATATTATACATAGAAACACCCAGACCAAGACAAACATCCATGTTCATGCACACAAATGTTTGACTTGTGCGGGGATCGAACCCGAAACTTATAGTTGCCTATAGTCGTTTGCAACACTAAAGAGGACAGTCGCGCGTTGTAAGGTAAGTTGAAGGAGCAAAATCGCCTGCTCCTTTGCTAGCAGGACATCGTCTGCTTAGAGAGCCTAAAAACTCAAGGTGGTTTTGCTGCAATTATTATCTTTAGGGCGAAGTTACATCCCAGTTGACCTTATCTAGATTGAGTGAGATTCCGTGTAAGTTTTAAGCCATGATGCCAGTTTAAGATATATTTTTATATATTCTATAGTCCGATGGATAAGGTATTAGATTTGCTAATTGGACTTGGACTACGAGCGTGGATCCACTTCTAACACAAGCATATTAGCTTAGCTGAAAGGTTGACAAGAATATTACTGATATTATTATGTTTCTCTTATCACAGTATTTTCTAACATATTATATTAGGAAAATACCTGGCCCTTTGGGAGGCTTACACGGAGACATGGGTCCAACGTGAAGAGGCCCTTCGAGAGTTTTAATCTAAAGTGGGATGGAACACCTACAACGGCACTAGCCGTAGCAGGCGTAGAACTATTGCTACATATGTACCCTAATACTTCTGGGCTATGGGGATGGGTGTTTGATCGAAAAACGGCCTCTGCCCTGAATACTCTAATAGCATTAATCGGATGGGCAGACGTTGACTCGCCAACTCACTAGATGGGCCCCCTGAATAGCCACCATAGGCATACAAGCCAGCAGCAGGGGCAAAACCGGTGCGAGCGGCTAGGGGTGTCGAGCGGTGCGGCGCCGGTTTCATTATCACTGGTCTCGTGACAATGGAGGTACCCGGAGCGGGTTTCCCCGTAGTTATGCCCTTGAAAATGACACTTCAACCCCCGAGCATATAGCTCCAGCGGCCTCCCTCTGACCGGCCGACCAATCCAGAGTTGAGAGTTCTACGGGCGCTCTTGAAGTTCTACCCCAGCCAACCAGTAACGGCAAGCCGTGGACAAGGGCCTAACCGACTCTCTGAGGCATTTAGGACCGCAGTGTCGCCATTCACATTCAGCTCGCCACAAACTGCCCTACGGTTTGTGCGCTTTTTCCTGGTGATACATTTTTTGTTTATATCACAAGGTGCAGGTGTAATTTAAAAGTTAGTGTACTGTGCCCTCCGATATTGCGTTAGTCTCATGAGGAGAAAACGACTGTCCCAGAGGGGTATTTTTTTCTCTCTTAGCCTTTATTATTCCCAAGTCACTTGGAGTCGGCTTTTCTGGTCTAACCGGATTTGACTGGATATCAGTTTTTACACGGAGCGGCTGCCACGTGACCTCCGCAACCCGAAGGCTAACGATACCCTAAGGCTAGACCAGTGTCAGGATATTAGAAGCTACTGACTTTCCCAATAACGACTGCCATAGATGTTCATGGCAGCCCGGACCAACGGCTTAACGTGCTCTCCGAGGCACGGAGCAGGCGATAATTGTCAATCAATACGCACATAATTTCGAAAAGTTATATAACTTCCGAAAGTCAGAGATGCGCGACGTGGGTTCGAACCCGAGACCCTCTGCATTGCAGTCTGTTGGTCTCCCCACTGAGCTATCGCTGCTCTAGGGGTATATTATATATTATTATTATTATTTATATATTAGAGTGGTTTTATGTATTTTCACGAAGTTAACATGGGAAATTTCAAGCGTTTTGCAAGATTTCAATAAAAAGATAATAATTAATATCAGATTGAGCCACAGCGAAACTCGGCCGGGACTACCACAGAAGTTTTAACTATACAGATGGCGTAGTGATCTCAATGGTCGTCTCGCCACTGCTACTGCACCATCAGTTGTGGATTGGAATCCCACACGGATCTAAAATTTGTGTGACCCACAAATGGTTGTTACGACTCTGGCTGTTCTTTATTGTTGTGTCCGTGTTTGAAAGTTTGTAGAGTCCCTCACGATACTAAAATTATTCCTAGCGCGGACGGTGTCCTATTATACAAAAAAGACTTACCTATATATAATAAAGTGATACTTACTCGAGTCATTTGATGTTCCTTAATAATCCAACAAACTCAAATCTGGCTACCTACATACGTTCATATTTCCACAAGCAACGTCTTGTTTGATGTTTCGCTACTTACAAGATTGTATATCGATCTATTGTGCTGTTTGACGTCACACATATGTGTGATATATATTTGATAATATCTTGTAGGTATAGAACATACAAGGGGAAGACTGAAACGTAACTTTGTCCAACAAGTAAAGGGAAAAGTGAGACTTGAGTCGTATCAAGGGGTTAAAAGGAAAGTAGGAGACAGGCATATGTGGCAATTACTCTACCGACAAGAGCTAAGCGAGTTAAAGAAGGTAGCACATGTACCTAATGGTGGAGTCATAGAGCAATGAGAGGAGATCAAACCCACCACCTCTAGTTTGCAAGCCCGATACCTTAACCATTTTTTTTTTATTTGTTTTCATAATATGAATGGCCGCAGGCCACTTATGCTAATTAAGAACGCAACTAACATACTAACTTTTCACAATATTCCTTACACACTGACAATATCTTCCTCCATTCATCCGCAAATATATCACACTGAGTGTTGTCCACAAGGAGAGCGTTGAGTATGGCGAGAGACCGAGGTGTAGGCAATTTAGCACGGGCTACTATGCGATAAGCTGGTGAGACAAAAAGTTTGTGCTTACTGCCGCGGCGGTAATTATTAGGAACAAATATCCTCAATAACACGCCATGTAGTTCTGGTCTCTCAATTAAGCCATGAAGTATTTTGCACATAGTTTCGATCTGTTCTAACTGCCTGCTGGTCTCCAGATAATTATATGCTAGGGCACCTAACAGGAACTTTGTTGGATACATAAATGGATAATACCCATATAAGCGCTTCTAAAGGAATTTCAAAAAGGCCTTTTGTACCTTTTCTAATAACAAAGTGTAAGTTTTTTGCTGAAGTCCAAGTGAATCCAAGCGGACTAAAAGAGTCCGTCGCTGTCGCAATGATATGGTCGTGAAAAGTGAGGCCAAGATCAAACACTACACCCAAATCTTTGATACGGTACTTAGTACTTAGTACCTTTTTTTATTCTAGTAAAGTTATAACGCCTCCTTGTGGAACTTTATAACTTGTAGGAACAAAACACATCGTTGTTTTAAAAACAACATGAACATTATACTGCTAATATTTTACCCTATCATTCAAATAGGCTGCCTTTTTACCACCATCCTACTACATCTCATGTTAATAACATAATATCAGCCCTGTCTGTATATAAACTGTCCCACTGCTGGGCACAAGCCTCTTCGCAGTGTGAGAAAGGTTAGGCCATAGTCGCCAGCGCGGATTGGCCGACTTCTCATATCTTCTAGAACATTTTGGAGAACTCCCAGACATACGGATTTCTTCAGGATGTTTGTCGGCGCCGTTAAAGCAAGCAATAAATAACAAATTAATACGGACATAGCTTCAAAATGTCAGAGATACGAGCTGTCGCTGCTCATTCATCTTAATACGTATTATATAATAATATATAATAATAATATTCTACCACATACACAGAACACTGTCTAGCCCAAACTAAGCAGAGCTTGTACTATGGGTACTAGACAATGGATAAACATACTTATATTCTTTTTTTTTTGTAAATACATACATATTATACATAGAAACACCCAGACCAAGACAAACATCCATGTTCATGCACACAAATGTTTGACTTGTGCGGGAATCGAACCCGCGACCTCAGGCGTGGCAGTCGGTTACACTAACCACTACGCCATCGAGGCCGACCTATTATAATCCTAATTCTTAAGGTATTTTATAATAAAGTACTCCAAATTTCAGTCACGGCAGCCCATCTTAACGAAGACTGACATTCTGCGCGAGACGTCTTATAGTGTACCTATGTGCGCAAACACAAGTGCACTCTTAACTCCCTCACTCTCATAATTCGATGGGACGGCAATCCAACACGGCCGGAAATATCAGGCAGAAGCCGGTGGGGCTTTACGTGTTTTCCGAAACATTGGGCTGGCAACGCCGCCAAGTTCATAACTCCGAGCTGCATTTGAGAATTTCTTGATAAAAACTCCAATGACTTTCAGTTAGCCCGAACCAGGATTCGAATCCGAGACCTCATGTAAAGCAGTCGCATCTTCTACCGTTGCGCACCGAGGCAGTCCAATTATAGTTTTATAATTGTGAAAATTTGTGAAGATATACTTTATGTATTACTTTTATATTCCCGTGGGATTGGGATTGTGGGATATATAAAAATTAAACAACCTACCCTAAATAGAGCCAGTAGGTACGTAGCGCTACTGCCTTAGAATAATAACGCCGTTATTATTCTAAGGCTACTGCATGCAACTGTGAAAGATTGAACACTTCTCCGTTGGAGCACTAGCAGGCGCCGTATGATATGGGTTCGATCCCAACACAAGACGAAAATACATAATATGTATGATCTAAATAGTTAGATCCATCAAAGTAAACTTTGTGCCCGTTGTTTTGTTACAACCCATGAATTATACAAGTGCATCCATTATTTTTAATTCCTTTGCCAATATGGGGAAGGTTTGGTCATATATCCATTTATGTTTAATTATTACAATTATATAGAAACAATTAGATATAAACAAGACCTTTACAAACTACAGGTCATTCGCAAACAATCTACAGTTAAAATAAAACAATAAGGTTAATAACTTAATAAAAACAAGCCAGAATATGTAATTACTATATTAACACTAATCGTAAACTTAAAATGTAAATGAATTTCACAGATAAACAAGCTTGGCGTTTCATATTATGCTAAATTCTAAGAACCTAATTAATAGTTTCCTTGTTGCAATTTGTAAAAGACTGGTTTAGAAAAAAATTGTTACATGACAAATGTAACTGGTTGTAAACTTCTTATGGTTTTGCATTACGTAGGATAAGGGCATGTCTATGGTCGAAGAATTTCCAACTGATTCCAATATAAACGAGGTTTTAAGAGTACATTACTATCATGGTAGGCAGCGGCTCGACTGTGTGTACCCTTGACATTGCGGAGGCCTATTAGCGGCTGTTACCATATACCTTGCCTTGGCAGATGCGCCGATGACTCATATGCTAGAAACAATAAAAAATATTGTTGAAGCGAATGAAACCAATTTTGAACTCAGTGCAGACACAAGCTTAGTACACCTGACTTACAGAAAGATACATGACACGACATCTATAAAATAGGTCACAAAGTAACACTTATGAACGTCAGAGTTACATTGACCAGTTGCCATGCTCAGCAAAGCAGTCGTAGAACCAATGAAAAAAACTTACGGCCATTTTATTAATCGTCTAGTTTACAGGATTGTTTAAACAAATCTTTTATGTATCTGTCTACACCCTTAGGTCGTAGTAAGTACCGCAATGTGCGCGTGCGCAGCGTGCGCCCGCGCTGACTCACGCGCTCTTTTAAATTATAACAATAACATTGTAGGACGTTCACATTGTATGCCCGAGGTTTTAATCTCCAACGTTATTAGCCCTCCTTTATTTACTTCGCTTTATGTAGGTACTTGTTCGATACGTTCTAATAACTGACCACTAAATGATTCCGGTATTTATATTTTTGTCAAAGGTTGTTCCGGTCAAAAGAATAGTATTTGTCTTCTAGTTATTATGCTACAATAAGTAAACGCGTACTTAAATATTATTGTTTCCTTGAACGTAAAGTAACTAGAATGTAAAGAAATAAAACTTAAAGGATAGGGATTTTTATTGCACACAATTATGTATACTTCTTGTACTAATATTACCTACCTAACTCACATACCTGCTTTTGTTAAAATAAATTATTCATCTATAGTTTATAAGATATCTTGCAATTTGGGTTGCAAATTACAACTTTATAGAGCTATGAATAACAATAGCTAGTTGTGTGCATCTTCAATTAGACTTTATCTGATATGTAATTTTCGACTTTGATAATAAGTAAAAAAGAAGCAGCTAAGTACTGCTAACAAAATTATTGACCGTTGTAAAAAGCAATAAATACTTACGTGACTATTGATAACATCTTACGGCATGACATCATGGTACTCGTAAAAGATGCCGTTCATCTATTTATCCATGTCTACTTGTAGCTGATTTAATATATATATTATTGAGTCAAAATCAAAATCAAGAATATGTTTATTCATGTAGGTCACAAAGTAACACATAAAACTTCAAAGTTACACATATTAATGTGTATTTACATACCTTTTGCCATGTTCAGCAAGCAGGGGCGTAGAACTAAAAAGAAGAACTGGCAAGAAACTCACGGCCACTCTTTTTAATCGCGCCAAGTTTACGTTTAGTTAGTAATGTATATTTTACTAGTATTTTCTGTAAGGAGCTGCAACCATTAAACCACTTACCAGTCAGTCAAGTTAACTTGCCATTGCTTGAAATTACAGACATAATTGGAAAGCTATTGTGTCTAGCCGCCAGTGTGCCGCTGCGGCTCAGTAGATTAATTACTTCTAGAAGCAGATCCGATAAGCAGTGCTCTCTGGTCTCATCACCCTATGAAAGACATCGGAAGCGTCAGTTGAAGGTACATGTCAGTCATGATGACTCCTTTGTTTAACATTACAAGCAGAATATTGCAGTCACTGAAGGCTCTGTTCTCGAGGCCCAGGATAGTGGAGTATCTAATAAACCTATCATCTAATGTATTCTACATCTCCAGTCCTTTTTTTGTCCTGCAAGCAACGCCACAGTAGTTATGGGCACACGCAAATGAGAGAGAATGAGACTTTAAAAATATTAATATACATGTATTTACGATTATATGTCCAGCAAAAGTGTATTTACACACATTTCGTAAGTTGCCGTCCAACAAATACATGGCATTACCGCGTTGCTATTCAAACTTTCGTAATACAAATTTCAATAAATCTTTAACCATCCCTAAAATTTAACCTAGGATCTCGCAATGAGCCGCGGACATAAGAGGAAACTTACGCCAATGGAGTAAGCGGACTACAAAAAAACGTGATTCATTTAATCAACAGTACTTACTTTAAAATTTTATTTGTGTTGATCATGTTTATATCCCATTTAAATTAAGTAAACTGGACACGGACACAGTGTTTCAAATACGTACTTCATTTATAATGTACACAAAGCTTTATCTAATCGGCTGCCTACTACCGATGTGTAATTACAAAGCAAACAATTTTAGTTTAATCCTTGCTAACCGTATGCTCCTATCTGTGAACTAACACGGACTGAAATCGGTCAAGGATTAGGCTTCCATAATTAAGTAGGTATACCATTTGTAATTTTCCACTGCTAACATCTCTATAGTACAATATTGCATAATCTCCTTTCTCGTGAGGCGCGCTTTTATAACCGATATTAATTATTTAAGAATAATCAATTTCTGAATGTAGACCTAAATTCTATAGGTACAAACCGCACAAATAAGCTGCTCTCTATACGATATAATTATATACATATACTAACCTGTCGTCGGGACGTGACGACCCCACCGCTCACTGGCGGATCATCTCCTCCAGTGCAGCTAGTCAACCGTTAGATAGCAGTCAAACCATCCTAAAAATAGGCGGAAGGAAATACAAAGATGCTAGGTGGGCAGCAGCGCCTAGTGATGAAGACTTCCGCCACTGCGATCGCCAATCTGCCAGCCAAGCGTGGTGATTATGACAAAACTCTCCCAGATGAGCTATACCTACAAAAACCGGCCCCTAGTCCCCAGCGGCCTTGCTTGTCCTGGCTCAGGTAGTGGCTATGGTAACGGCGGGGCAAGGGGTGCTAAGAATCTCCGGCAGAGATCGTGCTACCACCACCGACGACAATTGGCCCTGGAAACATTTAACACTGCGGACCGACGAGAAGATTGTCGAGCTGAAAGAAGAAGTGAGCAAGATACGATGGGATATTATAGGCTTTTCGGAAGTCCGAAGACAGGGGGAGGACTCGATAATCCTCAAATCCGGTAACTTGCTTTTCTACCGGGACGGCGACCAGTAGTCCCAAGGTGGTGTCGGGTTCATCGTCCACAAATCTCTCGTGAACAACGTGGTAAATATCGCGAGTGTGTCGAGCAGGATAGCGTACCTTATACTCAGAATATCTAAACGGTATTCGTTGAAAGTCATACAGGTTTACGCAGCGACCTCGGCGCACCCCGATGAAGAGGTGGATGCTATGTACGAGGACATATCTCGAGCTATACATAGCACCAAGACCCATTACACCGCTGTCATGGGAGATTTCAATGCCAAACTCGGCAAACGAGGCGGTGATGAGCAGAGTGTGGGGCAATTTGGATATGGACATCGTAACTCGCGGGGCCACCTGCTGGCTAGCTTCATGGAAAAGGAAGGACTCTACATGATGAACTTCTTCTTCAAAAAGCGAGAATGCCGCACGTAGACTTGGACTAGTCCCGATGGTGCGACCAGAAACGAGATAGACTTCATCATGTCGTCGAAGAGGCAAATATTCAACGACGTCTCCGTAATCAATTCGGTGAAAGCTGGAAGTGATCACCGGATGGGATGGGATGGGATGGGATGTGATTAGGGGCATATTGAATATTAATACATGCCTAGAACGGTCTAGATTGATGAAGTCCACGCTCCGACTTAAATGCCTGGACGAGTACGTAGATGTGGACGACTACAACAACAGAATCGTGGACGCTGTCCATAGAGCAGGGTCAAAATTCTTTAAGCTCCAAAAGACCAAAAGATCAAATAAGATCACAGGTCCGACCAGGGAGCTTTTAGAGGAAAGGCGTAGGATGCTTCTGCAATCCTCCGAGGATATTCTAGAATACCGGCGCCTCAATACTCGCGACCTTCGCCAATACAACACAAATTGTGTCCGTGAGGCGATTGAGCGGAACAAAGGTTCCAAAGTGTTCGCGAGAGATCTGTCTATTGGAAAAAGCCAGCTAACAAAGCTAAAGACGGAGGATGGCAGAACAGTAACGTCCAAACCTGAACTCATGAAAGAGATCGAGATGATCTATGGACAGTTATACGTGACTACACGACCGCCTGTTACCACTCCAGCAACAGACCCTAGAGCTAGATTGACACGACACTACACCGAAGATATCCCGGACGTCAGCCTGCATGAGATTAGCATGGCCGTCAAACTGCTCAAAAACAACAAGGCGCCGGGTGATGACGGAATTACGACTGAGCTTCTGAAAGCCGGCGGCTAAAAGCCTCCATAGAACTCTACGGAAGTTTTTAATCCCATCGTACTCGAGGGTAAAACGCCACAGGCAGGGCACAGAAGTATGGTGGTGCTTTTCTTTAAGAAGGGCGATAAAACTCTTTTAAAGAACTATAGACCTATCTCACTTCTGATTCACGTCTACAAGCTGTTTTCAAGGGTCATCACGAAACGTCTTGAGAGTAGGTTATACGATTTCCAGCCGTCTGATATAGTCCGTAAAGGCTACAGTACCATAGACCACATACATACGCTGCAGAAGTTGGTCAAAAATCTGAAGAATATAACCAGCCTTTGTGCGTGGCGTTTTTGGACTATGAGAAAGCCTTTGATTCGATTGAAACCTCGGCAGTGCTGTAGTCTCTCCAAAGGTGCCAAATTGACTACCGGTATGTCGAAGTGCTGAATTGTTTGTATAAAAACGCCATGCTAGTCTTGGAGACGGACTAGCATGGTGGCGTTTGGCTCGAAACCAATAAAACTACAGGGTGACACAGGGGAATGTTATATCTCCGAAACTGTTCACCGTCGCGTTGGAAAATTTTTTCAAGCTTTTCGATTGGAAAAAAATCTCCATCAACATCAACGGCGAGTACATCACTCACCTTCGATTTGCCAACGATATCGTGGTCATGGCTGAGACGATGGAAGACCTCGGCATAATGCTCGATGGTGTCTGTAGAGTTTCCCGACAAATAGGTCTTAAAAAACATGGACAAGACTAAAGTCATGTCCAACATCCATGTTACACCTACTCCTATTAAGGTTGGAAACTTTACTCTCGAAGTTGTCGACAAATTTTAATATGTATACCTGGGAGAAAAGATCCAGTTAGATCCAACTTCGAGAAAGAGGTCAATCGTCGAGTCCAACTCGGCTGGGCAGCGTTTGGGAAGCTACAACATATCTTCTCGTCCAGTATACCGCAGTGTCTCAAGACGAAAGTCTTTGACCAGTATGTGTTGCCAGTGATGACTTATGGCTCAGAGACATGGTCGCTCACTATGGGCTTTATCAGAAGGCTCAAAGGGCGATGGAGAGAGCTGTGCTCGGGGTTTCCCTGCGGGATCGAATAAGAAATGAGGAGATCCGCAAGAAAACTAAAGTTGCTGACTTTGCTCTCCAGATAGCCAAGATGAAGTGGCAGTGGGCAGGGCACATAGCACGCAGAACCGATGGCTGTTGGGGCAGAAAGGTTCTGAAGTGGCGGCCACGCACCGGAACACGCAGCAGGGGTAGGTAGGTAGTAGAGTAGTAGTAGGTAGGTAGGGTAACAAGGTGGACCGACGACCTGGTAAGGGTCGCGGGAAGCGGTTGGATGCGGGTGGCCCAAGACCGGTCTGTGTGGAAAACCTTGAGAGAGGCCTATGTCCAGCAGTGGACGTCTTTCGGCTGAGATGATGATTTACCTGTATAAACATAATAGGTAACTAATAAATTATTATTTGGACTCCTGGGTGACCACTAGGTCGACCAGGAGTCGAAATACGACCGAAATTCAAACAAAAATATTTTAAATTCAAGATAGCTTTCTATCCCTTCTCCATATATTATTTAACTATGCCTAACCTAACAATCAGCCGAGTGCACAATATATTTAAAAAATAGATGCCCTAGTTTATAGTTTACGTATTGATATTAAGAATACGTAGATATACTACGTATTGGTGTATATGGTAGGTAAGTATACCAGTTAATTGTCTATTGGGTACCTACTTACCTAGTTATCTTTTCAATCACAAGCAATTTATTTACAAAATGATATTAAATACTAAAATGTCACATTATCCTTCGAAAGTAACAATGCTTTCCTCATTGGTTCATTTGCATTTCGATTGGCAAAATATTGGCTGACGTGCGCCGTGCGCATAACAATTAACTAACAATTAACCAACAAAATGTATATAACAAACAAACAGACATTTATTTGCAAATGTTTAGGGGAAGCATGATAAACGTTAATTTCGAAATCATCGTTGTTATAAATCTGTCAAAATTAATAACAAACCCCTTACGGAGTGTCACCGCAATTTTCGACCTCGAACTTCGATAGAACCCACTACAATTCCTTATTATTACTACGTCAAGTACGTATATCATATTGTAGACCAGGATAAAATACCATTAAATAACTATTGTAGATTTCCTTCTAGAAGTACACGGCCTTTCTACTGTATATAGGTCAATTTAATAGTTTTATGAGCTGGAAACAATGGTTTTTTGAAACCCTAGATTTTTACATTGAGAGTTCTATACCCTGAGAGTCATTTCATAATAATTATTGATTGTTAAACACACAGCATTCTTGTTCAAATCTAGTGCACAATGTATCCCGACTTTTGGAACACCTTCACCCTCACAAAAGATAGCAGCCAAATTGTTGCGGCTAAGAAGACGCTGTCCAATCATGTGGACATGTGTGTGTGTTGCAAGTAGGTGGTCGACACCCATCACCATATAACTTTATTGTAAAATATCATAAACTAAGTAAAATAAAACTAAAGACTATATAATAGAGGTTAAAGTATGAAGTTGCCGTTGTATAGTAATAGATACTTTGAATTGACATAAAACCTTCATGGTGTGAGATTTACGAGTAAAATTTTTTCACATGATGAAATAAATGGTGCACATTTTTTAAAAGAAGAATCCAATAGGGATTCTTCTTTTAAAAAATGTGCACTATTTATTTTCGACATTCAATTGTTTTTTTATTCAGCTTAGACGGGAAAGATGGATACTTCGAAAATCCGAGTCATTTTTGAATACGTGTTCCGACGCGAAACTAACGCGGCAGAAACGGCTAGCAAAATCAACGCTGCGTTTGGAGAGGAGAGTACACACAGTGCGTTTTTGGTTTATACGCTTTCGTAATGGAAACTTCGACTTGAAGAACGAACCACGTAGAAGACCGCCCACACAGGTGAATAACGCTGAATTGAAGGAGATGGTGGAAGCCGATGCGAGTCAAACTACCCAAGAATTAGCAGCGTGGTTTAACGTTCCCCTACCTACAATATTGGCTCATTTGCAACAAATCAATAGGATGAAAAAATATGAAAAATGTATGCCTCATGATTTGACTGATCTGCAGAAACAAATACGTGTTGAAACTTGTGTTGCCTTGTTATCGGTACAGAAATGAAGGAATATTGGATCGAAATGTGACATATGACGAAATGTGGATTCTTTACGATAACCGTATGCGAAAAATGCAATGGCTGACCCCAGGTCAAACGCCGCAATAGTGCCCTAAAGCAAAACTTACCAATAAAAAGGTAATGTTAACTGTTTGGTGGTCTCTTCATGTTGTTATTCAATATAGCTTTCTCAGGTCTGGTCAAGCAATAACAGCAGATGTTTACTGTGCCGGACTTCGAACAATGATGGCAAAACTGGCAGTGAAACAGCCCCGACTCGGGAATCGAACTTCACCATTATTGCTCCATGATAACGCAAGACCTCACACTGCACGAGAAACCGTTGTAACTCTACAGGAGTTGCAGTTAGAAACCATACATCATCCTCCGTACTCGCCAGACCTTACTCCAACGGACTACCATTTTATTCGTGACTTGGACTATTCTCTACGTGATAAAAAGTTTCTTCCCAGGCAGTAGGTACAAAATACTTTCACACAGTTTGTCGAATCTATACTCCATTTGGTTGGGTACTTAACTAAAGGTAAACAATCTGCA
The DNA here is from genome assembly GCA_930367265.1 of Catocala fraxini. Classification (NCBI taxonomy): domain Eukaryota; kingdom Metazoa; phylum Arthropoda; class Insecta; order Lepidoptera; family Erebidae; genus Catocala; species Catocala fraxini. The sequence goes on from OV884039.1 coordinate 10,236,525, forward strand.
TATGTCATTTTAAATAAAAAATGCTGCTAGAGATCAATGTTAATACAACAATAGCGATTACTAAATCAATTGAACCGTTAGTTTAGGCAGTAGTTTATTTGTTTAATATGTCGCACCCTTAATAATACAGAGACTTAACTCAGTATTTTTGATTAATCAAATTTGAACTCTATTGCAAAGATTTAACACAAATATAATATTAGTATTTAACATATACAATTAGAGTTCAACTTGCCTTACTTTTAAATTTCGAGTTAAGTCGCTGTTTTATTAAGAGTGCGATGTGTTAGTGTAAAAAGTCACATCAAGATTGTTTACCTTTAGTTAAGTACCTAACCAAATGGCGTATAGATCCCCGGAGTTCTATCGTAAAGGCATAAATGAACTTCCGTTTAGATGGCAGCAATGTATAGATAATGAGGGTAAATATTTCGATTAAATAAATATGGTACATCTTAGCAAAAAAAACGAGTTTCAATTTTTCAGTACAAATCGGCAATTTCATACTTTAACCCCTAATATTTTGGTTGGTTGATTGGTTCCTAATCCTAGAATATTATTAATAATATTTTGCTACGTTCAGTTTTGTACATTATACTATTACAAATGTCCATGTATTACAGCATATCGTCGGCTAAAGTGTCAAACCTCGTAACTCCATTTTTTCAAACGATTTTTTTATACAATATTATTACTAATTTCTGAACGCATACATGGCAAAACTCTTAAATTCTTTTAAAAATCCATTACAGTTTAAAATGATAAATAGAAAACCACCTAACTCTGGGCCGCCATTTTGCTAAAGGCAAACCACGTATTTCCCCCCGCTCAGTACTGCACGATATGGCGTAGTGACCGCACGTCAATTTTTCGTCTCATTTAAGGAAATAATATGATTGCCGAACAAGTAAGTACTCAATACTTTTTTACATGCTTAATAGTCTTCAATAAAGCTATTAGTGTTGTAATGATTGCATTGAACTATACGTAATATTGTAAAACGGTCAGAACCTACTGTTTCTTCTGGAACAAAACGGCAGGATCATTAACAACCAATGATTTTTCATCAGTCATCATAAGAATGTTGGAGTTGTTTGTACAGAAGCATAATTTGACAGAAGGTGCAGACATTATTATGTACAGCGACGGTTGCACAATGAATAGAAATGTCACTTTGTCAAATGCACTTCTCAACTTTGCTGTTCAAAATAAAATCAAAGATGTGCAAACATTTTTTGAGTTAGTGGGGCCATACGCAAATTGTAGCTGACTCCATGCATTCAGTAATTAAGAGACAGGTCAGAAATAAGAAAATTAACGTTCCAGTAGACTACGTAAACATTGCCAAAACAGCCTGCAATAAAAAGCCTTACCACGTCGAATATTTGGAGCACACGTTCTTCAAGCAATTTGATAATTTGAAAATAATAAAACGATTAGACTAAGAAGAAAGGCAAGGGATCCTGTTGTGACAGATTTGGGACAACTAACGTATTTTCCGGAGGGTAAAATCTTGTACCGTCTGGGATTTACTGAAGAACACGATGAAAATCCACTGCAAATAAGAGCAAAGTTTACTGATCCAGTTAGCATGCAAGACCTGCCAAGGCTTTATTCTGAAAGATTGAAAATTAAAAAGTCTTAGTTTGAACACCTTCAACAGTTAAAAATGATCATGGAAACGGTTTACCATCCATTTTATGATGCTATTCCTCATGAATAGATTTTAGTTAGTTATTTGATTTCGTGTCTCAATAGTCACAAACAATAATATTTTAACATTGGAGTCAGAATAAGTACCTACAACTGAACAGCAAGACTGATAAACTGTAGATTTTATTACTATTTAACGTTAACTATTTTAAGGAGTTTAAATTGTTGAGCTAGAGATTTTATAAAACTTTCATGCATAATATCTTATAAGAAATTGTTCCTCAGTTTTTTTTTATATAAGTAAAACTTTAGAAAGAAAGAAAGAAAATAATGTTATTTGTTCCACGCTCATTATATAAGGTAACAGAAAACACAACCAAAAGTACATATAGAACAAATAAGGTCCTGCGTCAGCAATGTTGCAGTATATCCACAACGCTGGTATTCTCGCAGACCCTGAATGATTTCGGTGCATGTAGGCAGTAACATACATACAACTCAATTAAAAACAAAATATCAAAAAACAAAAAAAGAGTAACTTAAATAAATAGGCAGAAGGTGGATGGCAGAAAGTAATTTCATACTAAATAATAATATTGGTATCTATATAATATAATATAATAATATAATACTTATATGTATACATACATATAGAATTAAAAGTACCTTGAAAATAATAAAAAACAGATAATATAAGATAAATAATACATAATAAAGACATTGTATCAATAAAAACGTTATATTACAACGCAGCATATAATGTTGTGTTACATTTCTGAACGACCCCCGGCTCTTGTCAACAAAACATGACAGTGATTGTCATCGATGTCATGTGGGTAGTAATAATTCTAAATATCAATTGCAAAATAAAATAAGCATCCATCGGCGTCTGCGCAATGAGAAAAAGAGGCTGGGATGATATTTTATAATAGATTATATTTATACTTATCATGTATCAACATAAATTTTCACATAACAGACAGCTATGTAATGCAATCTACGTTAAAAGTTTAAAAAGTTTGTGTTTTTAATGACATGTATATTTAGGTAATGTCAACAGTGAAGCAACACTAATTTACAAATTATGACCCGGAATCATAAAGGTAAGTGGACATGCCGCTACTAAAATTACGTTAAAGTTCTTTGAGAACTTAACAAAATATGCTTAAGTTTGATTTGGAATGCATGTAACGATTTCATGTTCCAGAGTGGTGGCGGCAGATCATTCCAACACTTAGTAGCAGCATACCTGAAACCTTTGTCTAGTCGCAACAGATTCTAGAGATAAGAATAATGAGATTTTTACAAGATTTATTAATATCTGAAAAGATAGTTATTTACCCTTAAGATATACAAAATATTAAGTTTACTAAACTTATTCGGACTATGTTCATAATCATACCAACTTCTAGAACTAAGGATTAATTATCTTGATTGTTAGCCTATCATAAGCGATTTATAAATTATCTGCAAGCTATTGTTTTACACTAGAAGCGGTCGTTTTTGGTTTCTTTTAAATAAAAATGTTATAATACACAATTTAAGTATTTTTTGTAGCGATGCTCGTATGTCCCTAATTACAAAATTTTATTACAGGAAAACTCGTAACTCCATTTTAAGACACTTGCCACGAATTTATATGTAATTATATTTCGGAATATTCTTTCTATTAATTTTAATAAGTATTTATTTATATATAAAATCAAAACAAACCTATATACTAAATTTTTCGAGGTGATGTTTATTGTGCCTCCTGTAAAATTTGATCTAATGGAGTTACGATGTCTGACACTTTAGCCAACGATATTGTGTAATCTTATTCTTAACTATTATTTTAAATGCATATGTGAGCTTGTTTCTTTGTAATGGTTTCACGCCTAAACTATTTGACCGATCATCATAATATGACGATGTATGCGAAATGTCATAATGATCGATGGAGTTGTTAAGGCGTGAAAGCGTAACAAACTAACTCACATACACATTTATAATATTATTATTTAAGGAAGGCGTTAGGACCAGTAGAACCATGGAAGGCATTAGGAGAGGATGGAAGGGTGTGGCTGACTTTATTCTTCAATAAGTTGTTGCGTGACAATACCCGAGGAATGGTGCAAAAGCTACGTGGTGCCCATTTTTAAAAATAAGGGTGTTATCCAAGAATGCAACAATTATCGGGGAATAAAGTTAATGCCTCATAGTATGAAAGTATGGGAAAAAGTAATTGAGCGACGCCTGCGAGACGAAAGTGAGATCTCACGTAACCAATTCGGTTTTATGCCTGGTCGAGGTACAGTGGATGCCATTTTTGCACTTCGCCAATTATGTGAAAAATACAGGGAGGCGCATAAAAATTTGCATATGGTATTCGTCGACCTTGAGAAGACATATGACCGGGTGCCGCGTGAAGTCTTATGGTGGGCCTTTAAGGAGAAAGGAATGACTGAAAAGTACCTGAAGTTGATTCGAGCCATGTACGTTCAATGTCGTCGCAAGTCCGGTCCGCAGCTGGTATCACAGCCAGATTTAATGTAGCGGTAGGCTTGCACCAAGGGTCGGCTCTTAGCCTATACCTCTTCCTGTTAATTATGGATGCTTTAACATCGAACATACAGGCAGAGGCACCCTGGTGCATACTATTTGCCGATGACATCGTTTTGGTAGCAGAGAGTGGACAAGAGGTGCAGAGTAAGCTGGAGGAGTGTCAGCAGAGACTGGTGAATGTAGGCCTTAGAATAAGCAGAACCAAAACGGAATACATGTTCTGTGACTTTGGCGGTCTCTCCAGTCCTATACCGGTTACACTCGGCTGTATACCTATACCAGTATGCTCCGACTTTCACTACCTCGGTTCCCTCCTGCAAGATGACGGCGAAATTGATTGGGATGTTAGCCAACGAATCAACACAGGATGGATGAAATGGCAACAGATCTCGGCCACAATATGCGATCCTAAACTGCCTTTGAAATTAAAGGGTCGCATGCATAAGGCGGTTATAAGGCCTGTCGTACTGTATGGAGCTATGTGTTGGGCTACTAAGAAGATGGATGAGAAACGATTGCATGTAGCAGAGATGAGAATGTTACGATGGATGTATGGAGTGACAAGAATGGGCAGAATTAGGAATGAATATGTAAAAGGTAGTCTGAAAGTGGTGCCCATAGACGAGAAGGTGAAAGGAAATCGTTTGGCTTGGTATGGACATCTTATGCGAAGAGATCATACGCATGTAGATAACACACATACATACACATTCGCTTGAACACACGTGTGCATACAATGTACCATATATCCCGATTACCTATATTATATTATTATTCCCCTTCCCTATTTGTACTTGTTGTTAGTTGCTGTTGTTTTGTAATACTATTGTACCTATCATTTGTCACTAGTATTTGATTTAGTAGTTACTCTTTTAAAAAATCTTAAATACCTACAAAGAAACAATGTTCTAATTTGTATCCATCCATCCAGAAAGACGCTGGCGACTGTGACACAGATTACACTAGTACAATCGTCAACGCATTTCTCTAAGATTAAAAACATCATTGTTATGTGTGTATATATGTAAATGTAGATTAAGAGAAAAATTTTAACTATTGATTTGATAAAATAAACTATTCTAATTCTAATATTTATACGTCAACTCTTTGAATTAAAATATCTATGACAAAAAGCCTTTCATAAGGCATTCAAAACAGAGGGATCATTTTTTTAATGGCAATAGACGTCAACTATCTGTCACTGTCAAATAAAGTCAAGCTGCTCTGTGTTCTGTCAATTTTTTCAAACAATTAACAAAGTCCTGTTGTAGTTTTTGGGAAACCAAGGTTTCCACAACATATATGCCATAAATATGTAATTACTAATTGATATATCTAATTACATGTAAAATTTAAGTAATTGCATATATCTTCTTAGTATAGAAGAAATATTTTAAATTAAGGAAATAAATAATACAAACTTCAACATAGTACACTAATTATACTTTACTTATCTCTAAGGCAATAAAAGTATTGTTTAACTTTATTTTCAGCTCTTTTCTGCTTCTCAAGATGACTTCTTTTCACGAAAGACAAAAATCTCTCTTTAATCATTTGAAAGAAGCTGAAGATCAATGTGGTTTTTCTAAGACAAACAAAAAAACAGAGCCAGTTGACTACGGTACAATTGACAGACGCACTTATAAGAAATTAAAGCATGAGATGAAACAGTTCAGAGGCAGAGAGAGTATATACAAGAGAGCTCAGGCGAATATTCGTGAATGCTTAAGAGCTAAAACCATCCCGGATCACATTAAAAATCCTAAAAAATGGGTATACTACTCACTTGCAGATGTTACACAAGAACAAATGTCAGACGCCACAAACACTGCAACGGCATTAGCACTCATAAGAGAAATGGAAGAAAAGGAAGCAGCACAATCAAACATGGAATGTGATTTTGACGAAACTGGAGTTTTTAAGAAGCCTACTTTCCGTATTTCTTCTGCTATCAAAAAAGCACCAGCAATCACCACAGATGATAAAGTTGTTTTTAAAAGTAATAAAGTAGTCATGCCGGAATATGTTGTTGGTGTTACAAAGAAAACTGACAAGAAACCTAATCCATTGATAAAGAAACCATCCAAAAATTGTGAGAAGAATATGGAGCTCAAATTGGACCATCTTTTTGAAGAGGAAGATTAATATAATATTATGTACTAACTAATTAAGTAATTAGCATATATATTATAATTTATATTAATAAACATGGCTTATCCATAACCAATATGTTTTATTTGATATGGTGGAATAGTTAGTGTTCTTAATATAAAGAATTTTTCTATGCATTATCTAAACTTGTTGTTCTGTAATAAGTAAATCAAAAGAAAGATGAATGTCTTTAACTGATATGATGAAACAGAGTACTCTAATATAGATAATATCCAATATATTGAGTTGGTTAAAGATAAATAAGATTAAAACCAGAAACTGCTGTTTTCTTTTCCAGAAAACTGCTACATATTACACTAGAGGGATGATTATTTATATAGTTATCTCAATGCAACAACAAGCAATAAGCTAGAGACTTCCAAGTGCTAATGATCAGGTGTAATTTATGTAATAAAAGTATTTTTCAGTTTGCAGTTCCTAGAAATGTACAGCTAAATCGAGACAAAGGAAATTAATGTACTATTTAGGGTTGTGAACACTGTTATACATAAATTTAACTTTCAGCTGTCTAATGACATAAATTTTGGGATAGCTTGCACTTAATTTCCATTGCAATGGCCATTAGTATGACTCTGTCGATATTTTAACTGGAATATAAATAAATGTTAGGTATAATTTTAAAATTGCATGGTAATAAAAAGAAAGTAATAAATAATTTTGATGTTTGATGAATCTATATTTGCGCGCCTGTAATGGCAGAATATGGTGTACAATATTTAATTTAAGAACATGTATATCACCATATTCTTGGAAATAAAGTTATTATTATTAAACAGATTGCTTGATAGATTACCATAATGTAGGGAAGGATAAGGGATTGGTGTTCAATAAAATATATTTTTATTAAATTACCATTAAATGCTTTATTTACATAAATATCATCAACACTGTGATATAATAGCAGAATCAGATTTTATTTCCATATTATCTGATTGTTGATTCTTGTCTATGTCGATCGACGATGTCTTGTTCTCTGCTGCAAAGGCACTGAGATCTCGCATCATGGAGTATGCATCTTCGCCATCAGCATAATATTTTGGTTCAATCTCTAAGATTTTAAAACCAAGTGAATTGGTATACAAGTTGAGTGCAGCTCTATTGCTTTTTCTTACATGCAGTGATACATATTTGGCCTGAAATCATAAATAACATTTTGTGATTAGATTTTCTTCAACTTCAAATCATACTGCACTTATTTTAAAAGTAATGAACACAATAGGTTTTACTATTAAAATAAACACAGCATAAAAATCATGACATTTTAAATAAAATTATAGGTGAACCTATTCTGGACCTGTTCTTTGTTGGTACAAAGAACAGAAAAATAACTCATAATTTTAGCACCATTTATTTATATTGCATAATAAAATGTAACTGATTTATGTATGTGTGCAATGTACCACATTTGGCCATCTTCAAAGCCATGTGGTAATCATGGTGTCTATTGTCTTAGCAATAATTAGTAGACTATTATAACAATAATTACCTGGAAACACTCTACCATAGCAAGTGAAGCTTGGTTCATAAGTTTCTGAGCAAGTCCAAGGCGACGGTGTGATCTTTTCACTGCCAATGATGTGATATGTCCATGACGGTTGTCCTCACCATCTTCTTCCATTTTTGCTAGTACGTAACCTGTTTACAAATATAATATATTTATTACATTATAATTTCAAGGAATAACAGACAAAAACGTATACTCTTAATTTAATAAAATATTTTTAATATTTTATACACATCTCAGATAAAAATGCAATTAAAATTAACTCAAGCAAAATGTCTTGTTTAGTATTTTTAAATGTGTTATATGTTTTAAGCTCAGACTTGTGTCTGAGCTCCAAGCATCAACTAAAAAAACTTTATAAAAAATATTAATCTGTGTGTATCTTTTAAGAAAACAGCCAAAAGCTTTGTTGGTTTTGGCTGGTTTCTGACTAATTGATGAGTTCAATATGAGCATCAACACACAAATTATTACCTTTTATAAAGTTTACATTTTAAAAACTTGTTAATGTTTGAACTTTGCTCATATGCTTCAGTTTTATATTATTTATTCCTGATATAACAAAATTTTATTGGTGAATTTGTATAACTTACCAACAATATGGCCTTTCTCATCTTCAGCTACATAGCTAAGCTGAGGCCATGACAGTCCATGGTAGAAGTAGTATTTCATTTGATAGTTCTCAGGCAAGCAGAGCAGATTGCAATGCTGCATATTCATCAGATCGCTGGGTCGTGCACATCGGATATTCATTTTGTGATGTCTCTAAAAAGTACAAGCCCTATTTTAATATTATGTTTACCGGCAGACTAATTACTGTAACCTTTCCTAATTTTAATGAGAACAGTACAGCCCTATAAATGATAACCCTAAAACTTAATCAATGAAATGTGATAGTAGTTCTTTCTTGCTTATACTTTCTTATTAGGCTGTATATAAAAGTGCCAGAGCCTTATATGATTACATTCTTTGTTGTTGTAATTTAAAGTACAGATGCTACTCATGAATAATTACTTTGATATTGTTTATTCCCTTCGAATTTTTCTTATCTTGGTAGGCTGCCTGATTTCGGAAGCCGGAGGGCTATCTTGCATACCACCTAGAAGCTCACGCACGAATCGGAACTTTGACAGACAACACTTCCACACAATGTACCAACCTGGAACAAAGAACACAAACATTGGTATTATGGTACAACAAAAGATAAACTACTTCATGATGGTAATTATCATAATTAATTAAGTTAGTAATGATTGAAATTACAAGCATATTGGGCTACTTACAAAATAACACAAAGACAAAAACTAAAAATACGCTACATACGAAGGTTATAACAGCTAATATCACTTCCTTCATATCTCACTAAGCATAGGTTAATAATTATGAACACGAGGTTAATGCATCCACTTTACCAGAACAATAACTATATCTTTACATAAATTATCAGTCGTAAGGAGCGTGTCAGATTTTTAACATAGTGATGTTTATTGCCCGTGATTTACAGAGCGCCATTTTGGTTCAAGAAGTGATAAAATAGGTATATCAATAAATCCCTACTTTGGTAAGGAGTTGGTAATGTAAAATTATACATACTTATATCAAAATACCGAAAAATATGCTTTCAATTAACTACTATACCTTGTTTTTCTTCAAATTCAAAAATTATTCATCTAACATAACCTCTTATTTGAGACATTTACTAATTCGTTCAGAAATGCTTGACACGCATAGTCAATTACCATTACAAAAAATACTGCGTTTTAATTACCAAAAGACCGTTGCTCAAAAGTATAGGTTCAATCGAGTTGAATGAACTTAATGTCAGCAGTCAGTGTCAATTATTGTATATAACAATCAAAACAAAACAATTTTCTCAAGCATTTTGTGACAGAAAATGTAAAAATCTTATATGCCTAAAATTACAATATTTTGTATTACCTTGTTTATTACTATAGAATATGGAAGAAGAGGGTCACGATGAAAAACCATCGGCATCTGCCTTTTTGTAAGTTAATGTGTGGGTAAGCCGTAATAAATGGCTTACTGCAAGACTTCTTTATTTCTAAAGATAAATAATAGATCCCCAATTCATTCTCAAATAAACACAGTATCATCTACTGAAATAACCTTTATCTTACCACAGCAGGCACAGGAGTCCAACGTTTAGCAAAGAAGAAGTAAAAGCATTGCTGAACATAGTCGAGAAATATAAAACAACCGTATTTAATAAATCAACCAGTGCTGCAGCTAGTTACGCTAAGGAAGCAACTTGGGTGAAAATAGCAAAAATATTTAATAGTCAAGGTTTCACACATGTAAGAAGTGCAGATTGTTTAAAAATAAAATGGGATAACTTGAAGAAGGAAGCGCGAAAAATTTCAAAGAACTTAATGGATTATAAGTACAGTGATAGTGATGATGTGACTAACCACATGGTGGCTATGATGTGTGAAGCTGAAAACAACACCAGTACGGTTGAGGAACCTGTAGAATCTGATGAAGACCTAAACGGTAATAGTAAAAGTTCATTCAAATATTACAATGTGTATAACCAAATAGTGTTATCCAAAAATTATCTTCTTATCTGATATACCTATCTCACTACATTAATTTCATGTCAGTAAACATCTCAAATCCTGTTGCCGTTAACAGGTTTGACCTTTTAAATGGCAAATAAACTTGTGACATTTGGGTATGGGGCATGTCTGCATTACTCTGAGAACTATATAATATATAAAAGTGACACTACTTCACATGAAGTAGTGAGTACATACCCAAACTGGTATATTTACCATGTATCTTTTGAAAAGAAGCATACCTACATGCTTTCAATGATAAATAAAATAAATCTTAGAGAATGCAACATATAAATATATTTCCTTTACATACCTACATAAAATAAAATTATAGGAAATCAAAAATATTTTCTATAAAAAATAAAATATGGCATTTCTTGAAACCAATGATTTATGGTAGCTGTTGAATTAGATCAATTGACTCGGTATTGTCATTTCCTTGTATGAAAATGAGGCACACTACAAATACCTAATTTATAAAAAACTACCCTCATGTGAAATATCATGGAAATGCCTGGAACTATTGATACTTTCAGAAACTGAACAACACAAAGACATCTCTGATGTTCACTGGAGTGGCTGTGAGGAGAAGGATATTGATGACTCTTTAGGTAAATATGTTTGTTTCTATTAAAGTATCATTAGCAACTATAGAACTTGGCATTCTACATAAATAGAAAATAGGTGTAGATTGCTACCATAGCATCTGCTCGAGTTTGTGTGAAGTCATGATATGTTGAGCAGGAATTCTGCTATGGCCTAGACTGCATGAATTATGCAACTACTGGTAATGTGCCAAGTATTTTAAGTTAAATATATATTTATGTTATCACTAAGAGTCTTGGTGTCATATAAGTCTATTTTATTATTATGTTCATATTTTGTCTTGACTGTCTGAATGCAAATAAAATAAATAACTTTTAAAATTAATAATTAATTTTTGCAGATGGTGATGATAATAGAAGGTAAATATGACTTAGATAGATAATATCAAACAACTCAATATACACATTTTGAATTACTAGCTAGTCTCTAGAAGGCAGATTAACACAAGAATAAGTTAATAGGTTGTTAAACACATGTCAACTGTTAGGATTGGCTGATTGAATAAGTAACAACCAATCAAATCACTTGAAATGTGTTTGATTTTGACTTGTCGCTGATTAGCCTTTCAGAACCCTGTGTTAAAGGCATTAGTCGATGAAATCAATGGACCTGCCTCACAATCATATTAGTAATCCTTTTGCACCTTATTAAATAAATTATTGCTTATAAATAAGATCCGCTAGACCGAAATTCGAAATCCTGATGGTTTAGGAGTTCTGACACAATGGAAGCAATATCAGGCGCTGAACCGACGACATTACGTGCTGTCGCTACTCCAGGCTGCTATTGACAATTATTTTGCTAATAGACCCAATAATTTTTATCGGTTGGACCCGGGCTACGTAACCTTACGCACTACATTCGCATTCACTACCACCATGCTTCTCTTCTTCTCCTTAGCCTTTATTATTCCCAAGTCACTTGGGGTCGGCTTTTCTGGTCTAACCAGATGTGACTGGTTATCTGTTTTTACACGGAGCGGCTGCCACCTGACCTCCGCAACCCGAACGCTGACGATACCCTAAGGCTAGACCAGTGTCAGGATATTGTAGGGCACTGACTTACCAATAACGACTGCCATAGATGTTCATGGCAGCCGGGACCGACGGCTTAACGTGCTCTCCGAGGCACGGAGCAGGCGATAATTGTCAATCAATACGCACATAATTTCGAAAAGTCATATAACTGCCGAAAGTCAGACGTGCGCGACGTGGGTTCGAACCCGAGACCCTCTGCATTGCAGTCTGTTGGTCTCCCCACTGAGCTATCGCTGCTATGCTACTACCACCTTGCTTGCCTAACAAAAATAAACACGCTACAAAAATGCGTTAAATTACTAGTAATTCATAGAAACATCCAATTGAAAACAAATACAGAATATAGATAAATTTGAAGTCACTGTATCATATTTTATTTGTCTTCTGCAGGCTTGTGAATCGTTCAATAAACTTTACGCCGAAGGAGTGCAACCTCTTGCTTCAGTGTGTTAGGCGAGAGAAGAACATTATATTATCTAAAGCAAATACAGCTAATGCGAATAAGGTCAAAAGCAGAGCTTGGTCACGGGTAATTATTTGTATATATATATATAATACTAATAATATCAGCCCTGTATTAAACTGTCCCACTGCTGGGCACGGGCCTCTTCTCAGTGTGAGAAGGGTTACGCCATAGTCCACCACGCTGGCCCAGTGCGGGTTGACAGACTTTACATATCTTTGAGAACATTATTGAGAACTCTTAGACATGCAGGTTTCCTCACAATTTTTTCCTTCACCGTTAAAGCAAGCGATAATTAACTATTTAATACGCACATAACTTCGAAAAGTCAGAGATGCGCGCCCTGGGATCGAACTCGAGACCTCTGCGTGGCAGTCCAACGGTTGCCCATTAAGCTATCGCTGCTTTTTATATATATTTTCATATAAATATATATATATATATATATATATATATATATATATATATTATTTATTAAAAAATATGAAAACACTTTGTGGGTCTTTGTGTCTGTCTGTTAGTGAGTGACGGGCATATCTCCAGAACCACTAGACCGATTGACTTGTAACTTGGTGTACAGACACCTTGGGGTCATCCCTCGGTTGAGTTTGAATATGAGCTGTGTGGGTCAAAAGACCCCCGAGATATAAGGGTCACAAGGTCACATGTATTTTAAATGCTTTTACATTTAAGACGAAGAGGTTGAATCCTGGGTTTTTCACCCATCTCGTTTGTAATATTATAAATGCAAACGAAGGAAAGTCTCTTTGCTATAATTTGGGTGCCTAGTGCGAGTTGTTTGTACGTTAACGCGATCGAAAGGTTTACCACTTTTGGCTCTCTGATTGGTTAAGAGCTTGGAACGGGCTAATCAGAGCGTCGAACGTCATAGACGTGTCTGTCGCTTTAACGTAAAACAAACTTTCACTAGGCATTCTGGTGGCCAAACGTGTTAACCGATCTCAAAGAAGTTTCTCATTATAGGTACTTGCCGAAAATACAAAAGCAACATTTTAAAGAGCCGTTACCAAGGACGCCAGTGCAATGTGATGAACACTGCACTTACGTCCTTGTTTACGGCTTTTCATTATCAATCATGTAATTTTGATAGGATGTTATAGTTTGCTCAGTATCAGTAACATAATTAACTACAATACATTTTAAACATTACTTTACTACAAATTTAAATTAACAGAAATCCAACTTCAAGTTAATTTATTACTTTAAGTTATTAATAGGTTATTAGTTTTCTGCAGTCCGTTTTATTGATGGATCTGAATAAATTATGTATTAGATTGGAAACCCATGATACGCATCTAACGAGCTACCGAAAGTCTCTATTAAACTGTTTGAAGAATGTCGAGACTGCTAACTCCACTTTATACGATACTCCACCTTACTGCCCATGTCCAGCAGTGGGCCATCACCTAAACAAATCTAATAATATTACTATTTGTACTCACTCATCAATGTATAAATCACATATTTGTAACTCGTTTGTACAGATAACAAACTCTTACAATAAACTAAGTCCACAAAAGCGTTCGACGAAAGTGTTACGCACAAAATTCACAAACATGAAGAGGTTGGCCAAAAACATCAATTTGAAAGAATATCTCAAAGATTTTGGCAAGAAACATCAGAAATTGGAAGACACCAGTCACTCCAGTAGTGTAAGTAATATTGACATTTTAACATAAGATCTCGTCGTTAAACGGTTGTACGATTTGAGAAGCACGAATAAGATAAGTTTAATTAACGCAGTAGGGCAACAGAGTGCAAAGGTCTAGCACAGGAACATTTTGTCAGTTATGTGGCATTTAAGACGGGTTCTCTACCACCGACCAAACTCATTCCCGAACCCCCAACAACATCTGCAAATTTAGGTTTGGAGCATCTCGGTAGTTATTAGTACGCTTCTAAGTATTTTCTTTTTATTTAAGTCGGTTAAAAAGACAACTCCCGCATTAGTTATAATGCCTGTCTTGGGGGCCCGAGAATACCCGGATTTAAAACAACTATTTGTGGATCGAACCCACCACAGCCGGCGCAGTGGCAATGCCGAGGCAACCGGTTAACCCACTACGCTGCTAATTCTTGCTGATATTATAAATTCGAACATCAGTTCGTTGCATTTTCTCGGCTATAAATCTTCGGACCGATTTTGTAAGGAGTATTTTTTTAACTATGTCATGTCGTAGATTATTATTATGTGCATTAATAAGGTATATTAATCTGATGTTTCATATTCCAGAAAATAAAATCGGAGCCAGCATTCGACCAGTACCGCAGTAACCAAGACGATGATGATGTCGACGACGTGGATGATCTTCACGAGATAACTCACGAACCGACCAATCGTGTCAACTCTACTTTAGATCCACTATGCACTGTATTAAATAGCGATTTTAGTATAGGTACGTAAAAGTGGATATTTCTTCTTAGTCTGTATATTCTTTAAACAAGGACTAAGCAATCTTTTAACTTGTTACCCCAGAATTCGCAGCCATATTGGCTGTATATTAATTCATGTATTGCTAATACATAATCAATCTACAATTAATACATCCGAATAACGATCAATATTATTTAAATACTTTCGTACATTCGGATAATTCGAATATGTATTTAATTAAGAATCGCAGACCGCTACTGTATGCTGTCGAACTTCTCTTTTTGATTGGGTAGATGCATATTTAACAAAATATCCTTTTAGATGATATGTAATAAGAGTAGGCTAGTGTCATTTACAAGATATATTTCTAAATGCACAATAAATTACTTGAACGCATTATTCATATTGAACTAATCATAAATAATGTTTCGCAGGTTCAATAAGCCAGTTCGAAAATAAAGAAATTGTGAAACTAAAAATAGAGCTATTGAACTATAAAATGGAAACTGCTAAGGTGAGATTCCAATTTGTTAATCAGAGTACTAAATTAGTATTTAGACATCTGCAACACTCAGAATGATCTCTGTATTGTGGAGATCTTTAAATCAAGAAGAAATAACATTTATCATATGCCTTCAGAATATGTTTGTTTCTATGCAGATTTTAGACAACTATCTCTACTATCTTTGTGATGCCAAATCTCTTTACTAAAGTGGGACTGGGAGAAATAACATGATTAAGTTTATTAACATTTGAAGTGGATCTTCAAATATTAAAAAACTGAATTAAATAAAATTCTTACGTTTAGTTACAGAGAAAAAGATTAGAAGATTTAATGCAGGCTGATGCAGCGGAACGCGAGGGTAAAGCCATCGAGACTTCTTTAAGGCTCAGGGCTGCGAGGCTGGAGGCCATTGCTGCAGAAATGAAACTGCCTCCCACACACCCGGCGCTATCGTACCGAGCTGAGGAAGCTCGCGCTCAGCATTATATACACCAATACCAATGATTACATGGAAAGGGCTGAACCCATGTACTAAAACCTTCACCAGAATATAAGGAAGAAGTTGTTGCATTGCCCGCTGTGACTGTTTGTTGACAGGTTTTATTAAGTTTTGTGTTCATTGCGCTGTATTGTTACACGGTCTAAGTCACTCGGCAAACTAAGAGCGCAATGAAAATCAGTTGGCGATATTATTACTTGGCGAGTGTGGGTAGAGATTGAGACTTATTAGTCTGAATGCTGGCACGTGCAGATATTAGTAAAATGATTAAAGCATTAGTGGAGGGTTGCTATATACATGTTTTGATCCACGAAATGGCCGGACCGAATGTGCCGCGGTTCGGCGATTTTTGTTGAATAACAAGACCCACATGTATTTTATTTGTTTCGACCTGACGACAAATCCAATCAACAAGACCTTATGGACAAAACCTGATCGACAAAATTCGTTTAGCACAATTGTTTCCTTATCCGGCAGTGTCGATTAATTAACATACAAATAGCAAGCATTTTTGTCGACCATGTATGTATGTATGTATCTTATGTGGAGGCCAGTCAGTGCAGACCGGCAACACTTCGACCCAGTGGGATCTTTTGTGTCGACACTCTCCCAACAACGACTGCCATCGATGTTCATGGCAGCCGGGACCGACGGCTTAACGTGCTCTCCGAGGCACGGAGCAGGCGATAATTGTCAATCAATACGCACATAATTTCGAAAAGTCATATAACTTCCGAAAGTCAGAGGTGCGCGACGTGGGTTCGAACCCGAGACCCTCTGCATTGCAGTCTGTTGGTCTGCCCACTGAGCTATCGCTGCTTTGTCGACCATACTACTAATATTTACACATTTGATGGATAACAAAGACATATTCGAGTTGCCGGCTACACCGCCTAGCTATCTCAACTCGAACTTGTTCATGTTCTTCCTGGCTATCTACTGCACATGTTTAGAGCAACCCTAAACCAGGGTTTATTTATTGCAGAAATGCTAGTGGTGGCCTGGCTGGGAATTTGAATATTGGGATGAATGCAATATGTTTGTATAATTGGATAATTGGAAGTGATGACACTATTTTATTTAAGTTTTTATTTACGTAAGGTTAATTATAAGCTGCTGAATTAGGTCTTGAGTGAGATTTGTTTATGGTACGATTAATACGCATTTGTTATATTCTTTTATACCGTGGCATTTTTGCCGTAAATATAGACCCAGCGTCTATATTTGCGGCACATACTAAGATCATAGGGTATTGCGAAGTGTTATTGAGTTTCGCTGTTAAAATATTCTCAGTAACAACATAGGTACCGAGCACAATTTTTGATACCGTGGCGCTTCAGAGAATTTCTGGACAGAAAAATCCAACGTCATTTTACCTGACATGGGAATCAAATCAGGGACCTTACGCGCAGCAGTCGTATTTACTACCGCTTCGCTACCGAGGCAGCAGTTATTGTTGACAACACATTGATCATTATAGTTTATCTGGTTTTTAGTATACTTACGTATTAATCGTAACATACACAAACAAGAAACAAATGTTTATTTATGTTTAATTACTAAAAAAAAGTTATATAGAAAAACGATAAGAATAAAGTCTGAATTTAATAGTTATTATTTGTTATTATTCATTACCTTACTCCTTCGTAATATCATTATTTTTTTTTCTTTCGTAGTATAAGGCACATGGTAAGTCATCGGATGGGCCGTAAGCAGTAAACGCCTCTGAATATTGTGTCATACCCAGCAATTGCACAAGTAATGCCAAGCCAAGCCAAGCTGCTACCCACCTACGGTGGTAGTAGTATTAGAATAAAGAGTTGCTATTCGGTTTTCCAATCGTTATCTACGCAATTTCTGGTGATATTTCGATCAGCAGAAGTTTTTATTGTTGTAGGTTTATAAGAGTAGAATTGTTTTTTTATCACCTGTGGGGAGGATCAAATACACAACACTGCGCAATAATGGATGGTAGCATTGGCAGCCATTTCTTTTTCTTAGTTCTTTTTTATTTGGTCTTAACTAATGCGCCATTTGTGAAGTCAACAATTATTCTAGGCATTGTCCTGCCATAATCCTATGGTAAATGGTGTTAAAAAATAAGACACGAAATATTTAGATACGAAAATTTTGTATATTTTACTTGATTGCGTTTTACAAGATGATTAATTTATAATTCAATATTAAAATTATTAATATGCATTTGTACAATTTCATCTATACCTAACTAAACTACAACGTCTAAATTATATTACACATCGCTAATATACAATATGCTTTTTACATTGATATCATATCCTACGTCTATACTCTAATGTCATATGTATAAAATACAAAACGTAGGTACGTACATACATACTGGATCTATTGCATTAGTTAAGTAGGTAATGACAAGCCACAATTAGGCATATAACGGTGAGCTTTAACATAATTTAGTTAGTTTAATTGAGCATATTGCCTAACTGAATCAATCACAACGGCCATCTCAAACAAAAACAGTCCCAATGCTATTGATGTATATCACAATTATACAGAAGCGGCCATCGTGTATACAAAGTGAACTCATTAATACGACGATGATGTGAAACTTTTATCTCTGTTACTCTTGTTCCAATTTGAGCTGAGATAGAGTAATTACTTAATGACAGATACATGTCTAGACGTAGGTATTTTTACAATTGCATATACATCAATAGCGATTATACAAAGTGATCTACACACTTGTAACACAGTATTTCAGATAAAAACACTCACTTTCAACTTGAGCCATTTCAAGGAACATTCAAACAATACAATATGTATTAATCGTTTATAGTAAAAGAATATTGTCAAGTTTAAATTCATTTATGCGACGTATTAGATGTCCTTATAACGGCTAGTATTAAATTCCCACAACAGATATAGGCAAGGCAGCCATACTCCTACATGTATGGTCCAAATAAATGTTTCAATCCGTAGTGCTTTTAGGCGAGATCATAAAATATAGCACATTAAACGTCAGTTAATTTTATAAAATTTAAACACGAATGTCGACACACACAGCACGATGTATAACGAGGTAAAATGCTGCCATTTAGCAAGGAAGCAATGGAACCACACCATTTAATTCTATTAGTAACTCAGCCACACAAATTGGAATAAACGTACCAATTCTGCATTTACAAATGTGTCTACTCAATTAAAATAAATGTAAAAATTGCATTACTAGAAATATCACGTATCGCTCTGACAAATAAAACTCCCCAATAAATGCCGGCCAAAATAACGCCACACATTAAATTATTTCACTAACTCGTTCTACGAACAGTTACGACACTGATGCAAAATTGTATAAAACTGGACGGACAACTCAACTCACTACGGGAAAATGAGCATCCAGCAACTTTGAACTCTGCTAATCCGCGGCGAACAACTTTAACAAATAAAAAGACCTAATAGCAGCCTTTGATTTATCGTAAATGTATAAATACTAACATTTAAATAGAAACTCTGTATTTTATTCGTCATTGTATCGGCAGTCTACATCGACCTAGGCAGGTAGGTAAGTATCGTACGTCCTATCTCGACAGCTTCTTTGGTTATGCTACACTCAAAGGGGGTTGCCACAAGGGCATCTACTGGGCCCGAACGTCCCGGCATCGGGCGGGTTACGGGCGAAGCGGACGCCTGGGCCTAGCGCTTCTAAACACTCGTTCAGCTCGGAACTAGCGAGCCGAGGTGGCGATCACAAATCCTTATATATGATCCAAGGCTCTTATATCTGGAGGGCGGCGAGTGATGACGTAGCGGAGTTGTGTGGCGTGAGGGGGGTGAGCGGTGTGGTGGGGACAGAGGGTGGCACGGCTGTGGCGGGAGTGAGCGGCGTGTCGGGCGGAGGAGGAGGGTCCGCTGCACGCACTAGAACTCGCCGCAGCTCCTGCGCGCGGGTGGCGAGTGCCCGCGCCGCTTCTGCCATGTCTCCGACGGCACTGGCGCAAGGGAACTGTTGCGCTGCTGCCTTTGTTTTTGCCACCGTCGTGGCCAGCGCGTCCGATAGCGCATCCGAGCATCTCAGCGCTTGTGTCTTCAAACCCGCGTGTTGGGCGCTCCTGTTAAAGAAGGAAAGAGATTTTAGCCTAGGAAATATGTGGTTAACTATTAATTTTTGACCCTCTAGTTAGCGATACTTTAGATACATTCTTAAAAACAACTTTATCATGTTTAACAATCATATTTTTAGTGCTTTCTATTTTAAACGTCAACATTGAGAAAGCAAGAGTTTACAAAAAATATATCGTAAATTTATAGTTTTAATCACCTGTGTACTGTGTCGCCGACGTGCACGATCCTGTGCGCGCTGAGTACGACGAACTTGCCGTGCGCGAGGAACACGTCAGGCGGCTGCCCCATCTCTATAGTTCTCAAGAACGCCTCCACCGCCGTGGCAAGATGCGCGCCGTACGTCGCCGCTTGCGCCGCGTAGAACGCTGCTAGTTGCCGATCGTCTGCTGGTAGCCGAGTCGCCGCTGCTACAGCGCTCACCTAAGGAATAAAAAGAATTTATTTTTTAGACAACTTCTCCCGCACTAGGTATAATTCCTGTGTCGCGGGGGCTTTATAAACATTCAAACAACGGACACAAAGAACATCCAGACTCGGAACAGCCATTTGTGGATCATACAAATGTTTGTCCCGTGTGAGATTCGATCCCACAACACTCGGCGCAGTGGCATAGCGAGGCGACCACCTAGACCACTACGCCATACGAGCAGTAAACAAATGTTGGGTAATCGAAGCCAAATTTGCTAATAAGTATATATAAAGTTTACTTAGCTAAACAGCTTATACAAGAAGTAATAATGTAAGATCCTAAAAGCTTGGGACATTGTAAAATTATAAATAGTTTCTCTCTCCAGGTAAATAAAATCCAGCGCCCTTTATTAAATGTTTACCCGTCTAAGGCTGGCTTGGAATTAAAGAAGAAATCTAAATTCTTTAAGATTCTGTGGCACGATAGACGTTTCCTTACGTTTAATAAAAAGCGGATTGCTTGTGCTGCCTGCCGCAAAAGAACAAAGTGGTATCCATACGCGGCGTTTATCGCTTATCACAGTTATCACCAAGTGAGCTACTGGCCCATCTATCATATTATAAGGCAATAGGAACACATGGAAATTTACCTCGCCAGCATGATCAGCGTCTCTAACGAGAGCATCGAAGGAAGCCCTCAGTTTGTCAGGCAGTGCCGCGCGAATTTCAGCGTTGCGACGCCCGACTGCCGTCCGCGATTCAAGTCTCACATAATCATATTCTTCTGTCCACTCATGTTCCGGCACGGAGACTGCTGGTGACCGCCTGGAAAAATTAAAATTGTTAACATGAATTTTCAGTTTCGCATCAGTAGCTTGATTAATATGTATACTGGTTACATAGAGATCAAGTAATATCCATAATTATTACTAAATTTTAAGAGTAAAACAATAAAAAGATTAGTTAAGGTTTCTTATGAAGATGACTTAAGACATAGGATACTTTTTGGAGAAGATAGCTGATTGTTGATGAACTTACCTAAATAACAGCGATGCATTTCCATTAATAAACGAGGCAGCTCTTCTAACATCCTCAGTGAGTGAGCGCGCACACGACACGAGCTGGTCCAGCGCATCTTCTGTGCCGTCCGTCGGTTCTCTCTCTCGCTCTAATCGCTCCGGCGCCCAGTCGCCTGCGTCTAGAGCACTGGTCGCTTCATGCGTAATCCGCTCAGCGTCCTTCAGTGCTTTTACTAGAGGCCGTAGCTTTACTGCGATACCTGTAAAACAATTGCTATTATTACCAATTTGTTTTAGAAGAAGAAAACATGTGCTATATTTTGACACTGAGATAATTTGAAGATATTAAAAAGGAACACAGATCAGCGAGAATAAACCTGTTGCCAAAAATATATCTCTGGGAGTAACTTGTTCTTGATGGGGAAAATACCCGCATTCATTGTCATTATTCAAATATCATTCACTAGCGACCCGCCCCGGCTTCGGGTTATACAAAACCTAAATTATACACCATAAATTTCCCCATGAATCACTCTTTCTATTGGTGAAAACAGTAAATGTTGAGTTTATCGCGAGAAGACAGACAGACGTGACGGGGGACTTCGTTTTATAAAATGTAGTGACAGTGATATACAGGAAGCACTAGGAAAATTACGAAACTTCGTGTTTTTACATAAGAGGTATTATGAAGGTACCTTTGTCTTGTGCATCATGTGCGTTGGCGAGTGTGGCGTCGGCGAAGACGGCGAGGTCGTGCAGCGCGGCGCGCAGGCGCGCGCCCGCCACGCGCACGTCCAGCACGCGCCCGCGCAGTGCGCCGCGCCGCCGCCAGCCCGGCGACACGTACGACAGCAGCCGCGACACCGCCGCACTGGCCTCCTCCTGCAAAACATAAGTACGTTACTCAAACGTCTTGCTAAATCCAAATTTCCAAAACAATCTCGTTCAATAGCATAGAACGTTACTAATCATGATTGTGACAATAGTGAAGCTGGGCTTTTTTTCTGGAGTGGTCCTAAGAACGCCTTGGTGATCGAATAATCGAAATCATTTTCCTTTTATAATCTTGCTCTAAGTGATATGGTATAAGTAATTTGTCGATTCATTGAAATATGGGAATAACTTAAAACGGTATTTTGTAAAGAGTAGGGTATTACCTACGTCTTTTTCAAGAAGCTTGGTGCCATCACTCCATCTTTCACTTTTCTATTTTTATCGACGCAAAAAATATTGTACTGATTTAGTAAAATACAAACTTGTAATCTATCGAGCGCTTCTAACGCAGCATCACAGGGAAGCGGCAACGCCCGCGACCTGGGCACGTCATATGTGCTGCAGGCAGAAGCCGCTGAGTGTACCGAGCTGCCAGAGTTTGCCGAAGCACTTGACGTGGCCGACGCTAGTGAACCAGTTCCACTGCACGCGGAATCTGCGCTCGCAGGCCGGGGCGCCCGTGGCGCGTCGTACCAGTCTCCTATAGGTCGTGGGCAGTCGTACATCCCAATACGTTGAACGGGCATTGGCGCACGTGGCACGTCGTAGTGTGAACATTCCTCGATCTAGACGTGAACAAATAAGCTTTTATAGTTACTCCAGACATTAAATTTGAGAATTAAAAGTACAGTAATATAATATAACTTTTATCGAGGGTAGCATAGATTGCTTTGTATAAATAGCAAATGAAAAATTAATAATATAAATGTCCTTTTAAATCCTATGTCACTATTGAGTCTTCACGAGACTTAAGTCTTTGACTCCCTCCAAACTTCGACATTAGATTCGGGACTCATCAAGTAGTGAAGTAGGTACCTCTTTTACAAATTATTAATATCAGGAACTCACTTTTGTGAAAGCGGGTGACTGTTGTGCAGGCATAGGCTGATGAGCGACGGGCGGCGGAGGCCTCGCACGCCGTCTTTGCATGGCGTTGCTTGCGTCGAACACGCCCGCCACTATCCGTAGTCTGTTCCCAGGACATATTCCCTGGAAATAACGTCAGTTTCGTTAGAAACGGCCTCGGTAATAATAACAATGGATATGACGCGCTGTGAATGGGTAAACATGTTTAGTGGTGTCACCGTGTAGAGATAATTCGCATAAACAATTGTATGCATATTGTCATGTAGGCACTTGAATAAGCTTCACGTAATCTTTAACACTGGTCTAGAGGAGGTCATTGGCTTATATTTTAGAAGTCTGATCGGCTGGTCAACTTTTACAATTTCAATAGATCAAATGCTTTCTGTAGGTATGTCTGTAGTAATCTTTACTGGCAAGCACGTGACGCGTTCATTCTAACCTTCGTCACGTTACCTTCGCTTGCCTGTCCCTAAGACTCATCTGAACTTTGGCCTAGACCACAATAGTTGTAAACAACCAAGGTGTTTTATATGTGTCATCATAAAATCGGTAAATTTGTGAAACTAATAAATCTAGACGTAGGTACTCTTCATGGTTTAAGCCCTGTCGTAGTCAATCGTACGGCTACTAATCACATAAGTCTCAAATTACGTAAATTAGTAGATAGGATATATTAGACAGTAATAGTAGTTGTCTACTTAACATTAAAACAGTATTCTTAGCCAAACTAGTACTTTTAAAATAGTGCATATCTGTTTGTCACATTTCAACCAAATGTCTCCCTCTCTTGTATTAGTACCTACTACTTTTATACAGCTAAACAGGGGATTGGATCTCTCTCATCCCGTGTTGAGCTGAGCTTGCTCCCATAATCTTCAAGAGGAATCGATGACGCGGTCATTGTATCAAACGAGTGCGAACATGCGACTACCTTTACAAAACCATCGTAATTAACATCTGGAGTCCAGCCATTATGATCAAGCCTTAACCTATTGACTAGAAAGCTGTAGAAGGTAATATGTACCTGTCTTCCTCTGAGTGAGCACAGCCACCAGCCTTCACTGCCCCCAGTATTCTGCTCCAGCACGGTCAGCAAGTCGCCGCGACGGAAGGCCAGCTCGTCCGGCGACTCAGCAATATTGTCGTATAACGCACGCGCCATACACTGCAACAAATAATTTACAATACGTCAGCATTGTTTCTTTCCTTTACGCGCAAAGAGGGACTGAATAATTCGGAAAATATAAAATGATGTATAATAGGTTGATTGTCGTTATTATACCAAAAAGGGAATAATGTTCAAGATGCAACCACATTGTGGGCGGGCACGTAAACACCTAGCGTCACTTGTTAATGCAGTTCGGGTTTTTCATGCACCTTTGAAGTTCAGTCATATAAACAAACATTTTATTTAAGTACCTAATTCCCCTTCTCAAATGTACACAATGCTCTGTCCGATATCTGATAATCGTTGCTTCTAATTTTGATTAAAAAAAAGATTGCCAAAACAGCACCAATTTTCTATTTAGGCACAGCAAGCAAACTACATCAAAATGTAGGTGGGTAGCTACAGAAATTTTGCTATCACCTGACGGTCACTCAAATAAACACTACCTCCTAAACAATCAGCTAATTATGTTAAAAAACATCACAAAGCAGTAGTCAACTCAGACCCAACACAATAATAACATTCGCCATCATCGCCCACATACTTTCGGGCGCATGTGTTGCGCCGGCGCAGCTGCAAACCACAACGGAACGGGCGCGTCCTAAATCAGCCGATAATGACGGATTGCATTGTGCAACAAGCTGTGGGCGCGTGTTGAGGCAGGCCATGTCCGTTTCCGATCAACGCAATCATTTATGCAACCGATAAGAGGGCGAGAGGCGCCTGACAATGGACCAGGCGGCAAACGCACTTTGTGTCCATATGCAAGCTTTTGTATTCTGCACATTTCTTAATTTCACAGTAAATACATGTGATCGTGTTTTATAGAGGGTAGTTGCGCTTATCAGCTTTTGCATTTTATTTGCATTCTAACTATGTACTACAGTTACCAGTAACTAAATATGTATACCAATACAATTTCTACCCTCTAGAGTAAAAACATTTAAACGTTGTGAAACATTAATTAATTTAAAATTATAACCTATGTCTCGGCGTACCTCTAATAGCAAAACCAAATATTTAAATATTTAAATTTACTTTAGAAATGAGAATTCGCTGCAATTAACAGTTTCTGGAGTCCTAAGGTAGATCAGTATCGTTAAAATTTATCTTATTTATATTTATTGTATAGACGCTGACGCATCAATTTTGTAAACGCAGGCGCAAACATTTGCGTGGTTTACGTAAAACAATGTAACAATTGGGTTGAATCTAAATATCGCAAGTAGTTTTATAAGCGGCAAACCGGATCATTTTTGGCCCATGCAAGAAGGGATCGATTGTTAGAGCGACGACCTTTCTAAACAGAACTGTGCAGACATAAAGTTATTTGAATGGATCTCTTTAAAACAATAGGTACATTGGCATGGTAATAAATAATATATTATCATTCTTGTTTAAATTTATTAGACGTCCCGGTACAGGCCACCTCTCAGGAAGAGCTCTCTGGGTTAGGTTATTCGTTTTATAAAAATGTAAAACCTTTTAGCTACTAAGTTATCTAACAAATACTATGTCCATTTACCGGATTGGTCCATATCGCTGTAATTTTTCTAGCAATTATATATTTCTTGCAATTACACATATTTGAACACCACACTGAACAACACTTGACAATGAACTTTAAATATTCCCGCTTAATAAAACAGTGCGTAACACACAAGTATTCGGTTCGATGAGTCCCGACGTTATGACCGAATCGATACGCACAGGAATCAAAACAAGTTAATTATAAACATTCGTATTAAAGTTATAAGAACCGGTTGTGTGACGCCTGACTCAGTCGTCTACTTACGTCATTACTGACAATGCATTGAACCACTAAATATTGCTATCGTTTGACCACCCATCTTACATTTTCCTATACATATGTAGTATTACTTTATTAATTCCTCGTTTAGTTAAATGAATCATTGTCATTCATCGTCACATCAACATCAATGAAAAGTTAGATAAAGCATTTTGTAATTAGTGGTGATTCATTTAATTATGTATTTAAGAAGATTAATGTTATACCATAAAAGGACTGTTACATGTTTGTACTTAATCATTTCTATTTGCTCTATAACATTTTATCGATTTATTTTGAAGATTTGATCCTGTTAAATAACATATGTAGGTACCATCTGATGGAGTCCACTGTTGAACTTTACCGAACGTAGAGCTCCACTATTGCCCAAACTGACGAACTTTCTTAGTAGTCCAAACTACAACATGACATAGTTTGTGAACTCAAACTTGCTTATCTTATCACCAAAGACCAGGAAAAATCCAACGACATCTTCTTTATTAAAAACGATTTAGTAGTTACAGATTTGGGCGATAACAAACTATCTCTTAACACGGAGATAACTGGTGAATTGTCTAACCATGAAGAAATTTAGGCTTTGTCATAGTAAAGTAAATATAACGATAGTCTATCGTTTTCTCCAACTCACTTTCACTTTATATGCTAGTATGTTATTATTATCTGATATTATCTCAATAATTTCAAAATGATGTCGCCGCTTCGGCTTACTGTCAGTGAGCTCTGCTTAGAAGTTTAGTACAGCTAACTTTATCGCAGGATTATATTCGAGTCGCTAGTCGGGTATAGTCGTTTATCACTGAGTTAGTACCTATTATTAAGTAAACAAACGGGCGCCAATACCAAGAACTAATACCATGAGGCGATGCTTAGCATTTAAAAAATAATATACGGTTTAAATTTACAATAAAGCTTCTTTGCCTTTGTGTTCTTAGAATTATAAGATGAAGTAAGAATTAATATTTTATGTAGGTATACATAAGTACCTACTGGAAGGAAAAATGGCGACCAGATGTCAAGTCGTCTTGGGAAATAACACGGGTAGCGTAATTTGTGAAAACTTGAATCCATGTAAATAATGTTTACGTCATCGTACAACAAACACATATTATAAAGAAATTTTATAAGGCAATAAACAACGCATATGATTATTCGTAATTTTCCTGAAAGACCAAGTTCTACTCGTAGGTAAATAGGGATACCAAAATTAACCTGTTATGCAATTTCTGGAGGCATTTAGGTTCCCCGTTAAAATATAGTTTATTAGGTATTTTACCGGTCGACGAATGTATTGATGAAACTACTATAGTTGTAAGTTTTACTAAAATCAATTAATTTGACACCAAATATCTTTAAATATATTTAATTTCATAAATTAAGACTCCGTTTAATGGTTAACTTACATTTATTTTTGACTTTCTAGGCTAATGGAGAAGATCGGTTAACTATACCTACTAAATTCTCGTTTCCGAAAATCATTGCTGAATATTATTTCGTGTACTCAGTAATTGGAATACTTAAATACAGATCATGGCATTCCATACATATTTTTAAAAACTTGACATTTTATGTGAATTATACTGGTTATACATTTCTAAGATTTAATTTAAAATATAAAATATGGCTTCTTACTTTGCGTCTACAAATAATCAAACGAAATAAGTGATTTGCGGTTACTCAATGTTATCGACAACCATTGTGTACTTCAAACGGCAAGTGTAAGGACTTTCTCAACGCCTTTTATTAATTAATCAACGCCATTGATCATTCGGATGACAAAGATGCTGTAGAACCGGATCCGCGTGAATCATGACGGTTGTTTCGCAGAATTTCTTGTGTGGCATCATTGCGCGGGCGCCTAGCGTAGGTATAACACGCGCACGTAGCGTAACCCGTGAATGCTCGGTGTTGAGTGTACCGACGAGGTCGATGAGGTCATTAGCCTGACCTTATAACACGAGGATCCTAAACCAATAAATATAAAGACCAATAAATATATTTTCCTTAACCCACAGCCACTAGGCCAGACGAATAACGGTAATATAATAGAACTTGAAGAGCTTTGCACATTTCCGCCTATCTGAGACATCGCGAATGTAAGCTATGATGTTTGTTTTAATGTAAGAAAAGTGGTTCGTTCCGCTTTTATATTCTTGTCTCTATTATTTGTTTTAAAGTATTAAATAAAATGCTTCAATTAATTGTAATAACATTTTAAAGGCTCCATAAAGACAGAGCATCGTCAATGCTACGCTAGAGGTTAATTGGTTTTAGGAATTATATTGTTAATATGAATATAAAGCTTAATTTGAGGAATTTTATAAATTGATAAGGTTTATGACCAATTAATCTCAATATTTACTATTATAAATACCATTTGAACACCGTGAATTTAATTGGTTTGTACACTGTCTTCAATATTATACAGTATTGTTTGTGTCACTGTCTTAAATATAATTATTAAGTCATTTGCAACGACAATAACAACTCAATATTTGGATGCTATATTTGGATACATCATAATTTAGTCATGATAGAATCCTTCATATTTTCCAATGAACTAACTACTTACAAGTAAACAAATATATTAATAAATCTGCAAGTTCATAAATCATAACAAACGGCGCGACACAAAAACCACAATATGACACGATCACTATAATAAAAATGTTGTTATTGTTTGCTGTGTACAAGTCTATCAATGAATTGGTTTTAACAAGTTACAGTTCTGTTTAATGAAATGTAAGTAAATAATTCGCTACAACCTTATTAATCAATTCATTGAATTACTTAATACATTTTATAATATTTTCTTTGAAGAAGTAATTTCATCTGAAACATATATTTCCTCGTTATTTTACATGTCGTTCACTGCAATTCAGTAAAGGGGACTTATTAGCCATCTCACCTCCCTTTTCGAGTGTACTTTCACAGATATGTAAACGGCACGTGCGACAAATATTGGCAAATCAACCGTATGGATGGTCCTCGCGCTCGAGTAGACCTCGCCATATGATAGTGGGTCGAAAATCAATGAAGACCGGCAGGGGACTGAATGGCGGGGCGCCGACCTAGGAAGGTCGACTCGCTCCCGTAGTACGCGAGGGGTTACCACGCATGCGCAAAGTCACTTAAAAAAAATGCATTGTAAGTAAGGTACAATTTAAGTTTTATACTTGGTGCTTTCGTTTATGTTTTATTTCAATTCAGAACTTTAATATAATTTGAGATGTGTGTTAGTAATTCTATTACATGTTACTTTTGACGTAACTAATGGTATTGTTAAAAAATACAAATCTCAAAATATGCAACCGTTTTGTTTATTGTTGAAATTGGCTAAGTTATAAAAGTAAAACCGATTAAATGATCATCACAGTAAAAATCGAGAGTGTTTAAAAACAGTCAGTCGTTTATATTCTGAATAATACAGTCTCTAATTTTCTTCCTAATAAAAAGAAAACACAAGCATACAACATACAACCAAAAGCAACAAAGCTCATTTGTAACAATTTTTCCTTCAGCGGCGGAGAGCATGATAGTTATCACAACAAATATATGGATCAGGAAGCAAGTTGTCCACTTAAAATAGTCTTGAGACTCCGATACAGTGTTAATCGCGCGACATTATATCGCCGGCGTCTGGCGCCGTGTGCCGCACGCCCCGCGCCCGTCCCGCGCCCGCGCCGCGCTCGTACTACGTCTAGACAACACTTATTTTATTTGAACATTTTTCTTTATTGGCAGTTATTAGCTTAAAATATAAATTAATAATATTTATAATTGCAACATAAAAGACTAAAGTGATAATATTAATCGAATTGTTTAATTAAATAAGCGTACTCTCTAAACTAGTTTCTCCTTCGAGATTTTTTATTATTTATTGCTACCAGTTTGATATCAAAGGCAATTTCTTTTTATTTAAAATTATTCGCTAAATTTAGTCTAAAGCAAATTTTGTAGCGTTGCAAAATGAAATAAACAACACATGTCAGAGTGTCTTAATTGAATTAGGAAATTAATTTTGTTAAAACATTTTTATCTGATGGATCGCCAAATGAATGATATATTGTTGCCCGGCTCATGTTCTGGTTAATTGAATTCTAGAAAACCTTTGTTTTGGTATTATTATGTAATATGTTTTATTTATATGAATGTGACGTTTTATTTTTCATAATTAAAACACCAACCAATAACTGATGTTGATGGTGATTAGGTTTTCAAAACAAACACAGCTGCGTTAACCCTTTCGCTATACTGTGATAGACACAATTAAAATGTATTGTTATATAATAAATAATATGTGTTTAATCCTTGTAATCTGTTAACACAAAACTGGGGCTTACTGTGAGAAGCAGACAAGACTCACGATTTTTGATTTTGAATGTTGGTAGTACTGTACGTGACTCCAAAATATAAAAGAACTTTCAAACTTGGACTTGCCACATGAAGATCTGAAATGTAAAATCCTAACTTTAAAGAAGGAAAATTGTTCGTGGACTTTCACAAATACAGGAACATCGTGCCAAGACAAAAGTTTGCCATCTCCTCTTTGCTGCCAAGATTTTGAACATGGACAGACACTTTTATCTTGAAAGTAAATTGCGACGACACTTTTTATTATGGATTAAAGCTATCTCTTAAAATGGCAGAATACTATAGCCTCTTTTAAATGTGAGTATGTTTTTTGGCTTGGTATTATAAAAAATGGCAAACCACTTGAGGATCCATTTGCATAAGTATGTTGGTAGGTTCGTAAGAAATAGAGTAGATCGCAATCAGTGTCGCGCAGATAAGCTCGAGAAGCATTTATAGTCGACACATGAATGGCCGCCGCGCCAGGCTTTTGGAATCCTACTTGATAATCGTATGAGATAATAACTGCAAATGCATGCGAAATACATAGTCTTGCTTTTTCGTCAAAACTCTGTCCCATCGTTGCAAGTATAATGCTTGTTATTAATGTTTTAGAAGATAGCAATGTATATGAGGTTAGTTGGTGTGTATGTTTTATCATAATACGTCGAGGAACAGCTTGTCTGCTGACGCTACCAGTCAACGACCTATCCCAAGAGATAAAACCGTCCCACACATATCACACTATCCGCCGAAACTATGAGTGCAGGCAACATCACATTTACCTATTAGGTACTATAAAACGCTTTATGAGCTGTGTTTAGTATTTAATTACTATTTACTGCAATAGTGCAGTGGTTTTAAATGTTTTCACCACCGCCAAAGCGTCAATTGTTGCGAATTCCAACCTCGGACGGGACAACGGCGCGTGTTAATCGCCGATATTTGTTTAGTCAGGGTGTTATTTTTATTATTTATGTCTGTTTATTAATAATAAACGAATACTTAACTACTACAAATAGAAACAAGCGAAATGCATCCTGCATGTTGAAACTTTACAAATAGATAATGGTCCTTGTGTAGAGTGATCTGGAGTTCTAGACTACTAAAAAAAACTAAGAAAAAAGCGTTACTTTTTTAAATTTACATAATTGCCGTGAATTCAGAAACGAATGAAGATATAAATACATTGTCAATTCTGTCTACTATAAGGGCACGTTACTGCATGAGCCTGATTCTCCGACCTGGAATCCCCGATAAGGCAAAAATCTGGTGTCTATGTTATCAAAATAATTACAGTATAATACTATGACTCTCCACCTTACTCTCTCTTCGGTCTTCAATATCTTATTATATCGTGAGCTCATCAAAGCACGAACTGACTGCTCGGATGCCATAACGAAAAAACGGTCGCCTCATCGCTACCGCCGCGCCGCACTAAATAATAATTTATGTGATCCGCAATTAATAATTCTTCTGAGTCTGGATGTACGTAATGACCGTTAATTGTATACTTGTAAAGTCATCTGCGACAAAAGGCTTTAAACCTGAAGCGGGAGTTGTCTCTTGATATAAAGAAAAAAAGCAAACAAACTTAATATGCTTTTTTAGTCTTCATCATCTCAGCCGAAAGAGGTCCACTGGTGGACATAGGCCTCCCCCAAGGTTTTCCACACAGACCGGTCTTGGGCCACCCGCATCCAACCGCTTCCCGCGACCCTTACCAGGTCGTCGGTCCAACTTGTGGGGGGCCTACCCCTGCTGCGTGTTCCGGTGCGTGGCCGCCACTTCAGAACCTTTCTGCCCCAACAGCCATCGGTTCTGCGTGCTATGTGCCCTGCCCACTGCCACTTCATCTTGGCTATCCGGAGAGCTATATCGGCAACTTTAGTTTTCCTGCGGATCTCCTCATTTCTGATTCGATCCCGCAGGGAAACCCCGAGCATAGCTCTCTCCATCGCCCTTTGCGTGACCTTGAGCCTTCTGATAAGGCCTATAGTGAGCAAACACGTTTCTGAGCCGTAGGTCATCACTGGCAACACACACTGGTCAAAGACTTTCGTCTTGAGACACTGCGGTATATTGGACGACAAGATATGTCGTAGCTCCCCGAACTTTTTTAGTCTTATAGGTAGATATTATTATAAGTTATTTTGATACGTCAAGTCTGTTGTGCTAACATAAAGGTACCGCCACTGTCTAGTAGCATAACATTGATAGTATTTATAACCAAGACTACAAACTCTATATACGTAAGGGCTCCTGCCTGACCTTAAGACATTGTCATATTCAAGTAACAGATAATAAAACATGCATCGTATTCGTGGAAAGTGGGTACTCAAAGGGATCACTGTTAAAGTGAATCCCGTAGGAGCAGTGACAACATTCGTTTAGACAGCAGACACAAACAACTCTATGTTGATATTCCCAGCGGTGCGTCATTGACATGATATGTGACACGGCGGACACGGCAAACATTGTTTGGATACACCACACAAGAGTAACACCCGCCGATAACGCGATGCCATCGAGATCGTGTTCAACGATTACATGCTAACAACATATACTTTTTTTTATGTATAGCGAGGCTCAACGTTCTCTCACACAGCCATCATAGCAGTGTGCGTCAGTGCGTCGTCGTACTAGCGATCGCTAGGATTTTGACTTACAATATTTCGAATACACGCTCTTAAAGTCTCATCTCATACATATCCTTTATATCTTAGCTATGATTGCCCTTTTCTCTACCTATAGCTACAAATAAATAAAATTTAAGTATCTGTTTGTAATGTCAAAATATCAACGTTTTACTAAATGCATACGAAAGTGTACTTATTATTATTATATATATTAAAGTATACTTTATCAAAAATCTATTTTTAAAATATTTGTCTGTCTGTTTGTTTGTTGCGGCTAATCTCTGAAACAGCTGGGCCAATCCTGGCCAGACTTTCTCTGGCAGATAGCTGATGTTATAAGAAGTAACTTAGGCTACTTATATTTTAGAAAATTAGGATTCCTCAAATAACAACAAATTCCACGCGGACATAGTCGCAGGTAACCGCTAGTACTCAATAAGTAACGAGTTCTATTCAGATAAGCACATGCTTATAAGAAAATCGGTATAGTTTTCTTTTGGCGGGTAGGTCCCTGTGCGTTTGTGCACACTAATCTCCATGATAGTTGATCTAATAAGGATTGGGTTGTCAGTAATTTATTGACATAAGCTTTGTTTCGTTTATATAGGTAGACAAATAAATTCTTAATTTTGAAGTGCGTTACGTTACGATATAGGTAAACTCGTGCACGCATATATAATTGCCGGCAAAGCAAAATTTTTATAAATGGATGTAAACTAAAACTTGAAGATATACCTACCTACTTGTTCTTTGAGATAAGCAAGACTAACAGATATTTTTATTGGTCTTGGTTTTAGGTAAACATTTCATAAAACACGTGATCGTATTTAAAAACATTGGATACTATAAAAATATTAATTTCAACGTAATGGAAATGTGTAGGTTGGAAATAATGTATATCCGACAATAAAAATATTTAACGCAAACGATGTCTTTACCATCGCAAGCTATTAAAAACATTCAGATTACCTATACAACTCTCAATACGGGGTCCTGATATTAATATGATAATTTTTATTGCATAGACATGGCCGTTAATTATTTTATGTATCATATTCATGTTATGTTGTCCCTTTTATAACGAGTTGAGACTATAAACTTAACATACTTAATTGATCTTGCTTGTAAAAGTAACTATGAAGTATTAAAAATGTAAATTAGAATGTCTAAAGTTATTTATCTGATGAATTGAAAAACATCACCGCAGTAATAACGCAGCATAGTCCGAAGGGGTGAATTGAAAAGATCTCCCTCTCAACACGAGGGCGAGGGATGCCGGAGGGACGAGTGATGCAATTTCCCACTGCATTTATAGATATGCAAGCTCCAAAGAATAGAAGGAGATTTTTTGCCTCTCTTTAACCACAGTAACAATTCTTTATGGGTTCGTCGACTTTTTGTTTGAGCTCGGCACGTTCACTGTCGTGAATTGAACGCAAAATTTCTTGCAAAGATGACTTTAGAACAATGCAATTCGTTCATTCACAGACAAATTATTTTAAAGTTTTAATCGCGTCCCCATTTCTGTTACCTAATTATGCATCTGTCGTGAAGAAGCGACGGCTGGCAAGCAGCAGCATGCCGCTGACACTTGTAGCTTGTGTAGACGATGAAGATTTGGCAGTCGCCCAAACGCCGCGTTGTACCAACTCACGCGGACAATACTCGGCCGCCGCTGCCGCCACGATATGGGACAACGTGACACGAATATTAACGCGTGTTATGGTAAAAAAACATAAACGTACTGATAAGACACCGAAAACGACAGGCACATTTACAAACACGATACATATTGCTACAAAAATATACTACACATTAAATTGTAATGTTACGTACGTCTAGGCTTCAAGATACCATATATTATAGTAGTAGAGCCTCGCTGATTTCAGCATGAATGGGCCAGTTCGACCGGGGAAGGACTACCCTCTCACAGAATATCCATGTGAAATAGCAGTATTCCTACTGTTGTGTTTCGTTCGGTGAGTAAGAGTACCGGAGGCCCAATCACCCTCTTGCCCCTTTCCCGCTCCTTCTCTTTCCCACTTCCTTTCCTAAAGGGTCGGCAACGCGCAAGTGATGCCTCTGGTGTTGCAGGCGTCCATAAGCTACGGTGACCACTTATCATCTGGTGGGCCGTATGCTTGTTTGGCAACTCAGTAGAATAAAAAATTAAATTATTTACGCGGAACTGAATAAATTAGCATGCAGTAGATTTATTATATGAAGGCAATGGATAAGGAGTAGAAAACTTACTTAAGAGCTTGAGTCAGCCTGGTGCTTAAAGGAAACATAATTATTATATCTAATATTGGTAGAAAATTATTGCTAGCAGTAGGTAATGAAAAAGATTCTGAATCTAATAATTTCTCCAAAGATAAATATTATTAATTATTATCTTCATATATTAATTGATAGATGGCAGATAGTATATTTTATCGTAAAATAAGAAGTGTCCATTTCCGAAACCAATAACATCTAACTTTCATCGAGATTTCCAATCCGAGCATCGCGTAATTATCTGTTTAATTGGAAAATGGATACCTCCCTGAGGCTCCCGGTTACTTTGAAAGCTGTAATAGGCGTTGATTATACGATAAGAGCATGTAAATAATATACTATTCATATATATTAAGTGAAGTATTTGAATAGGCAGGCATTATGAAACGGTGGCACTGCGGCTCCTAGTTTGGTTGAAGTAACTTCGATATAGCACGTTTGTGAATCGTGACCATCAAACGAGCGGGACTTTGTCTTAATAAATTAATGTAACGAGCCGGCAGCGACGTCGCAACAGCTACAGTCGAAGTGTGGTGCACTCGAAGCGACTTCAAACAATTTCGTCTGATGCACAACTGTGCACTCGACACGAGAGCACTGCCTCTGATTAAACTCCGCCAGCGTACGGGTTTTGCTTTATTTGTTCACTGTTTCATTAAAATCCTCGAAGTTGTTTTAAACAACTAGAGAAATGTTTATGCGACAATCATTAGGAGCGAGTACCTCCCTGGCGCGAACCGGTGAGGGTTACTTTTTTTATACAAGTGTTGAAAATAAACGTAATGAAGCAGGTTTAATTTAAGCATAAGTTGCCGCTACTGTTTACGTAAGCGCTCTTTACATACTACTAGTAAATCCTTACTGTATAATCTCTTTAGTTTGTGTGTAATGCCTTCTGTTCTTGTTGTAGGTCTTCATAATTTAAGCTTTTAGTGAGTACCATTATAATATTTTAATCTAGATTAATGTGACGTGCGGCATAAATTTGGCGTTAGAGCGGCAGCCATACTGGATTATTCATTAGACGGTTGGCACCAAGCACCTCGTAGCGTTTCTCAAACACGACGAAACTTATTTGCGACAAATTCACATTGCTTTTCTAGGTCTAAGTGTAAGTAAACGACGAGCTGGCCAGCCAGTAAATAATTCACAACATTGACTCTCTTCTACTTACTAAATTAACTTTCTAGGCATGCTTTATACTCGTGAGTTTCTGTGAATACTCTTAGAAAGCTTGCAATAATTTACAACTTCATATAAAATGGCTCGTTAGCGAGTTACATATAAAATAATACAAGTCGTTATAAATTTGCTCTTTAATTTATGGCCATGCATATTTTAGGTAGAATAAAATAACTGATACCTATACTATTGGCATACAAAAGTAAAATTGGTACAACAAGGATTTTAAGGAAAAAGAATAAGCTGTAATTTATAGTTACCCAGATTAACCCAAAGTAATATATCTGCTATTCAGTTAATCAACTTCCGAACGAAAAAACGAAATTTATAGTGGCTTATTATTAGTATTAGTGTGTCTTCAATCCTTCATTAGATATAATAAAACATTATCTGAAAAGTAACTAAATATCTTACACACTCGAAATATAGGTACTAAATAGTATACACATTAATATTCTAAATATTACTTACTCACTTTGATTCTACATAATAAGTAAATTATTACTTATATGAGTTAAAGTTCTAAATTTCGTGTTGCTTTATAATATTATTTTAAAAATGTATTGGTCTAGCCACTAAAACACGAAATCCACACTAAAAGTATTCCCGTGTAGTAATTACAAGCTGAGTACTACACACACAGTTCCCACTCCTTCATTTACTGAATGAAACTAGGCTAGAGATAAATGCAGCGATACACACAACTGTAAAATAAATCGGAGCCAATCGATGAACTGGTTTGCCAACTCGCACTAATCAGTGAGTGAACAGATTGCAGCTAATACTTGAACAAAGCTACACCGCAGACTCCATTCCCTCTTCGTAAGTACTTTGTACAAACATTGGCAAAGTTTGGCGACCACTGCTCGCAGACGGCTGAATGACTCTCTAGAGACGCGAGACTACAAGTACCTCTTGCAACATAATAGTGATATTACCTTTTCGTAATTTCATCAATATTGAGAAGGTAATCCTTGTAATGCATTCTGGGTGTGCTTCAAATTTTAAGGTTATACATACGATGCAGCTGTGATTTGGTAAATTAAACTGTTTGGCTTGTTGTTGTTGGTTATTTAAAACCTGAGAGTAGATTTTGAGAGAGAGAGTTTGTATGACTACAATATCTCGATTGCTCCTTATCGAATTCTGATGAGATATGAAGGTATAATGCTGTAGGTACATAATGCACAGTTTAGTTTAATTGTCAATGAAAGTGTGGATAGAAGATATTAATTTAATATGTGCGCAGTTCATCATTCAAGCAATACGTTTCAGCATTTTAACAGAAACGAAATATGTCATTGCATTTTTTTTTCTGTATGATGATTACGTAGAAATAATTTTGCCATTCACCTTGTTATATTTTATTTTAAAATTTCACTTGCTTGTTGTCGATAAACAGACAGACTAAAGTACCTACCAGTACTAGTAAGTAGTTACTATAAAAGTAAACCGGGCTTTTAGGCTTATTTGAAAGAAACACCACTGTTGTAACAAGACAAATTGATTACATTTGTAACTAAAGTTAATTAATATTGTCAGAAACGTGGCCGGTAAGTCCTGGAGGATAGATATTACTTTTAGTTTTCATATGACTAAGTGCTGCTAAAACTAAAGCTGACACTCATGTAACTTCGGTAAAGTCGGTACGTAGTTGGCTACGATTACAAAAGATTGATGATCCAACCGTTCTTAACTAAAATGAGCGACGGACAATCACGATATTCACGATTGAATACATCACCGTGACGGATCCTATTTATTAAACGTGCTTCAAAATATACTCGAATGTAAGGATGTACGTATGTATACTATATGGAGTATTCTAAGCGGTTTTTAAAGCTTAATAAATCGTGTTTAAATCGTCTGCCAGCCTTATTGCAAACACATCGCATCGTCATTTACTTCGCTCAGTGCGTCGCCGTCTCCCAACGGGATAAAAGTCTTTGGCACCCTCCCCATTTTCTGTGACAGAGCGAACGTTGTGGAGTACTTTCATTACTGTACCATTTCGCTCCCTCGAGGGCACAAACGATAAAATATATAATACACTACGCTTACGACACACCATAATACTTTGATACGTTTCGTACATTCGTTTGCTTTTATCATTCCGTAAGACTAATGTTTATTAAACCAAAACTAAAGTAATATTTCGTATCTGAAGTTAATTAGTTCGTTCCTTGTGCTCCATACATTGCACCGATCCATCACGCTTTAGCCCGTGTTGGATTACTTTCTTTTGTCTTACACTAAATGGGCTTCTGTGATCTCCCCGATCCGTAACACAAAGGTGAAACCCAATTACATTTTGTTGCTTGCTCACGGGATCTAATGAAGCCTCTCCCAAACTTCTCAGTAAAAAGTTTTAAGTACATTAGCCTATTTACCGAGTGTCTTATACTTTTTTCCTGTTATTGAGGTCGTTGGTAACTTTCTTATTTAGTTCATAATAGTATGCAGGAAAAGTGTGTTGTTAACTACTAAGTTTCTTTAGATTTCTTAAAGAGTCAGCTGAATATATCAGTTCTTGTTTGAAGAATACATACCTACCATTAACCTGTGCCAACATATAGCCAAGAAAGCATGGACAGTGGTGTATATTTTTATTTTACCTGATTTGAAATAAGTCATTAACTGTCTAATACTTTCCAAACCTCATGCCACTGGGAACAGAACTGAGAAATTTCAAACAAAAAAATCTAATCAATCTTCTCTCGATCGAGAAATCGAATCTACAACATCACGACCTCTGCAAACATAACCACAAATTTGTACGTCGGACCAAAGAAGTCAATAAAAGAATACTCCTAATACAACAGATTAAAATGACCAAAATAACTCAAGTGCTTCTTCATTGAAGTTTAATAATACATAGTTTGATTAAATCCAGTTTGGTAACATCGATCGTATCGTGAATATATTGATAACAGATAATCATTCACGTGGGAATATTGCTGCTTAGTAAGATCTATCGGAGCGATAACCTGTCGGTGAGATGTTCGGGTGTTCAACACCAGAACGGTACGGTGACGGTTTGATATATCGCCTGTCTAGTTCTCGCTTCTGTACGTCTGTCACACAACTAGCCGAGTACGTGTGAGCTTAGTACTATTCCGTTTGTACTTGCCGACGGACTGTTGCCTCACAATGATAGACCAATGCACCAATCAACGCTGATTTTGAGTAATGACACAAAGGGAAACAAAACTAAACGATCGCATGATTCATTTGTAATAATTGAGGCAATCAGTTTGCTTAAACAAGCTAATGATTGTTGCGTGCCGACCCAAATGTTTCGGTGCGTCGAAAATATTTGTATTCATTCTGCTAACAGACGATTGTATCCAAATCCTAACTAATATCATCAACAAGATTTTGATTGCGGCTTTCAATAAATTTCTATCCTTCTAGGATAAAACTCCTTTTTTTCTAGATGAGAGGTACTCTATGTCCTTTTCTTGTTGCGATTTCACATCTTAACTACTCGACTGGTCATCATGAATTCATCATCATCATTTCGCATACACGTTGTTAGAGATACAAAAAGTTAGAGACAGAAATTACAGAAAAGGACACTATCGTCCATTTAAAAGAACTATTTTTTTTTCTTCTGTTATTGTTTTCTCATCGGTCCTCGATAAGTCTACAACGTTTAAATGAAATCTGACCGTTTGAAGTGTATGTTAAAAAAGTACTGTTTCTGAAGAATAGATATTTATTGTTCAAAATCTAGATAAACGCGAGCAAAGCCGCGGGCATAAACTAGTATCAATACATTACTGAATAGATGTCGGGGATATTGCGCTAGATGTTGTGTTCATCACTTCGTTTTCCTATTGAAGAGTATATTGAATAGAGTTCTTTCGATGTTGCGATTTAATATATCTCGCGAGACTTGTCAGGCTAATATTACTCGCTTGCAACGGAACATGTTCAATATAACGGGACCTTTTTATCCATAAATATGTCTAGCGTAATATGTAAGTAATTTGAAGCTTTTCCAGATAGTTGTATACACCTTTGACTTTGTCAAATAAATAGATTTTGCCCGCGGCTTCGCTTAAGTAAATGTAGGATAATATGTCAATTTTCTGTTCCTCGGAAACAGTACTTTTTCTGGATGAAAGGTACCTACCATATGCGTATGCATGGGTATATGCGAAATTTCATGATGATCGGTCGAGTAGTTAAGTGAAAGCGTAATAAACAAACAAACTTATATACGCATCTATACTAACAGTTAAGATTATGATGTTGAATTCGAATAATTATTTCTTGTCGTTTACGCTAATGTTCGCAAGAATGACCATGATCACCTTCAAGTTTATAGTTATGTTATAAAGAATCATTTTCTATTTACAAGCACGTACATAAAGTATAAAATAAAAATGTGAATAACACGACACATAAGTAATCAATATTATTTAAGTCTTTATAGAGGTGTGTAAATTGTAGCTTGCTGGCAAATACCTATAGAATACTCTGTGTTAGTAATTTCTAAGCAATGTCACGAGCTATGTTAATATTATATATATATATATATATATATATATATACATAGCTGACCCGGCAAACGTTGTTCTGCCATAATTATACATTATTTCTTAGCAGTAGTATATTATGAAATATACTTTACGACTTATTCTCATACTTACAAAATATACATAACAAACATTTTATAAATCGGTCGAGCCATTTTTATATATTATGTATATAGATTATAGGCGTCATGCCTATAATTATAATCTATATACATAATATAAAAAATCTTATGCTGCTAATGTCTTTAAAATTCATATAAGCCTAAAACTATTCGCCACTCTATTGACATTTCCATCTTCATCTAGATTATACAAACATTTAACATTAGTCCTGTTTTATTAAATATTTAGTATTGAGTCTCATGACTTCTATAACTTTCAGTCTTTATTATTTTACGCGAGTCTAGCGAAGCAAAACTGCACGTGCTATTAACTTCTCCAAGGTTTATCACGTCTGATAACGTCACTAACATGTCTAATAACATTCATAGTTGGTATAAGTATATTTTAAGACTATTTTTGGCAAATGGGTATCTTAAAAACCAAAACATAATTGTGATTCAGGATTTACGTCATTAATGCGTGATGCACTTACTTTTTATACGGAACTTGTCTGTTAAGCATCATCACATAAAATATATCTAAGCAACACTAAATCA
Source organism: Catocala fraxini (assembly GCA_930367265.1). Lineage (NCBI taxonomy): Eukaryota > Metazoa > Arthropoda > Insecta > Lepidoptera > Erebidae > Catocala > Catocala fraxini. The sequence continues at coordinate 10,278,496 of OV884039.1, forward strand.
CCCCCTTGAATATCAATGACCAATATATTAGACGACATAGCTATCAGCCGCAATCTGTCTAAGCATCAATATCCATATCCGTAGAGGCAGCGAGGTAAAATCTGCACATGTCATATATCGATACGAGAGGGCTGGGGGGCTGTCAGCGTCGCTCGAACTCATCCGTCTGACGTGACAGCGACAGCCACTCCAATCTGCGATACGCACTCGAGTGCGTCGCGTCGCGTCGCGTGACACTCACACACACACACACACACATAAACACATACATACATATACACATGCACACCTAACACACACACACATACACATACATACACATACGCATGCACACCTACATCTTTCTCTAAATACCCGCAAAAACTGAAAATCATTTTGCGTTCTCTAAATATTATAAAGGTAAATTTTATATTATATTCTAATTCTGTTAGTAGTTGGTATTAATTAGTATTAACATAAATTATGTACTAGTTTTATACAAACTAGTAACTTTTTAATTATAAGTCAACAAGAAAGGAATGGTTTAATTTGACGGTTCAAAAGATCTGTCCTTTTCATTATGATAAAGATAGAGATATCGAAATTAGTCGTCACAATCTACATAATTGCAATGCTTCTTTTTCTAATTTTAATAATTAATGATTTATTCTACCTTTAAAATAAGTAAGGCTAAATTTAAAAAAGGACGTCACCACTCTTGCCACCTCTGAACATAACACATTTAAAAAAGAGGTTATGACTTATCGTAAATGTACCTACCTACCTAAGTCATTGTGGTTAGGTAAAACGAAACACTGACTCACAAAAACTGAAGTCAAACTCCAATTTAACTCATGAATACACCTCAATAGACTGTTACACAATGCCTAGTTTCTAACTTTCCAGTTTCAATGTCAAAATAGTTTAGCGTTAGGTATCTAGACGTGTCCGAATAGATTAGATATGAACTTGGATATCATCGATAATCGTCTAAAATAATAAATCACCGTCACATTTCTAATCCACCAAAGCGAATCACATGTGTATTTTGTAGACACGTGTACATATCATAATTTACCAATAGGAGATATAAGAGGCCCCTATTTGGTAGTCAGTCGAGCTGTTTCTGGAAATATACATTATAATACTTTGGATATGTATGTCTTGCGTAAACGTATTGCCTTAACTTTTATTTAGGATATTATGGATACCTATTATATGAATGAGACCACATTGATATATCATAACAGGACGAAAATTTTATTCGGAATACTGCTTTAAGATACGAACAAAATACGGTTGAGAACGTTTATTGCTTTTGAACCGAATATTCATTTAAAAAAAGAAGGATACAATCGACCGTCGATTCCGTTGAATCGTTTCAACGATATTAAGGTTTCGGCCTATCAATTCAAACCACTTAAGACCGCAATACGGATCCGAAAACGGCTAATCGACTCTTTCGGATGTAAAGAGAGATTAAAAATCACTTCGCTTGCTACTCGTCAATCCCCGTTTTAAAAAGGTTTGAAGATGAAAAGGGGAGCATTTCTGTACGCAGCGAGGGAAGGAATCGTGCACAATTATGAACGAGAATCGATTTTAAAACTCTGCAGTCGAGTTAAATTATGTAATTATGGGTTTTACTTTGTGGTAATCAGCTCCAAAATGAAGGTAAGTATTTGAATAATTGGCAAGAACAAGCTAAGCTGTTTAAAATTGAGGAAAATTGGTAAAAAATGTTTCATGTCGGAAGCAAAATGTACTGTAATAAACTTATTTATTCATAAATGCTTTATATTTTACTGTGCAAGTCGTATCTGCTTGTTATCGTACAGCTGCAGCAGCCCACAAAATTACGCGCGAATGAACTTTTGATTGACGCCCAAACTCTATAAATAAGATAATAGTTTAACCAAACTCATAAACTAGTAAACCGCGTCAATATAACGATTGGGATGTTATTAGTGGAGACCTCCCAGATAGTTTATGGCGAGAACCTCATAAGTAAACTTAAATCGGCGATAACATTCGACAGCCACGCCATGTAGGAAGCGTCGCTATTGTGTAATGTGAACGTTATACAACCATGTGCGGAATTAACATTCATATTTTACACGTCATTGTTCCTTTTGACGTTCGCCTGACGATAGTTTGATTTAATTAACGTTCCGCAGTTTAACTCGTCACATACAATTCATATTTAATTATACATACGGATGTGATTGGGTTGTTGTTTTTGTAGCTGCGTTGTATCTGAAATATAGCTTCACAATCCTCTTCGTCAGCCATAGAGAGTTATTACCGGCTGTCATAAAAACGACACACAATTTGGGGATCAATACGTCGCGTCCCCTAAAAAGTGTTTTGAATAGCACTGATCTAAAATATTATTCTCTAGAGCTGCGATAGAGATATTTAAACGATTTGAGAATTTGGTCGCTTGTTGAATGATTAACCATACAGAATAAAGATTTATTTGCTAACAATTACACTTGAAGATATTAATGCGAACACCATATTATCACTGTCTATTCAGTCACCCCGTGACTATAACAATCAAAATCTTTGAAAATATGTTGTTAGCAGAATATACTATGATCAAATCCGTTTAAAGTTGTTTAATCTATGAAACATTTAATAGACGTATACTGGACTGTCCAAATTAAAATATTTCGATCAACAAACACAAGTTCATTATGCACGGATGACTGGTAAAACAAACTGTTACACCAACAAATAATTTCATGAAGGTTTATCCATAAAAGCAGTACCCTAATGGATCGAAATAACGCAATAAACGCGAATGTAATCACAATTTCCCTCGTCATGGACAAACAGAGGGGTCGCATATGTTCATTCAGTGTCGCCTGTTGTTGGCAGCTTGCTGTAATCTCGACCGGCTTAACCGAGGCACGCCCGATCGCCGATTGATGGTAGATTTACCCGATACACTGTGTAAAAAATACGTCTCTCATATGTGATATGTATCTCGTATGTAAGCTACTTTTTCTGAAGGCTACGAAGCAAGGATAAATGATAATGTTTCTCGAGCTATTTAAAGATGGAGACAAACACATAAGAAGCTGCTAGAACAAGACTTTTCTACATGGATGAGCGCTATTAAAACTGCTGTCCACTGACAACGGCGAGATGTGGGGATCGAAACCCCACATCTCGTCACTGCACACGTCAGGGCTCACTAGCCAAGTGTTGTGGATTCAATTCTAGGTTCAAATGTTTGAAGTGATTGCCTCGCCACTGCCTAGTACTACGCCGAATATTTTGCCTTCGAATCCCACACGGAAATAAAATTCTGGGGTCCTATTATTTGTATCCGTTGTTTGAATGTTTGCAAAGTCTCCTTTTTTAAGCAGCTCTGGATTAAACTACATATAAAAAAATTATTAACATCGTTGCTTCGCTTTTTGTTGCTTAATATTAAAATGGATACGAAGAATTTGATATAGCTATATCTATATAAAAAATCTTTTTAACGACATATAATAGGTACCGTAACTTAAATGGATGTGTAATTCAACTCGTTTTAGAACTAGTTTAGTTATATCCAAGTAACGGTACGAGTAATTAAACAGCATTACTGACAATAATGGCTTAATTAACTTGACATAGCGAACGCATATCAGGATAACACGAAAATATATTAATTAATTTAATCTAATTAGGTATGCGGTTATGTTTGCGGTTTTTGTGAATTGTCGGATTCAATTCGCGGCTGCAGGTTAATATTTTTAAGTTCGAATCCTACACGGAAATAAAATTCTGGTATCTATTATTTATGTGTTCATTGTTTAAATGTTTGCATAGTCTCCTTTTTTAAGCAGCTTTGGATTGAAACTGCTCATATAATGTTATTAACATCGTCGCTTCGGTACACGCATTTATAATATTACAATGGATACGAAGAATTTTGTACAACTATATCTATATATAAAGCTCTCAGTAGCAGCAAGTTATCTGGTTATTATCTATCTTCATCAAGCCGTTGGCCTACCTGACTGAGAGGCTTTCCGTCATACGTTTGCTATCTTCTTTGTAAGAAGATAACGCCCTAGGAATAATTTCTGTGTTGCGGTGGACTTTACAAACATTCAAACTACGGACGCAAAAATCATTTACGTTTACACAAAGTATTGTCCCGTGTAGGATTCGAACTCACAACCCTCGGCGCAATGTTAGTGGCGAGGCGATCACTTAAACAACTACGCCATCTGTGCAGTCAATCTATCTATCTTTGTGTAGGCATCTATGTATCTATCTGTATCTAACTTCTTCATGCCGTTGAGCTTGGCCGAGATGCGTTCTGTCATATAAATATTTAGCATCCAACCATCAATACTCTTACTATACATACATATGTATGTAAACTGTCCCGCGAATGAGAAAAGGCCGCTAAATACCTTCTGCATCATTTTTTGTTTTGACTGTCAGTAAAAACAAAAAGTGCACTCTGTCACTTACACAGTGCGCTCTTTTGTTTTCACAGCCAGCGAATTCAGCAGACGATTTGCTACCGGTGTTGTATATCGGAGAATTTTTCAATTTACTACTCTTGTTAAATACGGTCCGTCGCTTGGACGCTTACCGTATTTTAAAGCGAACGTCACTTAGCGCAATTAGGTATCTGCAGAGAATCCTAACTAATATTATGAATCAAAGTCAAAGTCAAAAATCTTTATTTCCATAAAAATGTGTATACAATTGTTGGGAATGCCAATGAACTGATTTATTAAATAAAAGAAAAAAAAAAAGGAAATAAAAATTTTGGATTGGAAAAAGCCTGTTCGAATGGGAATGGGAATTTGTTTGTTCGTTTGTTACGCCTGAATACCTTAACTGGACCGATCATAATGAAATTTCGAATACACGTGGTCAGGGTTACAGAAAAGGAAACCCGTACCGTGATGTTATAAAGCCTGTGTTACTTCCTGATAAAGTAGCTTTGTAAGAGTGTTACCAGACCAATCGATCAATCCTCGATCGACGGCATCGATCGATGGTAGAATGGATTAGTTGACGTCGATTGATAGTTAGGGTGTTACCAGACCAATCGATCGATCGTCGATCGACGGCATCGATCGATGATAGAATGGATTAGTTGACGTCGATAGATAGTTTCTACCAGACCAATCGCCGTCGACAACTTCGATCGACGTCGACCGATGCCATCGATCGACCGCGACCGATGCCATCGATCGACCGCGACCGATGCCATCGATTGACGATCGATCGATTGGTCTGGTAACACCCTAATGGTAAAGAAACTTTTAAAAAAACGTTGGTCCTGCGCCTGATCTCTCTCCGGTCGTGTCGGATTGCCGTCCCATCGGATCATGAGAGTTAAGGAACAGAGAGTGCACTTGTGTTTGCGCACACACTTGTGCACTATAATATCTCCTGCGCAGATGGCCAGTCTCTGTTAAGACTGGCCGCCGTGGCCGAAATTCGGTCTGGAGGACATTATTAAAGAAACTTTTATTAGAATTTTAAATCGATCGATTTGTTTGAGTTCACAAATAAAAATACAAACATAAAAAATACAAATCTTTCCTATATCATATCATATTTGTATAGATATACTTAGCTGGAATCAATGTTGAAACCGAATAACTTAAGTCATTAATATTTAAACCACAAGCTCAGTATCCAAATATGAATATGTGAACATTATTAATGGTACTTCTATTTCAAATAAAACTATATCCATTACTAAACATAAGCATTCATTATTTTCTAATTCACATTTTACGTAAGTTTTATGGTAATCCCTACACTATATTAATTGTATAAGTCTGCTAACGTAATACTATAAAACCACAGTACTTATAGACAATACTATTACATACAATTGACTGAGAATGCCTTACTGGTAAATACGACTACCGTGTATAAGGTCTCGTGTTCGATTCAGCTAAGGTTTTTTGACAAACAACTCTCAGTAATAGCTCTGAGTCTGGTATTGTGCCCGGTTGACAGCAATATACCAGAAATGAAATGTTGGTGAAACACTACCTCTTCGTGGATACTAATTAATTATATAATAATAATATCAGCCCTGTATATAAACAGTCCCACTGCTGGGCACGGACCTCTTCCCAGTGTGAGAAGGGTTAGGCTATAGTCCACCACGCTGGCCCAGTGCGGATTGTTAGACTTTACATATCATCGAGTACATTATGGAGAACTCTCAGACATGCAGGTTACCTCACGATGGTTTCCATCACCGTTAAAGCAAGCGATAATTTATCAAATTAATAACCACATAACTTCGAAAGGTCAGAATTGCGTGCTTTGGGATCGAACTTAAGATTTTTGCGTGGCAGTCCAACAGTCTTTCACTTGGCCTATCGCTGCTTCATCTTTAGTATTTTAAAGCAAGGCGGGCGAGTAAAGTACCGACTAACCGCCTGAATATCTGGTACTTTCTGCCACCTGTTAACGATCGTTGACAGTCATTAACAGACTGTATGGATTGGCATTAGTTCGACTGTAATTGAGCTATTCTTATTGAACAAAAGAAAAATAGTCACCATACAGTAAATAATTATATAAACTTTTACTTTATTTTACTAGGAAGATGAATAATGTACTATTTGCATAAATATAACGAAATCAGAATGATACACTCATTCAGTGCTTCACAGGAAAACCACAAGGAGCCTTCTCTACAGTTTGCCTGTTTACTATTTTTGATATATGAATGAGACCTTGTTTGTTAACCATTAATTTTTACTCATTTATTGTTCTGAGTTTTACTTTATAACAAAGCCATTCAACTTCGACCTTCTTTAACCAAGCCACGTGCGCAATTTATGTATGTTTATTGTGTATATGTGAATAAAACAAAAAAATCATAGAAATTTTCGGTACGTTTCACAGATTCTTGATTATTATAAAAATAATAACGCCACATTCAAATTGTTATTTTTTTAAAATGTGTTTCCTTATTCTGGTGTTGTACGTCAATTAGAAGTTTATTTTATTATATTTATTTTATGGTGAGTGTTTACCACAGCACATAATATGATTCTCTGTTCTGTGGTGTTTACCAAAGCCTTTTGCAATATCAGAGAAATACCTGTGTTATCGCTAAAGTCGATAGGCTTGTTTGTTGTATAGTGTTACCGCCTCTTTAGTATTAGAACTACCACCTCAACTTCCGCTGCGTCATGGCACTAACTGATTATAGCCATTTCGCTACATTCACATGGGCGTTAGGCGTAAGGTGAAAAATGTATCCACTGTTCATTACTTTTCTGTTATACAATAGTTCTTGTAGTAACGAAACGGCCAAGCCACATATTTTGACTAAGGTGTAGAGTTTGTAAAGTTAGGCTTTGCAGAGTTAGGGCGTGTAGAGTTAGAAGCTTGGCTCTACATGAGATCTGATAACTTTTTGACAGTGCGAGTCATATGGTCTCGTCTTGGCAACATTTTACATGAAAATGTTTTTGGTGGGATTATTTTATTATTATTGTTACATTAATTGATTATTTTACGTACTAATAATTCATACTAGATTATTGTTAAGAATATAGGCGTGTTTAGTTTATTTTTATGTGTGAATGCTAATGATGTACTGTTATATGTTGTTATATTGATCACGCAGTTATGAATATAAAAGAGGCGTCGGCCATTCTGGTTGGTGGTGCATTACGTTGAGTACGTCTGGTATTTTCATTTCTGCCACACAAACCTTTATAATAATAGTTACTTCTGATTGACGTCAGTAATAGCTCACATCAATAAGAAGTAATACTCTCTTAAATTTTCTTTCATGAAGAGCAAGTCATACGTAAGTTTTATACAGTATAGTGCAGGCTCTGTATAGAAATACCATGACTTGTCCTTCTTTAAACAAGGTTTGAAGAGAATATTACTATAATGATAGCGAGCGGCATAACTGTATATAACTTCAACATTGCCAAAATCCGAGAGCCGTGTTTAGCACTTACTAAGTAGACTGTTAGCACCACCAAAAAATATGCAGCCTCCGCCTGTAATAACTCCCACGCCGGCAAGAGTTGATTTTCTGCAAAAATAATTAATTTTAAAGTGTTTCAGGTATGAGCGCGAAATCAGTTGCTCGCTCATACAATGCATATAAATAATCTAGGTACTGTCCAACAACAGAATATTAAAAGCGTACTATTAAAATCGCAATTACTATGTGGTATAAAATAGCAGTTTATCTATGAGTGAAACAAGAGAAACAATAAAACTAGCGAACATCTAACGCCCAGTAATAAGATATTGTAAACACTTGCCACAATATCTATTATCGATAGTAAACTCAATAACACACAAGCATATTTAATATTGATACAGTTTATCACCTCGTTTATTACATCATTTGCAAATATAAATTTATTCCATTATGACAATTTGTTGTTTGATAAACTTGTTTCATGAGAAACTAGAGTGTTTTTTTGTTTTAATACAATCAACAACTAAATATAGACACAATGAAATTGTAAAAATCGCTCTATCAAAAAATGTTTTTATTCTTCACAAAATATCTTCTAGATACTGCTTTTTAAAACTAGTAACTGAAGTTTGTGCAGTTAAACATAGGTTAGTATACACAACACGTAAGTTTACCACAAGGATTGACAGAATCTTTGGATTCCGACTTGCTATGATTCTGACTAAACTCTTGCATCATTTTCTCTAGTCATATTAAGGTTATCCATACCATTCCTTTTTTTATAAACCGAAGTATAACTTCCGCACTAGGAAAAATGCCTGTCTCGTGAAGGACTTCATAGACATTCGAACAACAGACACACAGTTTTGCAAAACTATTCGTGAACGTCCAAAAAATGTGTGTTCAGTGTCGCAATGCTGGCTCTCACTCAAACCACTAAGACATCCATGCAATCATTCTCTATTACTCTGAAGTACAAATTTTACAGTGTTTGCTATACTCCATAGTACTTAAACACACTTCAACATGTGGTGAACTAGCTTTATAATTAATTGTTAGCTGCCGCAGAATATTCGGTACACATACGCTCGCTCAGCGCGTGTTTCGGTGGGCAGAGCTTATCAGCTCGTCTATAACCCAACATTGCAGGCTATTTACATTCAGCTGTGCCCGTGCTTCATAAATAATTGCACGGACAGATGGTATAGAGATTTGTTTAGCAAACTAAATATTAGAATTTGGAGTGTTATTCTCGCAAGAATTTCGTACCTATACGATATAAGATAATTTATATTTACACGAATCTAACATACATAAATATATAAAATACGTTTTGGGTTCTAGTGATCTGTGTTCCTATTAATTTTACCGCTAGTGGAAAATCGGATAATACAAAAATATTTTTTTCATTTTCCATCAGAAACATTAATTATCAATCATTCTTATACATTTTAATCTTTTTATTGGCGGTAGGCTGTCTAGGCTTGCTGGCTATCAAAAATAATACATGGCACTAAAATTATGTAAATTAAAACGTTTACGTCTAATATATGTACAATATAGAATTGAATAACATGTTTTGTGAAGCGATTAGACGCTCTATAATGTGGCAGATTATACAATTCGCCCACAGCATAATAATATATATTTGGAAAACAAAAGCTTTAAAAAGCATGTAAGTGCAACAAGACCGAAACCAAGTGTTGACCATGAAACGAGTCTCGATGCGACCCTAACCTATCCTTATCCGCGTGACAAATATGGTAGAGTAGGTGCGGCTCTGTGAGTCAACGTCCTCACCGCCATATACCGATGGTTTTAAATTATTCCACAAAGCCAGTAAATCATTACTTCGCTTGAGAAATCCAAAATAGAGTATGTAGAATTTCCCCCAAGAATAGCCAAGTATCAGCTAGTTCAATAGCATGATTAAAATAGCACCACCGGCAGGCTGACGCAGGAACTGGCAGCGTCATTGATGCATGCGAATCCTGTTACTAAAATAGGACGAAAGGCGAAAGCGAGCGCTGACGCGGTAATGTGTAATAATTGATCTAGAAATGAACACAGGCGATGTAGGCTCGTAAATATAGACAAAGGATCGTTGTTCGAGTGTCAGGACATCAGGCGCCCGTCACAGATAGAAGCGCACCCGGCGACCTTGCGCGTGCGTCGCTCGTCGCGTCGTCGATCGCTGTGCGTAAGAGAAATAGTCCAACGACACGCGATACGCGGAATACTAAGACCCGCGGCGCCCGCGCTCGCGGCGGCCGCGGCTGCGAGGCGCCGAGACCAGCCGCCAACTCCCCATACGAACATGTTAAACATGCCATTGTATGCCAAAAGAATACAAACAGCGGCTTTTAAAAAGTAAATAAATATCCAATTAAAGTGTCCACGCATTACTCATGCAGGTACAACGCTGTTGCACTCTACACCGCTGCCGTACAGATAAGCGAACCTACTTTCGTAAATCGAGTAACTCTTAAATATACGTAGATAAGTGTGCTACGAGCCTACATTTTTAAAGAATTCGCAGTTACTTTAATACAACGGTGATACATGCGAGACGCGAGTCTTAAGCTAAGATTACAATTCTGATACAAATCCGCTCCGTAAACAATAAAGTCTAATCGATTTTTTATTAAAAGCTAACAAGCTGGAATTGATCGAAAGTCTCTTGTAATAAGGTACAGTTTAGATTGACTTCCCTGGGGACACAATCTCCGATAGAGGAGAGACACCTGCAGGCGCTTTAATCCCCAGACGCTGGATTATTTTTTACCCCTAGCTTCTTCAGAAGTGTACTTAGTAAATAGTGCTGACAAGATACAGTGACTAGATTATAAACACAATCTGTGTATGGATCTAGCGTACCCAGCCGCCTTCGTACACCGTTTTATTTTAGAAAGTATGTGAATTTATTGTCTCCGTCATGGCGTTTATTCTTGCTCACGAAGCTTTCAAAGCAGCGGCGCTACAATGCCCAATCACACAGCTGATCAGCAACAAATAACAGGTGTGAGGAACAATTACCAATTTATTTTGCGCAAATCGATAACTTTCAAAGCTCGACTACATGTAGATATTATCTAACTTAATACTTAAAGCGAGACGAATTCGCGAATAAGCGGATGAATTATATTTATACAAGGTTGCCGAATAACACGAGTCGTTACAAACTGGAAAAATAAACATACATCCTCCATGCTTGCTGTTAAATCTTACGAAACAATGTGTTCTGCAAGAAAAACAACGAAGAAATAAATGAACATCATAACCTCGCGATGCGTCTATACGCCTTTGTTTCATAATAGCATGAAAAGCAGTGTTTACTTACAAATGAACAATAAAACTGGTACGGTAATTAAGAGGCTGGAAGTATTCTTGTTCACAGAGGAACGTTTCCTTGCAATATGCAGTGGAGCATTCTGTGACTCAACACACGGGCTTACTGCGGGCTCGTTGAGGAGAAATGCTCCAAGATTTATACACGCCTCGTGAGAGTGCGACGCGACACGGGAACTCTCCCTTGTCAGCCGCGTGAAAACTTAATGTCGAGGAGTACTAAAACTTGTTCATATCTTGAGAAGCTAAGCAGTTAAGTACGAGTGCTGCGGACTAACACGCGCAATATCATTATTCTTCATCTGCAAAATCCTACTATCAAAATTTTTTTTAATAACTGGCATTGATGGATTCTTTGAATGTCAATATTATATATTAAGCTGACAAAGTAGCTCTTATGAAAGTTGAAGTTCAGAGGGTAGTCAGTTTCTAGAATTTACTAACGATAAATATAGGTACGTTGAGTGACTAGGTTCAGACAAGGAGCTAAGTTTATGATAAATATAATAATTTGCGCCAAAAAGCTATGCGTGAGATTTAACCCTGCTACCTTTTATATCATTAAAGTCAATTCAGTACACTAAAAAAGATAGCAGTTAGTTTATAAAAAAAAGAACAGCTTAATGTGCATGTTACATTAGTCCACACTTCTATAAAATTAGAGAGGTACAATAAAGTTACGTTTACGACATGTGACGTAATTGAACAATTCCAAAACATTGCATCCTTTATACGTTACTTTAATGTTTCCGAAGTAAAATAAGCTTCGTCCAAAACCAGCGAAATTAGGATGTATGATAATTAAAAAGGGAACAGTAATGAGGCATGTGCATCGTTGTAATAATAGCAAGTACCGAAATAGTTAATTAGGGCATAGCCTACATCGCAGGCATACGCCCCATGCTAATTATTGTTCCGGATATTAAAAATGGGGTATTGTGCGTCCAACGTTGAAAACATGAGAAGCGACCTATTACGTAACTGTTTAAGAATTCACACTAATGAGTTCGGAAACGTCCGTCAACCGATCACTGGACGATTAGTTGACTATGCAATGACTTAAAGTTTAAACCAGACACTCATCATTGCAGTAAGACAATCAATCAAACTGCATACTAGAAGGGTGGAGCGTCATTAACTGTTTCTAAGTTCTAACTATAACTCATTGCTTTCTCCGCTGAGAGAGTACATTATAGACTTCTTCTAGTTCAAGGGGAGAACAGCGCCCATAATTAAGTTAAATTTATAATGTGTGGATCCGTGGAGCGAACCGCGAGGGTGGGCGAACGGGTGGCAGGCTCTGGGGTTAACGAGATGAGCGGTCACGCGCGACTGGCCGCTGTAGATAGCGCCCTCCGCCCTCAACAATACATTACAACACTTCATAATGTCAACGAAAATGTGACTCGGATATAAAAATGCTTTCTACGCGTTTCTTTTTTATGTTGATGCCTTTAAATCTTATTTATTGTACGCGCCTTTCATAAATGTGTCATAACTGAATACTCCTAGTGAATAATACATTTAAATGCAGTCCTTGCAAATTCTTGTTAGCAATACCATGTAACACATATTGCCCATAACAGTAACATTTAATTTGATATCTTACAGAGTAGACTCTGAGCTACTGTTAGTAACTCATATTCATAAAAATAATGAACCCCTATCAATAAAGATAACAGAAAAGACCATAAAGACGATGTATTATTTTCTGTTAAAAGAATAAACGATCCTTTATAAATGGGTTTCGCTTAACAAAGGAGAGGTCAAGAAACTTTGAATAAGTAAGATGTTTTCATGGGCTGATAAATATTTAAAAGTAAAAATTAAAGCCAGGACCAAACAGAGCTCCGATTTTAAATAATATCATTCAAGTCGTTTGTATTGTTACAATATTCATAAACAGACTATAACTGCCTCCGTGGCGCAGCGGTAGTGAATGCGACTGCTGTGCAAGAGGTCTCGGGTTCGAAGCCCGGGTCGGGCCAACAAAAAGTTATTGGGTTTTTCTGTTAAGAAATCTCAATACGAGCCCGGAGTTAGGAAATTGGCGGTGTTAGACATCCCCGTGCCTCGGAAAGCACGTAAAGCCGTTGGTCCTGCGCCTGATCTCTCTCCGGTCGTGTCGGATTATCCGTCCCATCGGATCATGAGAGTTAAGGAACAGAGATTGCACTTGTGTTTGGGCACATACTTGTGCACTATAATATCTCCTGCGCAGATGGCCAATCTCCGTTAAGATTGGCCGCCATGACCGAAATTCCGTCTGGAGCACATTAACAGACTTCGTACCAGGTTACAAAGCAATATAGTTCGGTTAAAATTGATAATTAGTCCAACAAATACAGAGCTTTTAGTTATTTGTTGTTCTTTAAGTACAAAATCATGTAAGCAGCAATACAACATAAGTTATCGCCAGAAGGGCTCAGGCAAGAAGTGCGGCATAGCTTCCACAATTAAATAAAGGTTCATTCGTTGCAATCAGATATATTCAAATGGCGCCGGGATCGTCTTGGCTCTAACTATTTTCTTTTCTTTGAATGCGCATTGACACAATAGATGTTCTGCAGACTGCATGTCGATTTGCAAAAAGATTAGAACATTCTCGCTTGCGCGATAAATGACTACTTATGTGATAATGATGTATTCAAGGATCTTGACAATGACGAACTTTTATATAAAACAAAGTGAAAACATTCTCTAGTTTAAAGACTAGACTTAGAGATAATATATTACATGCTTCAGAGATAAAAGATAATTAGATTCTAACGATTGATATTATTATTTATAATATGATTAGATTCTTAGTATGTATATTATTATCAACTTTTGTCATCGTTCAGAGAAGTATTTATTACTATACCACTTCATTTGGAAGTTGAAACATAGAGTGTGGGTAGACAGACTACGATTGTTAAAGCTATATTTGTTTATTCTAATACATACGGCCAGCGATTTTAATTGTTCTTATGTAACTACTTAATTTAATGACCACTCATAGCTTTACTGTTGTAATATATTGAGTATAATAATTAATTTGTATGATAGAACAACTGAAAACTTTACAACAAATAATAGTTCTAACAATGTGTAAAATCTTTTATTGGTTTACTCGCTTTGGTAACTTGCTGACCTAATGACATAGTTATTATGGCGGCCGCAAGATTAATACCTGATTGGATGACTACAGTAAATCTGAATGTTCTACCCGGGCGTAGAATACAAGTCCTCATAGATGGCAATAGTTGGGCAAAGCACCTTGTATCACTGGACCAACAAGGCTATAGTAAATTATAAAATCCCTCAAATCAAGAATATGAAATGGAGGTTCAGCGTATCTTTTAAAACACATCTTTATTGACTGCTATAACTAATATTGTCTTCTGTTTACGCAAATATTATTTATTGAAATTAAACTAATATATTATACGGATTTTATCGCGTTGTTTATTTGACACTCTATTACATAACTTTGAAAACTGTTACACTACTACTACTGTTAAACTTTACTAATTTTAAGCTAATTAATTTATAATTATAACTATTAAATTTAATTTAATTTTTTTTTTAAATGAATAGATTGTCAAATAAACAACGCGATAAAATCCGTATATAGTTGTTTAATTTCAATGCTATAACTAAGTTGTACATATTAAAAGCATGTGTTGTAATTGAAAAATCTCATTTCTGTTTCACAGCCGAGTCTTCCTGTTATATCTCACAATGTTGTTTGTTTAAAGCTCTGATTACCAGAAATAGAATTTCTTGACTACGCTGCTCTACCCAACTTAAAGTACTTACTTTACGTATCTGAAACGCATAATGTTAATCAGTAATCTCGTAATTAAACCTATGGAGTCGCAGCGGCACACCGGTGGCCAGACACAATATATTTTTAATTGTGTCTAGTATTCTAAGACTTGACAGATTAAAGAAGTTTTGATATTGTAAACTAATTATAAGAACAAGATACTGTAAAGGAAAATAAAATAATATGTGTCTGAGTTCAACATACAGTATAACTGTACAAATTAAAGCTACATAAATGTCATTTTGACATACAATTATAAGCACAATTTCTGCACATTTGAGAGTAAAGAAGATGCACAACACAATATCTTTAAGCACAACATGTGTGCGATCATTTCAATCCATTTTACTTATGAAGTTCCATTTAGTCTATAGATAATATTGCACATAATTTTGTTAGATGGCACAGTGTTAGGAATAACAACCGAATGTAAATATTTCCCATATGGTTGTCGTATCCGCAATAAACACGTGAACGAAGTGCGAAGCCCCAAGTTTTGTACTTTTATTGTAGCTAAGATCCACATGCAGTTGTCATAGCATAAACATTCTAGCTGCGATGGATAATATCCTTCCGGCGAGCTGGCCAAATGTTTGTTATAGTAACACCACATAAAATAAGCAATGTTTATTGATTTCCGAAACATATTTGATTCTGTTGATCGCTATCATTTGTGGATCAAGCATGAGTGGAAAATCAACATAACAAGTAAACATACTTATATTTTTAGAAGTCGACTGAAAGTAAACAAATTATGATGACTGTAGACTTTAATTAAGGTTATGATCTAAAGCCTGTATTTCAATGCCAAAACTCGTATGATCCCCAAATGATTGATCTGAATTCGAATATTTAAGCACATTCAACATAGATTGTCTTTAGAGTAGAATTTATCATTAAAATACAATTAAATTTACCTAATACATTAACAGTACAGTTCTTAATATGGAGAATTTATTAATTAAAATCCGTTATGTCCAACGATGCTACACTAAATTAAATAACAATGTTTTCAGTGAAAATCAATTCTTACCAAAAAGAATTGCGGTTTATACAAAGACGCTAAAATTCACACGCGGATTCCTTACCGGTGATTCACTAAGAACATAATTCAAGATGCATTGGACATAGTTGTTTTTTGGTTCAGTTAGATATTCGACATTATCTTGTATTCATACATGACTTAAATCAGGTCTCGGTTTGTCTAGAATTCCACACATGATTAGATATCGGATATTATACTTTAAATACTTGTTAATTCAAAATATGTAGTCATTATTTCTGTATATGTACAGTCTACTATAACATGCAGCTTTGCATATATATTCATAAAATTATAAATGTATTCTTAAAATTAATTAGTTCTTTTGTAATAGAAGTCAACCAAGATGACTTAATCATCAAACTTCGTAAAAACAAAAACAAAATGTAGGTACTGATAATTCTCGATAGCATTACGCATATAATAAGAAATTCTAGAAGTATACATAAAGTGCCAAAGAGATAAAATCTATATTCACACATGCGCTTTTGTACACTCTGCTTCTGTACATTGGATTCGAATATCTGGTTTCTTAACATAACATTTAACAAAACATCTCATATATTATTCTGTTTACCGAATAGTTCTCTCTCTCCTTTTAAAACACATATTCTACACAGATACACCTGCGACAGATAAATAAACTTAGGTAAGCACTATTGTAAGCTCCAATGTATTCCTATTCGAAGTGTTAGCTCACAGTTATAAATGTTCACCGTGCCCGATACTACTTCTATTTATTGTAATTTAGCAATTTGGCATGACATAGGGCTCACTAGGCCCAGCTATCTTTTTGTTCGAACGCTGGCAAATAGTTATTCTGTATTAACATCACGCCCAACTACTCAAAGCTCTGGCGTATAAAATAGCCCATTATCATGCGACCTACATACAAAGTTGCGAATAATTTAACTGACGCAGGGCGCGAACTTCGTCGTTATCATTCGTCGATGATTAGGTGATTGACTCAGTCGTGGCCGGAACGAATTTGCACATGGTGCGTGACGAATTAGCTTTGATTTATGTAAGTAGGACTCGCGCTTTACTGATTATGTGCAATGTGGACTAGTATACCTGGTCAAGAATCTAAACTATTTGTTTACAAAGAAACGTTTGTTTTACTTTCTTGTAGCACGCGCATACGAAAGCGGACGGACCTTGCGGCATTGAGGCATTTTGGTATGGTGAGCCTGTTTTTGGTTTTACCTTTTGTGTTTTACAAGTATCCTCACACCTTCGTTCGCGCACGGCCTACGGGAACGCATACCGGAATAACTTTTCTGATAAATTAGTGTTTTAATGATATTGCGTTAAATCGGTATCAAATATATTGATTTCTTTACAAGATCTTATAAAATCTATTCATCCACCCATCTTCCATAATATTATTAATATAAACTTGTTGGTTCATATTAATAATATACATATTTTATAAATAGAAATAAGTTTTAGTCAACAACACAGTAGTTAAGGGATTGAACTCACGATCAAGAATAATTTCGGTCCTCGGCTACTGCACAAGCGAGACATAAACGCAGTCCTAACACAAGTAGTCTAGCTTAACTGCAGGAGCAAACTGAACAATCGCATATTGAAATATAATGATATACTCGAACTGTTATTAGGTATTCATAGACTAGTACCTCACTATTCGAAAACACCTCTTCAAAAAATAAACGTTTATAACATACCTGCTGTGCTCTTACTGTAAAGTAATAAACATCCATGGAAATATAATAAGCTTTTAAAGTTGTTTATTTTATATGGTGCTCTGTGCTCCAGTTACGTTTACAAACAAACAACTGCAAGCATTGACATTCAGAGCACGACTACCTATTAAATATGATATACCCCTAAATAACGTATTTCGCACGTGCTTAACAGAAGTAGTTCCAGCGCCGCCAATCAAGGCAGCGAGTTTGCACATCATGGTAGTTTTAGGCGGTAGGATCCAAGACTTTCCATCTTTCCCCCAGTGAGCCCGATATACTCTCTCCACGCCCTCTTTTACCGCGGAGAGGTATGCGTAAATATCATTTCCCCAGGTTAAAAAGTAAGAAGAAAAAGACAGGGTGTAAGTTTGTAATGGCTTGTTAACTTGTCAATTGTTGGATTGCTAGACATCATTGAAAACCTATTGTGTTTGTCCAACAATATACTGCTGTCACTCAATAAATAAAATCGTGGGTTAAATTTTCGAACTCCTACTATCACGAAGTGCAAATTATAGGATCGTTATTGGATTTTCCTCTCAGGTAACCCTCGATAGAACGAAATTTGGAACTGCGTTAGCTATGAGCATAATTGCATTTGAATCTAATTGTGTACAAAGCTTTACTGGACCAAACGCACTAGACGTATACGTATATATAGGCTTTTCAGTTGTATTAGCTGTAAATTTTCTTAACCTATTGCGGCACACTCGTGGCCAGGAACAATAGATTTTAATTTTGTCATAATATGTTAATAAATCTTATATCAGACATCATTAAAATTCTATCGTATCTTGCCTTGACAGATTTGTAAATAAAAATAATTAAATATGTCGTTAAAATGGTAAATTAATAATAATTAAAAAGACAAACATATTTCGGTTTATTCCGCATTCGACCCTCATGTTTTAATTGTTTCTTATATACCCCTAAATTTGGATAAATATTAATTTCTTAATTTAATTCCTATTTCGTCCCAAATGATGTTCCTTTTCTATCCCTGTTTTATTTGTATGTAAGTTCTTGTTGTACCGTTAGCCGAAAATTATTTTAAAATACCTCGTTGATTTCGCAGCAAACCTGGGCTTATGATTGCATGACATCTCGAGCCCGACAACAAAAATATTTGAAATAATGTTTAACCATGTTTTGTTTTGCTAACCATATGCTCAAAAATGTAGAACGAAAAGGAATAATTTAAAAGAAGGAACGTTTTGGAATATGGGACGTAATGTAGGGACAAATACGGAACAAACCCATATTTCTTGTAACGTTTGATACACATAAACCCATCCCTTTGAAGATATAAAGGCATGGTACTATATTATTTATATAATAAACCGGTCCTAATTTAATTAATTTCGTGTACATTAAGTTATATATAAATCAAAACATTGCCGGTTACTTGCGGTATCTCTACAGTCTCGTGTCGCCACTAATTGCTTGTATCGTTAACATAATTACGCTATCAACAAGAAAATGAGAGTTTTCATTTAAAGCCTCCGTGACCTTTCATAAACGAGGTTCAATGTGGCGACGCTTTCGTCAGGCCTTGCCGCAGAGACTACGTTAGCAGGGTTGTGAATTTACACAAAATATGAAAACATACATTCACGCTTGCTTCCGGAAGAGGTAGGTAGAGACTACAGATATTAATTTTCTATGATATATGAAATTTAAATGCAGTTCGGGCTATGTTTTATACACTATTTCTGTCAAAAATATATTAACCAAAGCACACAATCTGGAAATGTGCCCAATAAACCGCAATAGTCTCGCCCCCTCACGTGAGACCTAAATATATTTGACGAAATGTTAGTGTAATATGCCTCTGCCCACTCCTTAGGGGATTTATAGGCCCTGCAGGGTTAGGCAGGAAGGGTATCATACATACATTACGTTTAAATGCGACTATAAATGTATGTATGATCCTGACAAAGCTCTCTTGTTTCATCTACTTTCATCATGTTCTTTAAGCACTCTCGTCGGTTTAGGGTACTTCTAAATATGACTTGTCTACAAATATGAAAGCAACTAAGCTAATAATAATTATTATAATCTAAATAAATATTGCGATAGTTAGGTACTGATTAATGCATCGGACTTATGATCGAGAGATTGTGAACCCATTTCTAAAGCAAACATTACCCAAATTAGTGACCCGGATTCATTGTTCCCGAGGGTCTGTTTAAGTTCTAAATAATAGAAGAAGTACCTATTGTGTATTTCTACTAAATATAGTTTAAGTGTTTCTAAAATTAACTTTTACTTACGCTTTTTACCTAAAACTACAAATTTTCATAGAATCCTGGTTTCTGTCTGCTTCATTTAATTAATTCTTTGACGAATGCTAGTCGTTTAGGGATGCTTAACGTAGTCCTTATAATTATAATTTGTTTTGTAATACAGAGGCACATAATAAGATCGCGGGAATACAATATTGATCTCTATGTTTTGCCTATGATAGGCGTACAACCCTCATTTCTTAAAGCATTATCATAGCATGCACAACAATCAGATAGCGCGTGACAGATTGAATATCTTTGGCTCTTCCCCGTACATGCAATGACAATATTTTGCGACTAGTGCCAAGGGCCGTATCCTTTTTAAAGAACGCCCTAACTTGGTGTGGATATGTTTGCCTTAGTCTTTTTCTTCCGATCTTTCCATTCACATTTGCCTTTTATACTTTCTTGGTCATTTGCATATATCTTTAATTTGTTAACTTACTTTAGATTTTTTAGAATCCCGTAACACTTTCACTAACACCGATCAGTCCCATACAAATGAACAAATATATGCAAATACTTATAATCCATATTGTTTAGATAATACTGCCAATTATTAATAAGGTTCTTGTCGGAGCAATCCTGAAGAATAAAATTATTCTGGCCACAGTAGAACAAACTAGCTTTACGAAGTATCTAGTAATAAATTACAGGCACCTCATCGGCAGTTATTTGCTCTCTAAAAGCTTCATACTACTGAACCTGGGTAAAACCAGAGGGTTAGCCAACCCTACCAGGGTGAGGTCGATAATGTAGTGTTCGAGTAGTTGACTCACACCCGGTCACCTCGCATCTGACGTAATGTTAACATATTGATCTCTTGTTCTGTACGTGAACAAATAACACGGTATGACGTCGACATTGCATTGTCAAGAACGACTTATTCATATAAGTAGAATACCATATTTTGTTTGCTGATTTGTATGAAATGAGAGGAACCTTTGGAATGTGTATAAGCCTAACTCTTTCTCCCACTACTTATTAGATTGCTGGAGACTATCGTAAGGTAATAAAAGCTATAAAATATTTTTAATCTGCGAAAACAACAATCAGTCTCTTCGACATGGCATACAAGGCACACTTTATCAAACAAATGTATCTCGTGTATTTACTTCGTGTGTATTAATTCATTCTTCAGTTAATGTTGAGTAGTGAATACTAATTCATTCCTTAACATTGCTTTTGCATTCAGAAGCAATGCTGAGGAAGGAATAAGTGCTAGATCCATGAGCAGAGGTTACTCTCGCCATAGGGTGGACAGCTAACTGATCTGCTACAAAAGGCACGACAAGATAAAAGTATAGTACTATACCTGCAATAATATACGGACAAGACGGGCTGGATTTGCTAATTTAACATAATACAAGCCCTTAAAGACCAGCCCGAGGGCCACAAAACCGGAACATTCTTCCATCGAATACCCTCAGCGTATTGCGTTTTGTCCTAATTACATTTGTATCTGACGCAGGCTCGCCTTTGTGCGCTGAATGTATGTTTCGTGGCCTACAAATAATGGCTTGTCTACATCAAAGACTTCAATACATTAAAAAATCTCCACCAGTTAAATCTCATGGACCAGCCAGACATACCAAATATAAACAAATTATAATCAAGACAACATTATTTTATTAATATTTATTACACGCGTAACACTCAATTATGTACAAGAAATAATGAAAGAGAAAGTAATATAACAGAGCTAGAAGAAATCGATACTGACCGTTAAACGTAATCGTTTTGAACACATGGCATCATAAAATTGACGATGACATCAAAAGGCCTCAAGTTACCGTGACCACCGGCTAAGAACCCAACAAACCCATAACGACACACATTATATCTCAACAGAAACAACTTGCCGCCACATTTCTTTAATCTTCCCAGTTCGGAGGTCAGCACAAAAAACGGCAGAAAAAATGTTGAATGGGGCATGTGCTAATGCACCAAATTAATGAATGGGCATCTAAAGCTCTTGAACGACGGTATGGCGGTTCTAATTAAACTCAATTCAAAAACATAAAAGGGACACATGTGCGTCCAAACATTTTTTTCGTAGATATCCTGCAAAGTTTTGTGCAAATACAAAAAGCCGTGTGTTCAAACGAATCCATTAAAATACTCGTACCGCGGTGCGTCGTCAAGTGGGCAACACTTCTGGGAATGCAACTACCTGCTTTTTATAGCGGAGATAAGGGCTCCACAAATATGCGCAACACGACCCGATTTGATTATTGATCAGTGAACCGTTACGAGCAATAGGATTGAACGCCCTTTCGAAATCGATAGGATTATACTTACTGCATGTTACTGACCCAGAATCCCGATGGAATGACTTACAAACAAACATAAATGCATATTCATCGCCATATGGTGCAATGCTATAGAGGCTGCTTATTTTATGTAGCCCGAAATCATACTGGTAACTGCTCGTAAATATATTTCCGACTTTATAAATAGCCAGAGCCTCGTGGCGTTTTACTGCAGATCTTGAGATGCTGAGTTCAGTTTCTGTCGAGGAAGGTGCTGTATATTTTGATTGTTCGGGTAGCGTGATAGTTCAAGTGACCACCTCGACACTGCCACTACGCCGAGTATTGTGGTTCAAATCCCACACGGGACAAACATTTGTGTGATTCAATAATAGTTGTTCTAAATCATTGTGTCCGTCGTTTGCAAATTTGTAAACTCCTCCGCGACACAAGAATTACGCCAGTGAGAAAGCTGCACATAATTTTTTTTTAAATCTAACTTTATAATAATAATAATAATAATAATAAAACGTTCATTTCAGATTTTAAATCCATATATGATAAATAAGGAATGTCAAGACAGTCAGCATTATAAAAACATTATACCACATACACATTTATGACTGTCCTTTTTGTTCGTTGTTCGTTGGCTGTAAAATCAGAAAATATAACATTGATTTTTGAAAAAGAAAGAGAACAGAGTCCACTACCATAGGCGATATGGTCGTCTATTCAGTACGAGGCAGAATAATAATGTGAAACATACACATAGTTATCGAAAAGTGGATGCTGTAAACACCTCTACCGTACCCTCCAAATACGAACGGGCGTGACGATATTTATATATACTCTTAAGACACTCACATACTTATAACAAGTGATATATCAACACTTCCTTCTTATGTTAAAGTGTCTTAAGCAGACGACAAAGTAATTATTCAAGTATGATGAGCACCGTTAGGCTGTCAGTACACGACGCAGTGTGACTAAATATAATATGTGTGCCTGCCTGGTGGATACCGTCACAAATCTGTACCGTGGCAATACCAGACTACATAGCACAGGGCATAAAGGACAAAGGTACAGTTGACAGAGAAATTGTCGCGACTGATTTGATTGTTCGCGCCGACGCGCACTTTGTCGGTGAGCTTACACGTAGTAGAGATACACGAAGTGAGTGAGTTTCACAAAACGAGGAACGGGACGTCTTTATAACCTTCACCAGCGTAACTGATACGACTGAGAACTGAGAACAATGTGTTTGTGAGCTTTACACTCACAGATAAATTATGTTACAGTTACATATTTGTTTATTATATTATGTACAATGCGTCCTAAAATGGTCATACAGGATCACGATTGATTATTTCCAAAGGGGTAAAGTAGAGTATTTTGACAATTTTATCTTATATAGATAATCTCTACTCTTTGAACTGGTTCTTATATTCCTTTGTTAATTGATTCCCATTTTATTTTACTCTTTTGATATACTTGATGAGGTGTACGATATATTTAAATATATTTTATGATAAAAGGGCTTTGAGGTGCTCATAGCCAGTTGCACTCACTGATCGGTAAACAGTTAGCGAGGTTAAGCAACGTTGGGTGCGGTCAGTCAATAGATGGGTGATCGCTTAGTGGTATTTCATCTGAGCGTGTCAGTGCTTCGGAGAGCACGTAAAAAGTCAGTCCCGGTTGTTGTCAAATTGACAGCAGTCATTAAGCCATGTCAGAGGCCTACGGGCGGCTTGAACAACTCTTGGCAAAAGGTTGGCAACTAACCGCACAGGAAAAAAATGATAAAAAGGGATTTGAATTCAGAGAAGCATCACGTCTATATTTTGCCAGCTATGTTTTCATCCTTCTCAGTTAAGAATAAGCTGATCGACGTATAACAAATAACAATCATGAAACAGACGTTGTGCTACAATTAAGAACTTCTCGGCAAATAAACCCAAAACCATTATTCGCGATCCAGATATTGAACTTAATATAACACGATCAATAGTTGCGTAATCGCTAACTCTTGCGTCATCGAAGCAACATGAAATTACTTACACCTGATGGAATCGCCGATATTTACTTAATTAATCATTGTTATCAGCAGTAACAACCTTGACTTACCAAATTTATCAGTCTTATTTTCTAATCAACGCCATTAAAAACGTTTTAAACATCACGTACCTGCAACAAAAAGCAGAAAACAGTTTTAACAACAGAAAAATTCTAAATTATTCAATAATTTTTATACATAACGCACGGAACGTACAAAGGGTGGCCGAGAAACAAATAACAGCCTTAACAAACAGCTTTTACTCTCGTGACAGTAAGCCGAGTAGGTATATATTTATATAGCATAAGCAGGGTGGCGACTGCCGGCCACTGGCGGCATGGGACTAGATCAGATGACAGATGAGAGGTATTCCAATGGTTTATTGCGTCCGAGTTTTTGTACCGAAACGTGACTGTCGTGGGGCGTTGACCCCGCTACTAGCTCCTGTGGGGTGCGGAGATAATTCCACCGTGAGATTGTTTGTACTCCCGATGAATATCTCACCTCCTTTTTAGGCGTTTTTGTTAATCAGCTAGCGTTTATGGCACTTAATGACGGCAGTAAAACTGTACAACACAAATATGGATAAGAAGCCAAGTTTCATAACGTTTACGATTAATCTTGTTGAATAAATCAATAAAATAACAATCATAAACACATGTTTCAATAACGCTGTTGTTATGACTGTTAGTAATCATCGTGTCGTTAAATTTGCATACAGCAATAAGTCTGGGAGGATATGAGCGAATCAGACGCGGCTGAGAAACGAGAACACAGCCGGTTTCCGCAAAAACTCATAAGATATAATGACAGGACAGGCCAGTCGTTATAAATTAAACAGAAACAAATCCAGCTTTTGACAACGTAACACCCAGAATGACCTACACACAGGGCCGAATTTAAAGGCTTGGAGGACAATAAAGAACTGGAGGCCCCGCATAATTTTAGACTATCACAATATGTATAGCTCTTGAAGTAATTTCTGTGAAATCCCCTGTGGAGGTCCCTTTTTGGGCCCAATTGGGACTGAGGATTCTTTGCTCTCTCCTAAATCTGGTTCTGTGTCCAGACCGTTTCTGTTACGATACACATAAATAATACATATAGGTACTTAACTTTATCCTTATAATAAACAAGAAAATTGAAGTTGCTGCCGTTTTCGGCGAACAGTTAACAAGCTTGAAGAAACAAGAACAAACTACTCGTATAAAAAGTTTTGTGTAGTCGCGCAGATTTCTACTGACCTCGGCAGGAGTTTTCGTAGCCAAATATTAGTATGAGGCCTTTCGGTTGATATTTATTATTCATATACTTGCGAACAGAGCAGTTAAACTTATCCCATTTAAACTGTAAGCTTGTAATAACCAAAAAGTTTTACAACGTTTACATTTAGTCTTAGTGCGAGAGTGAACGAAGCTAAGAATATTTACGTTTATAAACAAGCACTAAAATCACCCACGGCTTGCTGACGGACTTAATTAACGGACTGAAGACGGACTTATTATATAAACTAATAATAAATCCTCTTTACACCGAGCCTATTCGTTATCCTATGCGTCCATATTCTAATTTGTTTAAATTGCCAGCAAGAGTCGAATATCAATTACTGTCCTTGTAAAGATTTTAATTTGCAGTAAAAATACTATAAAATTACTGTAGCACTTGTTACTATGTACTTACTGGCAAACAGCTTTTTCCTGCAGTCAACCATAATCACGTTAACATAAAATAAAGTTATATCTAACTGAAAAGTTACAACCTGCAATAATAATAACTTTTTAATAAACTTTAAGTAGTTAAATATAACAGAATTGTAGATGTCATCCCTATGGACCCAGTTTATTAATTGTATTTATAGTCATGAAACTAAAATTATCTGTAATTGGAAAACAACTGTCTTACTTATAAACCCTATTTAAATATTTGACAGGTGATTATCTACTATACAGCGACCGTTCATGAGAAATCTTACTTATAAACGTTATTTAGCGCTTTTTTTTTCTTTCTCTCTTAGCCTTTATTATTCCCAAGTCACTTGGGGTCGGCTTTTCTGGTCTAACCGGATTTGACTGGATATCAGTTTTTACACGGAGCGGCTTACCCTAAGGCTAGACCAGTGTCAGGATATTAGAGGGCTGACTGACTGACTTTCCCAATAACGGCTGCCATAGATATTCATGGTAGCCGGGACCAACGGCTTAACGTGCTCTCCGAGGCACGGAGCAGGCGATAATTGTCAATCAATACGCACATAATTTCGAAAAGTCATATAACTTCCGAAAGTCAGAGGTGCGCGACGTGGGTTCGAACCTGAGACCTTCTGCATTGCAGTCTGTTGGTCTCCCCACTGAGCTATCGCTGGTACTCCGCGCTAAGAGTAAGTTTATCAATCGCTAAACAGTACAGAAATCTAAACAGCGCCGGTCACTTGTTTAAACATAGTTAAGAGACAATATGGCAGATTTTCCGAACAGCTGGGACAGATTTGACAATTAATTAACGTCAATCGTATACGAAACTATATTTTCGTAATAATGAAATAGGTGGTATATCGTATAATAAAACTTTTCAAGGAAAAATGGACCATCCTATTTTTTTTCGTACTGCGTGATAATCCTAATAATATGAAATAATTTAAAATTTTGCATCTTAGGGAAGACGAAAGAAGATCTATAAAGTGTGGTTGAATCCGCTTTACGTTTTTTGTGAAACAGCATTTCGTATCAAATGCCATATCATAAAAGAAAATATGTGCTATATGATTTAAATTGTAAGCCGTGATATACTTCCATCACGAGTATCATATATATATTCGTGATTTGTAAAACTGCAAATAATTACAATGATTCGATGTTAACTACATTATAATATTAAAACTCACATATCATGAAATAGCTATAACAAAAACATTGCAAAAATATAATCGAACAAAAACAATCAGAAACTAAAGAACACTGGTATTTTGTTTATTGTTGTTATTATTCATTAGAATATGCAGCAGTTCGTTATGATTATGTATATTTAACAATACACTGTACTTGCTACTACGACAAATTTATTTTCTTACTGATTATTGTATTTAAGCGAAGTGATAATATACTGTTTCAATAATCAATCTTTGAATTACCTAAAGAAAAATTCAGAGCGCCATCTGTTAAAGACAAGTTAAAACCGCCACGCCACAGATACTTATACCTAAAAAAATGGTTAAGTATAGATGATGTATCACTTCAATTGCATTATTTAGTAAATTAGTTTGGTCATGCTCTACGCTGACTGTCAAATGTTGCAAGAATAAAATTGTGTTTCGTGTTTTTGCGATCTATCACCTGAGAGACAGTTAAAACTGGTTTATAGGTAAAGAAAACTTAATCATTGATTAAAGGTACGAGAGCTTCTTAGATAAGAGATAGCTAAGCAATGTTTAGCGGTATTTTTATAAGTAAGGCTGAGTGTCTAAATTGTGACTTGTTTCAAGCACTGTTTTCTCTAATCATAGAGCACTTTTTCACACGGTACAGAATCAACCTACAACCCCGTCTGTAGTCAACTTGTGCGGGCCGGCGCGGCTGCCTCGCGGTGGCTATTTGAAATATAATTGCAGCCTCCGCCTGCACTGTCCACAACGTTTGTTGTTAAACCACTATGAATACAGTTCTGCAATAAACTTTGCTTTTTATTGTGACCGCACAAACGTAAACGTTTACACGAGCTTATTTCATCATTGGTGTAAAGTGACATAAGCTATGCAGACGCATGTTGACACGACAGCGACTATTCAACAGAGTTAGAATAGTAAATTAGCAACAGATGTAAAATATTTAAACGAGTTAGTTAGGACTGCCGCGGAATGTTCGGCAGCTCGAATTGTGGTCGATACCGAGTGAAAAACCCAATTTATTTCGCAACGCACTCGCCGCCAAACTTTTATATTGAAGTGTAAATAAAGCTATTTGCGTGCAATCGACGCCAAAGGCTTTCGGACTAAGCGAGATTTTTAGTGGATTACAACTGGAAACGCGTTTCGTTAATACAAAGAGGGCAAAAAATCAACGAGGTTTATTTGTTCAGTTCATGTTTTGCTTAATGGTACATGTTTATGTAACTTTAATCTAAATTAATTTGTACAAATGAGTGTGCGTGCGTGCGTGAATGGGGCAGACAGACGCAGCTATCAATCGCGCTGGTATTTATATAATTACAGACAATATAACGTAACAGATATGCAGGACATGTGTCCCACTATTAAGACGATAAGTTAACCCGCCCGGCGCCATGTGCAGTAATTTATTCTTAGCTATTATTGTATAACAAAACTGTCCGTCCATACGATACTAAAATAAAATTGAAATATGAATCGTCTCTGAAATGTCTGTAATTTAAAGATGACGAGACAGGTTCTCGGAACGAGATATATAGCTCGTATGTAACATTGTTTTATTGTGCCGATATATCTCACCAATGCTACAATGTAAGAATTGTGAGACATGGAAATGTAGCCAAACGGTTTGCCCTTTTCAAGAAGACAAATGTGTTGACAATAGAAGCTGGAATATAAATAACCTTATAAACTAAATAAATATAGGCGTGTATATTTAGTTCACAAGCTATAGATTGCGAATTGAACCTTACGTAAACCGCTTAGGCCTGCGCGTTTATTGTAAGGTTTATAGTATGAATTGAAGTGAAAATGTGCGTGTAGATGGCAAGGGTTTGTTCCTATTACGTGAGACCTTAAACATACTTGCCGAAATATAAGGATTGTACATCTCTGTGTCAGCTTTCTTTGGGAATATACGAGCATATATATAAGTATATATGTAAAGCAAAACATAAGAAAAAGTACAAGACTTTATGTACCTATGCTTAAATAAATAGAGATTACCGAGGCAGCCTACGACGCTAGTTGTAGTAATCTTGATAACCCCTTTTGCTGTGATAATTGCTTGTGCTGAGTGTTTCTTGTTGTAATATTATTTCACATAGTTATGCCGCTACCAGCTTCAGTGGCGCAACGGTAGTGAATGCGAGTGCCGTGCCTGGTATTGGATTCGATTCCAGTGTCGGTCAAAGTGGGATATTCAGTCAATTGGGATATTCAGTCAAAAAATATCAGTAGCAGCACGAAGTCTGGGACTGTGCCCGATAAGCGACAATAGGCTCGCAGCCTTACTGCGTGGACCTAGAACCATACTGGCCGAATTTGGGTTCTAATCACCTCTGTCTACTGTCTGAGATATAGGCGTGAGTTTATATATGTAATAAATAAAAAGAAACTGTCACAATAATGACATACATGAGAATGTCACTGGCACACTACATAATTATATACTTTCATATAAATATATACGTAATATACATACGTTACGCGTGGACCGCATTGTTCATACATGACTCCCGGTCTTATATACCGCATTGCTAATTATAATTAACCTGAATCGCCTACAACGCTCTGCTCTCGTAAGTGCAAGCAAGAGTTATCTCATTAATGCAAGAGTTTTATCGCTTTATTTAAGTATATTTTTATTGTTGACTCGCATTAACCCTATCGCTTTTGTCGATGACTTGCATGACATTAAAAATTTGTCGGCAGTCGGACAAGTGTTGAATAATTCATTGGTTATAGCGCCGATTGAATTAAAGGTTGTATCGGAGTCGACATGACACGGTGATCTATTTGCATATCAGACGTGTACCGATGCCATGTAGAGCGAAATGTTGATACATACATTTTGATTGCGTTTCATCTACGATATTAGCTTCTACTAATACCTTTTATACTTCGTGTATAAAGAGGCGTCAGTAGTGAACTCTTTTAGGATAGATGGGTTATTTTGAATTAAATATAGGTAGATAATGATCCTATAATAGCCTATATTTCTACTGCAAAAACGCTAAATTACTTTCATTGGCATGCAAATATAATAAACTGGTTTATTCATTGTATTTCTTTATACTAAAATATAAAATAATATAGAAACTGGTTGAACATTTAACTTTCATACAGGAAAAGTACTATTCCTGACGTATTTATATATAAAGAAATGTTAGCACACTACATTATACTCACTTTACGACCCTAAAATATGAACGCACCTTATTGTTACTCTATAGAAGCGGAGTAAATAATGCGATTATCTAACTCCTGACTAGATATAACGTGTATATTGAGTATTTATACATACCAGTTTAAAATTTACAGTTTCGCTCCGGTATTTCTAAGGAAAACTAGCTATCCCAAAGAAATCGCGCATTTTTTGGCATAAAATGCCAATTACCCACTCCGAACCATGTCAAAGACAAAGCCAGAAGTCAAAAAATATGATTCATTTACGTGACAAAGTAACACTTAGAAACACCAAAATGTATGAGTTAGTGATTTTAGAGAAGCTATAAATTATATCTATCCAAAAAGTCATATCGATTCATTGGTCAGTATTATTATTTTTCTTTATTAACGAAGACGTACATGAACCATACCTACATTCTTTTTAAAATAAAGAAAGAATTGATATGAGTAACATGTTCGGAATAGTTGTAATGTTACCTCATAAGTAAAGATTATGTAAACATGAACTAAGTAATCATAATGCAGGCTCAAGATGTTGAGTACATTACTAGTATGTAATTAAGTAACTATGGACACGTGCTATTTTCTTATGTGCTATTGTTTCAATAGAAATCACGATAGTTGTGTTAATTCAAACATCTTAGATTGTTTCCATGAGAAAATACCTTAACATATGCGAACTGATATAAAACCGTCAGTAAAGTACATTATATTACTGTTACTTCTTGTACTAAAATGATGATGAGCTCTGAAATCTCTTTATGATGATTCCAGAGCTTGTATTAGGATAAATGGGACCTACACAGAATGGTTTAGCATCGAAAAAGGTGTTAGACAAGGATGTGTAGCGTCACCTTGGCTGTTTAACCTATACATGGACAATTAGTTATTTAAAAGATTGTGAATGGGGATTAAGAATTAATGAGTTACTTGTCAAATGTCTTCCTTATGCCGATGACCAAGTAATACTTGCGTCATCAGCGGAAGAGTTGCAAGCGATGGTAATTATTATGCATGGTGCTTTTGAGAGTAAAGGAATGAAAATAAATGTAAGCAAGACGAAAGTAATGGTATTTGAAAAGGAAGAGTGCGTGACGATGTGTAATATTATGATTGATGGAGAAAAAGTGGAGCAAGGGAAAGAGTTTGTATATTTGGGTACTTTGTTTACAAGGGATGGTAAATATGAGGGAGATATTAAAAGGAGAACGATTGCTGGCAATGAAGTAAATGGAGCTCTACGTGCTTTTATGAACAGTCGAAATGTATCCGAAAAAGCACGTTTGGCTGTTCATAGAGGACTATTAGTGCCCACACTTATGTATGGAAGTGAAAGTTAGTTGGGTATGGCAAAACAAGCATGAGAGCAGAATAAATGCTGTAGAAATGAGAGCGCTGAAAAGCATATGTGGTGTGACTCTAAATGATAGAATAAGGAATAGTGTGATTAGAGACAGATGCGGCATGAAAGTGAATATAGTAACAAGAATAGAAAAGGGTATGTTAAGCTGGTTTGGGCATGTAGAAAGAATGGACGAGGAAAGACTGACTAAGAAAGTTTATAAGGCTAGTGTGAATGGAACAGTCGCAAGAGGAAGACCTAGGCGAACGTTTCTCGATTAGATCGGAGGCGTTCTGGACAAAGGCCAGGTTAAGAGAACCTTGAACCGACGGGCGTGTATGAGGAATGTGATGAAAGTGAATGAAGCTAGAGAAGTGTGTCAGGATCGTAGCAAATGGAAATCCGTAGTCTCTGCCTACCCCTGTGGGAAACAGGCGTAAATCTATGTATGTATGTACTTTTTGTACATTGCCTCCAAGTAATTATGTCTATATAATAATTATATCATAAAAAATAATACCTTAATTATTTTCATGGTTTAATATGGTTTTTATGTAGATTTACCTCCTAGTGGTCCCTCAAATAAATCACTCAGACTCACTTTGTAAACAAATGATAATGATTTTTACCAAAATCGATCGTAAAACATGTTTGTTAAAACATGGCAGTATTTTGGTAATTGAATTAAACCGAATAATGCTTTGTAAAAGTAAAAACATGTACCTAAGTATACCAAATAATTATACAATCTCGTCACATTGGCTATAAGACGTAGACGTTTAAACAGAGACAAAGACGATAGAAGACAAATGGCATCGATATTGGCGCCCAACAAGGAATTCTAAGAAGGCTGCGCCCCCGGAATTATTTCGCTACTATGCCTTTAGTTCCCATTATGCATTCAATGTGCATCGGCTCTTTATCATTTTAAGGCGTACGCGAATGTTAATAGAGACGATAAAATGTATTTTTATACACGTCATTTCTTAAAATTGTGCGCTTATATCAATTTGTTCGAACGTGACGTGAATGTAAGCCGAACTGCGTGGGTTGTACTCGTAACACTGTAATCCTATAAATAGTAACCTATCCTATACTTAATATGATAGGAATTTAAAAATATGTTAAAGCACCTTTTTTACTCACAGGAAAGTAGTAAAAGATGCCGTGTAGAGGGTCATTTTTTCAAAAGCAAATTAACTAAAACTGGCACAAGCACGATCATTAAAAAAAGGTAACGTTGACTAAGAAATATCCGTGACAGGCTATAAAACCTTTTTCACTGGGGATGAAAATAAAAACGCTCCTTTATCAGAGAGGAAATTCAATTATCTGTAACATAGTTACTGGTTAAAGCGGCGCAGTAATGTCCGGTCTAAACGGGGAAGTTGGCTGCCGGAACTTGCCTCAGGGTGGGTAGTTACAAGTTGTTTGCATACAACCCAAAGCCCCTTTTTGTCCCGTCCTGAATAATGTCATTGTTAATGCCAAGTTATACGTAATACCTACTTATAGCAAAGGAACACGAATTTGGGCCCACATATTCTGTTTATATAGTAAATAGTAATTTACCGCACAGCCTCTTTTACATAGAAAGTTATCCGGTTGCGGTCTTTGTTCGTAACGCGAAACACCTTTGATTGACATTTTGGCGATGTAGAGTAAAATGTTGCGAAATAAATACATTACTGGGGTTGCCATCAATATTATTTAGAAAGTATATCAATAAAAATATGACATAAGAATGATCTATGGCTCATTATACATTAATTTG
Source organism: Catocala fraxini (assembly GCA_930367265.1). Classification (NCBI taxonomy): domain Eukaryota; kingdom Metazoa; phylum Arthropoda; class Insecta; order Lepidoptera; family Erebidae; genus Catocala; species Catocala fraxini. The sequence goes on from OV884039.1 coordinate 10,312,112, forward strand.
TAGTCAATGTACTGTTACCTAATATATTATTATCTATGAGACTCATAATCGTAATCATTAATTCTAAATGTATTCTATTCTATTCTATAGAAATGAATATAGCGATAGGAGGTGCATCAGACTCCCACGTGTCGTATATGCGCGTCTATATGACTTACTTTCGTTTAGCTGTAATCAAGTGTGCAATAAAGCCTGGTGCGCTACTAAAAGTAATTGTAACAGGATATTTAAGCGGAGCTCGTGGCGAGACGGTGCGTCGTGTCTATCCAGCTCTGCTCTAACCACCGATACATAAAGACTTCGCCCGCCAGACCAACCACTTTCGCGAAACGTGGACCGGCTTTTAGCAAAAATTTGATCAGTGAAAGTCAAATGATACGAGCAGAGTGCGAAGCACGGCGAATAGGGCTGCCACCCCTTCCATTTCTCCGGGTTAGATGGATGCTTTTAGGATCAACGGCTGTAACCTTATTATCTCTCCGTGAACTCTATGTTGACCGCTGCTGCCCAAAAAATGTACGATGGCTTTTAGTATAATAGGGAATGTTCTATCCTTATTCACCACAAAATCGATGGCGACGTAGCAAAACTAACGCTTGTTTTGACTTTGTAAGATTCAAGGTGACAACCCTAATATCAAGTCAAGGGTACATTAATTTAATCGATAGTCTCTCTAGATGAAAGATACATCTATGAAATTTAAATAGAGAGATTTCGCATAAGCTCTTAAGGCTTTTTATGATCGGCCAAAGTGGCACTTACTCAAATATAAATGGAAGCTCGTAGATACAGATTGGTTCGTGCGCCAATATCTGTGAGCCGTGCCGTCTCGCCGCGTGACGACTCGCCTTTCTTTTTTTAACGTCGTCAGTAAAGCTCATTTAATTAACAAAAGTTAAATTTATAACTCGTCTCCGGCGCTTCAGCAGACCGCACAATATTTCATTGAAACGATAGCTGTGGACGTAACAACTGTAATTTATATTTACTTATCGCCGAATGCCGAAAGGACAAGACAAGATCCTCGTTGAACTTTTTATCTGATGGCGATGAGATTCGGAGCGATCGTGTTTTCTCTTTATGTTCTTACATTATTTTCAATAAGGAGTTTATCGCTACATATTCACGTTATAAAAATAGTTTTGCCTGTTCCAGTTTCTATTAAAATCTACGTGTAATCGTTTAATACACATTAGTCATTCATTAATTAGCACGTAATGTATGACCTGTAATCGATTAATAACCATTCCGTTGATTTTGTTTTATAGATTTGAATCTACACATGCAATTTGATATGAAGCGCTGCCTTATGGCTGATTTAGGCAGTTTGCATAATATGTATAAAATGTATTATGTTGGTGAAATCGTATGAGATAATAATTCATGACGTTTTTATTTTCTTTAATTTTGATTTATGACATGACCCAATCGTAATCTCGTTACATCTTTATATTATTTATTAGATTTATTATTATATTTTAATAGTCATAGGATTTTTGTGTCAATACTTCCTTCTTTATTTTAATATAACAATGTTTGTTGGTCTGGGTGTTTCTATGTATAATATGTATATATTTACAAAAAAAAAATGTATATATTTATGTTTATCCATTGTCTAGTACCGATAGTACAAGCTCTGCTTAGTTTGGGCTAGATGGTGTTGTGTGTATGTGATAGAATATTATATTATTATTATTATTAATGTTTTAGGCATTTATATTTTCTCATATTTCTTATTAACATAAACAGATGACCAATATCATCTACAACGTTACAATTTCAACTATTTCGGTCAGGCTACAGAAATGCGAGTGATGCACAGGTATCTAGATCCAATACACTTAGTGGACAGAGGCATTGCCAGTACCGCAATAGAGGCGACTCGCTATCGTCAGATATGGCGTCAATTTGCAGTAATACGGCGGGCAGGTTCAAGTTACTTTTTATAACACACGGGGTCGTTGACTCGAGACTAAACAACACATGGTATTGCAAGGTGTCGATGCACCGGGAAATTACACTCGACCTTCGTTACCATTAGGTAGGTATTGTTCCGAAGTTCACAGTACCATTATATCTTCCGCCATTCACGATCGATATTTCGATTCGAATTCAGGACGATATGCCGTGGTAACATTTTTATAGATACGTGTAAATAGGTGAGTCAAACAGTAACAAGAGACCTTATTTTAATATTGCATGCATTTCAGAAATACAAAGAAAACACGTGCCTTACGTCATGCGGTGCAGTGTGTTGCATTCTATTGTCAGTTCCAACTACATCAGCAAAAATGCGTTACGTTTTCTGTTTTGTACTCTACATTCTTATACTTATGCTGTGACACTATTTCAAATAATATAGGTATACATACCTTTATTTGAATGCAAACATGTGAACGTATTATACATTATTTAGATGTTGTGACATGAATATTAAAGCAAGCAGAACGAAAGAAATACGTAATATGAAAATCTACACGGCACATCTACAAAGCTTTATGTTCCTCAGAAATACATTCGAAACAACGTATGGGCTTTGAAAAGATGTAATGATAAATGACATCACAGTAAAAGACCGGTTCAAAAAGTCATCAGAAAATAGCAAGCACAAGTCGTCATCCAGTGCGCGGCGCGTCGGAGCTCGGTTGCCGCGATTTATCATCCTTGTGTATAGCCACTCTAATTGCAACAACTTGTCGCCATGTTCTCAAAGATATCTCTACTGGTTCCTACAACCGACAGTCTGCGCCAAACCTTATTTCTTTTCAAGTTTGCATAAAATTCTTCGAATGCAATGCCATTTTGTATTCTATTGCTCGTTTAGAACTAAATGCATTACGAGCTTAGAATTGTTATTCTAGTTTCTCACGGGTGTCATTGAGAGAATTTTAAATACGTAGTATGCAAATCGAAGTTTAGTATAGAATGAGATAAAAAAAACTCACAGTAATGTGTGCAGACTTAGCCTAAAATGTGGTCGAAACCGAAGGTTATTCGAAACACGAATGGTGGCGAACGCGGACTGGAATAAATTGTATTTTGACAAGTACCTACCTGCCTAACAACCAAATTTCGTTCATATGATTGATTGACACGTATGTAAATTGTGCTAACTCACGTAAGAATAAAACAATTCTTGCGACAATGTCTATATTTTTGTAAGCATGTGAAATATGTTGAAATAACAGCCTATTTAGGTATGTGTTTTGTTTATATAATAAAGGTGTCAAATGAGCTTTCGGCGGCTGGTATTCGATAACCTAGCGTACGGCAGTATATGATTGCTTGCAGTACTCTTTCGCTTACTAACTCTACTTTTCACAAGGGTTGCCGTCCTCGGGAAAAGGAAAGGACGATGGAATATAAGGAAAGGAATGGAAAACAACTTACCCAGCGAAACGCAGTAACGGTGCTACTAATCGTATACCGAAAAAATTCAAACATCTGTTAGATTTTATTTTACATGTTACTACAATGATTTAATACAAAATATATTAAGTACCTATTGCACTACCTTTCTAACTTCGAGAAAGATAAAACTCAGAATTATTTGTCATCGTCGATGACAACAATTTTCAAAGAAATCTTTACAAAAACAACATACTGTATGATAATATGCACCATTTGATAGTACTAACCTTTTTATATCAACTAGATAAGTGTGTTAAGTATGTGTCAATCTATAAAACACACAAACAACACAAGTTTGCTTTAATTTTTTTATACTAATTGTACCACGAAACAAAATGCAACGATGTGCCGTATAATTTTACAAGCGCTGCGTAATTAATTCTGCGAGAGGATTTATTAATACAAGTAAGGGCTGCCCGTTGGTTTTGAGAACGGAAGGGACCTCAAATTATAAACTGGATACTGTAGACTTCATACTTCACTTTGAATTAGTAACTAGCAGAACTACAAGGTATTAATAGAGCTTTAAATATAATCATATGCCACTTGTCAATATTCATTATTCAATTCGGACTGCTCTGAACTAGACAAGTGGACGCAGGAGGTGGTCCAACGTCTATTTGCATCTACACGTACTGTGTTACTAATGTAATTTGTCACAGTCGCTTGCCCGTAATAAACGGCTCTTCAGATAAATGGATGATTAGGTTTATTGATTTATAACTCCTCCAACTATCTAGGTCGATAGGACTAGCTTAGCGCAGCGAAAATCACAAGAGCCACGCCTGATCAATTGACCCGTCATATTAAACCGCTCGAACGTTTATTAGCAAAGTCAAGACCGTCGGCTACACGTTGGCTAAACCGAAGCTATCTAGGTTACCAACGAGATACCATCTAAAGTCGATCGACGATCTTCCGCCTCCATACCTAAGGACCAAATTATATTGGGTAAGTGTTTGTGCATTTTTTGTTCACATTACCAATTGACTATACAATACGTAAATCGGTAATTACTTTAGTACCGGATATGCATTCGCATTAATTAACTTCATTACCAAGTAGGGTATAATTTTGACAGCAATATTAATCTTGTTTCAATTCTTTATACATGGTCAGCTGTAATGAGAGCGTGGCAATTGTAGGTCATATTTTACCAATTGCTCACGGGCAGCCGAAGCATTGTTTTATTTCCATTTAAAATGGGAATTGGATCATAAACCGAACTCCATTAAAGTGACCGCAACACAATTTCCGGGCCGGAGATGACTGATCAGACGTGCCATTTAATTAAACCGAAACCCAACATTTAGTTCTCAGTACTTCATGAATAGTTTAACATATAAAGTGCAAAATCAAATTCATCTCTGACACGAGTCGTTAACTACTGTCGAATTAAGTTAGGATTCACCGGTAAACCATTCTTCAAGATATATCTTTTATTTCAGCACGTTGTACCTGTCAATGTCAACTTCTCGCGGCGTTCTTCCCCACTGGCTTTTGACGTAAGCACAGGCATTAGATAAAAAGTATATAAACCTATAAACCATACGGAACGACAAGCCATAACATTCGACTTTATGCCTTAGTGTCGTTGGATTCAGTGAATAAAATATAACATGTGCTCTTAAGGAATGGAACTCGACTCATATGCAATTGCCACTTGGCTGTATTAGCTTCCAATGATATTGCAGCCTAAGTGCAAGAAGCTATTAAGTTGACATTAGATTAGCTGAGGCGTCGAGACGACCGGGTTGCCGGAGGCTAGCATTTCATTAGGTTGTTAGACCGAGTATTTGCTCTGGTTTTCGCAGCGTGTCTTATCTGTGCGAGCTTGCCGCGTCCCATATCATCTCCGCAGAGTAATATGTACGTGATACGAATCTGTGCCGATGACAGATACGATTTTTCACAGAGTTTATATAACCTACTAAAATACGTGATAAATAAACAGTTTGATAACAGTACGTACAGAAGAGCAAATTTTATAATTTGTTTTTATATTACCGTACAATTAATATTGAGATAGTATCTTTGCTGCTGTAATTGGTTCGCAAATTATTGCTTTTGAAAGATCTGGGGACGCGGTTGAAAGGTTAGCAGGGTTATTGTGGTGTGTTGGTCGTGACGAGGATGTCCTCAAGCGGTCACAAGGAGTGGTGCACTAGGCGAGGTGCCGGGAGAGGGCTGCGGCGGCCGACCTCGATGTGCCGCCGCCTTATATGGCGCTGGCGGCCGACGAGCTCCGTCGACTTGCAACAGCCCGGCCAGGTATTTTAGGCGCAGGCCCTAAATTGTTTACGCGCAACGCACGCGAGTATAATTTCATTTAAAATGTCATGGCACTGCTTAACAAGTATTACACTGACCATATAATGACGCAAGGCAATACAGATCTTAATTAATTGCTCCTTAATTCTGATATGTGTTTTCAAAACACAACGTATATGTGAAGCCATTTGCTGAATAAAGAAACAAGAATCCTAAGCATTTATCCGGAGCTAAATAATTTCGAGGGGGATTATCGGGTATCATTATACAAAAACATCAAAATTTATATCGCTGCCAAAAATGTCACCGATTTCCAAACTGGGTCGAACAATCGAAGCTTGAGGAGAGACAGGCGCGATAGGTTATTATGTAGCCTAATAAGGTTGCAGGAACATTCTCGGCGTGGTCCAAAGGACACCGCCGAGGACGGCGCGCAAGAAGTCGCCCGAATACTCGTCCAGTCGTGGTTATTTAAGGAACCCGGTTCTGCGAAATCACGCACGCGATGTCCGTATAGTAATCGTAATTTGGACGCTTTTGATTTTTTGCCGTTTCGTGATACCGGCTCTGGACGAAAACATTACTTAGGCGTTTCTATAAGAACTGCATTCTGGCCACTTCGAGCGAATTGATCAAGTATACGTAACTAAGAAGTCGATTTAAATACTCAATCGCTGTGATCGGAATTAAAATTATTGCACAGCTTGTAATCGTTAAAAGGTTATGAAATTTTCTGTGACAGAAATAAAGGTGAAACAACAGTCAACGTCACACGAATATATTTTGAAATGTTTATGTGATATTTTTCGTAAAATGAGGCGTATATTTAGATACGTCCAACTATAATATATATATTATTAAATGTTCGATAAACAAAACAGAACCGCGTTATCGCTTTATCGTAACAGTATCAGCATCGATAAAGGAACCGTACAAAGTGCGGATATCTACGAATCGGACGAGATAAGCGAGCAATGCAGAGGTAAAATGTATGGAGGGAACGAGTGTATATACATCGACGCAACCAAAACAAGGACGCTTTCAAAAGGATATTACTCACTTGTTAATATCGATATCTCAAACTTACAACACTATAGCCCTACTATAAACGTGTGTATAGGTACGTAGGTATGCATTCATTTCATATTCAGTTGCATGCATTGGTAAACCAGGTATTGGAGACAAATTACTGCAATAATTACCATATTCAGTAGCGGCAGTGCGGTGTGATTGCTTAAGTGAACATAAACACAGTAAGTGTACATAGAGACGGTATATTAGCTGCAGGATCCATTATCGTAATAGGGGCAGCTAAGATGCAGACAATGTACTTACGATAAGGGTACCGCCGCAGGATAACCTAGTTTGTAGAAAGGCTTCGTACGCTTGGAGCAACAGATACGTGTATCCATGTATATGCATTTATTAACACTGTCTAGACTCTAGACGTAATAAAAGTTAAGTAAAAAGGACAAAGCTGCATTCTTTTAGGTATACTTTAATATATCAACAATGTGTAAACAGTTTTATCTGTTTTACAAGCTAAATCCTTATAAGTATGTATTAGTAAACTAATAGATGTATCGATAACCTCACTAATATTATAAATACGAGTGTGAGATTGTTTGTTCATTATGCTTTCACACCTTAATTTCCTTTTTAAGACAACTTCCGTATCCACTATTCGACCGATCATCGTGAAATTTCGCATAGAACTTGTTAGGGTTATACAAAGGGACATATGGTACCATTCATCCAGATAAAAATTAATGTTTTCGTGTGATATAAATTTATTGACAAAATCTAGATTAACGCAAGCAAAGCAGAGGGCAATACCTAGCTATGGCATCAAAGATATACATAGGTATCTGTTTTTCAATACTCGTAATTCTTTATTACATGTCGTAGTGTAGTACAGTTGATAATTTTAACGCTATGTATCAATTTTATCGACTCTATCGGGTAAAGCATAGTAGGTATATTAGTAGATAAGAAAAGGACTCTACATAAATTATAAAAAAATTATATATCGATATGTTTCAACAAAGAATCGATACTTTATAAATATATCGCTATTTTTAGTAAATATTACATTCGTACCTACAACAAATGCTATTTTAAATAGTCCACGACTCAGTACATGTGATTCATTTTTAAAGCGTTGGTGTTTCAGCAACTGGCCATTTGAGGAAATAGTAACAACACATTATTGGAAAAATTACCTCATTTTAACATTTTTTTTGCTCTAAATAGTCCTCTGAGATCATACATAAACGTATGATGCATATCCTTGAAGGGGAAGGCAAAGGTGTGTACGAGTTACGACTGAAGCTATAACCGTCCAACGAACTTTTCCTTTCCAGACTATTTACTGCTATTGAGAATTTTCTAACAAAGAAACTTGGATACCTATTTTTATTATTTACGCTTTATCTCAGGGATATATCCTAGCTGCCTAACTAATATTATAAATGCGAATGTGAGTTTGTTTGTTACATTTACACGCAACAACTTGACTGACCGTCATCAAATCTTGCGTACACGTTGTCGAGGTACACACGGCTACACATCAAGTTAGACACCCTATATACGCATAACAACACTACATAGAAAATAGAGAATTGTCGGCAAGGGACTGTGTATAGTGGTGTCGATGTAACAAAAATATAACGCACTCTCTAGCACGATTCGCAGCATTCAACTTCTAATAGTCAAAGTCCAAACAGTCTAGGCTGATGTGTCGCTGTGTGTACAGAAAAGGACATATGGTATCTTAAATACCCGAATTCCCGAGCCTACCTACATTAACGCGAGCCAAGCCACGGAAAAATCTAGTATGTTATTATTGCCGCATAACAAGTATAAAAATTTGTAGAAGCTACGTCTGTCGATCCCAATCAATCCAGACGCAGGCCTTTTTCTATATTTACTTGAAACAAATATTCTAAAACTAAAACTTGCTTCAGAACTAAAAATAAACACCTGAACAACCCATGGCATTTAGGAAACGTAAACAATATAGACATTACAGCTATTCACTGAGCTTCAGTATAAAAATCTTTTCCATATAAGCTCACTTCGACTGGCATTCTTCCACAGTGCAAAGTCACGCGGCTCGAAGCTTGCTTTTTGTTTACCCGTTCTTATGATCAATCCTTTTACAGAATACCTACAGAAAAACAAACACAGGATTATTCCACATAAAGATTTTATTAACATCGTTAAAGGTTTTACTTTAAACAACTGTAGCTAGTTATTTATTCTGGCTTATGTAATAACGTATAAACCTAAAATGTCAATTAAACTCATTGCTTGAAAAAGTATTTACCCTACCAGCTATTTCTATGGGCCTTACTTACGGGCTTTACGTAGTAGGTCGGTAGCGAGAAAATACATTTTTTCTATAACGCTTGCCACGTTCATAATTGTGGTTTTTAAACGCTACTGTTTTAATTGACCTTACAGCTCGTTGCATACTATTATATTCATAAGCTCTTCTGGTCTCTGGTGTTCCGCAAAATGTACATATATTGTTGTTTAGCTTCTGAATGACCGATTATAATTGACTTAGAATTCACGTTATGAAAGATATTTTGCAAGCGTGGTGCCAGTAAATATAATAATAGACGGCTCTATCAGCCCTTTGCTTTTGATAATCGAACGTCTATAAACTAAAGCCTTTTCAACTTCGGCGTTTGAATATTGAAGATTGAAGATTAAGAATAGTCTGCATCGTTTGATTTAGAACACATAAAATTATAGGTACCTAGGTAAGGGCAAACAACTTGTGAAGACCTGCATAACTCACAGTGTTCTCGAAACTATGTGAAGCTTGCCAATCTGCACTAAACCATGCTCAGTCTTTCATACTAACTGACTGAGTGTATGTATGGGAGACCGAGCATTTCTCATGTTAAGAGAGTTGAAGCCCATGCCGAGCAACGCAATATTCTATAAATAGAGCTTATATTGATGTGGCATACTAACTTATGAATCTGAAATATGATCTCTCAATAAAGCATGATTCCACATCATAAAACTAGGGCAGAGCTATTGAGCGGGCCATGCTAAGAATCTCTTTCTGCACCGGGTGCGCAACACTTCGCATAAACTTTACTTCGCATTAAATTCATTCAAGTGACTCGCAAATCATCATAGTGAACGTAACATAGTCGAAAGAAGGCAGATGAGCCAAAAGGCAGTAGGTAGCCGAGAGATGCCGAAATATTACCTCCGTCAGGATAGCAGTAGGTAAACTTAGCACCAGATGGATACAAATATTAAATGCGATTGCCTACTGGCTGTCTTTGTTTTCTGAGCCAGGTAAGGGTTTTTGGATTTGTCTAACAAGGAATGGAATTCTCAATAGCAGCAGGGAGTCAGAAACTGTGTCTAGTAGACGAAAAAGTAGCCCTCTATTACGTGGGACCTTAAAACAGCCGGCGGTATATGGGTGTATTACATCTTAATCTACCTCTTCAGGGATACAAGCGTATGTATGTAGTTTATGTATGTAAAAGTTGTAACTTGTACCTATATTCAATAGTGGTCAAACATGTGTTGGTTTTAAAAAGAAGAAAAGTTCGCAACTTACGCGCTAATCTTAGGAACTACTAGTCCAGTTATAAAATTATTATTGCGTTTGGTAGCTCGTTTATTAAGGAAGGTTTCAGGTTACTTAACATCACGCAGCGACTTACAGACTCTACCACGGGTGAATTCGCTGCACAGCTACTTTAAAATGAAGGTATAATTATTCTACCGTACGCTAGGTGTCATTTCGCGAGAATATTTGAACTACTTTCTTAAGTTTTAAATGGCCTTTAAAATCAACGCAACGTGTAACATACAAGTATCATCATAGTATCCACAGTTGATCTTGCACCTTATGAATCACGTAAATGCTCAAATCTCTACATAATTAACCGTTTTTGACATAGAAAACCTTTAATGTTTGCCAATATCGGTTCTTTGATGATTTTCTAATAGTTTCTCAAAAATATGACGAATGTTCAAGATGAACAAACTATGACTAATAAAAATAACAAACCTACTAGAATTTGATGGAATGTCCGGATGTGATCTACAATGTCAAAGATATAAAAACTTGAATAGCGCTAAAATCTAGGATACTTTATTTCACTTGGTTATACGAATGCGGTAATTATCTTGGTTGATTAGCAAAGAAATACCTCTTCAGCGGCAGTACCTACAGTAGGTTTATTCCTACCTATGATTACCTATAGATTACTGCTACGTCTACTATTTATAACATCCACGGCTGTTACGGTGTACCAATATCCCACAATTATTCTAACGTAGGTACATTTACATATATCCTTTTTAAAATGACAACGCCTTCTCTGCCTTAATTCCTGGGTTACGAGAGACTTTACAAACAACTGATTCAAAAACAGCCAGACTCGAAACAATAAAATCACACAAATTTTAAGATAGTATAGAGATCGAAACTATAACTCATCGAATTGACTATCGAAGTGACACCTTCCGTGATTCATGAGTTAAGTGTTGATACAATTAATACCTACTAATTCTTAACAAATTCGGTCGCCTATCTAAATCGTCGATTGTACAGTTAGAACATAAATTTGTACTATATTTCAATCCTGATTATTATGTTCCTGTATTTTTGAACTGTAATTATATCAACGATCTATTGTTATTACTGCTATAAGTAACTAACATTTGTTATTATTTTGAAACATAGAATTGTGTGAATTATATTGCTGCCCGTACATAGAGGTAACTCGACAGATAATCGTGGTTGCTTCTGAGAAGTTATGAGTCATGTCACAAGCACGCGGGTAGAAGTAAGTACAAGAACTAGACGGACTCTGAACCGACTACAACATAGTGAGACCTACATTTGACCTTATTTAGTTATACTATACTTAGTAAAGTATTAGACAAACGGATAACTATCGATTGGTGGTCTACGAGGCCCGGGCGCAATGCTTTCTTATAAATTTATGTATGTATGTATGTATCTTACGTGGGAGCCAGTCAGTGCAGACCGGCGACACTTAAACCCAGTGGGATCTTTTGTGTCGACACTCTCCCAATAACGACTGCCATAGATGTTCATGGCAGCCGGGCCCGACGGCTTAACGTGCTCTCCGAGGCACGGAGCAGGCGATAATTGTCAATCAATACGCACATAATTTCGAAGTCATATAACTTCCGAAAGTCAGAGGTGCGCGACGTGGGTTCAAACCCGAGACCCTCTGCATTGCAGTCTGTTGGTCTCCCCACTGAGCTATCGCTGCTCTAAATTAATGTAACTAAATAAAGGTATATTGACTTATTAAAATTAGAATATTTTCATATATCTTCACTGCAGATGTATTAAATATATTCTATAATTCATTAAAACCAGTTATAAATTAAAAGGACATAAGAATTTGTAATAGCGAAGCTAGGTAAGTATAATATTAATAAATTCAAGGCTGATTTTCAATCGATAGGTGATTGTTATTCAAAGGATAAATTATTAGTATTATTAGTACAACATAAACAAATAAAAATTACAGTTATGTCTATAAAATATCTATTTGAATTTTTTGACTTTTGGGTTTAGTTGTATGGCTGAAAATTAGCAGCAGCCCTAAAATAATTACGAATAATTGGTCATTTGCACAGATTAGTTACTGTAGTATCATGTATTGGTCATAAACACCACTCGTAAGTTATCGATGACCAAATATTGCTGCGCACAAAAATGAGAACTTAACTTAAGTTGCAAGTGTTTATCAAGCAATGATTTATCAATAACAATCAGTAATCTGTTAACTAGTGCCGAAACGGTCGTCTATACTATACCATACCACGGTATATACAAAGGGGGCGTGTAGGTAACTCGCGTAACAAGGCTCAATCTAATCTAAGGATAGTTGGTGTAGTGAATGGGACTGCTGTGCATGAGGTCTTAAGTTCGATTTCCTGGTTAGGCAACGTTTTATTGAGTTTTAATGTCAATAAATTTTCAATAACACGAAGTCGGAAGCTATGTCGGACAAACAGCAATAGGGTCGCGCTGCATTGCTTAAGACCATTCATCATGTCATAAACCATAGCTAGCAAAATGAGTGTAAAATACCTCTGCCTACCTCTTCAAGAATACTGACATAAGCTTAAGTATGTTTATAAAAACAATCTCCCATAATATCGTTAAGTAGTTTAATCGCTCGTTGCCATGATAACAGTCTCTATATTTTTTATAAATAGCTTAACCAGTTAATGATATCTGTGCATTTGAAAAAAAACCGTCTCCGCCATTTCTGTCTGCTGTCCTCTTATAGACTTTTTTAATTACATATTGCGATTAACGATGTAGCAAAAACTAGATCGATCGGTCAATAAACTACCGTATAAAGACTAATCTGGCCAGCTCTACTTTTTACTCCTAAACAAATATACATATTTTTGTACAGCGCAGTCTTTATTAGCGATAATTAGTGATAAATTATAATATTAAAATGGTTTAAAATATAAAAACATTTAAATAATAAATAAACTTTAAGACATTTTCTTATCGATCTTAATCTTGTTAAAATTTCTTTACATGCTTGCTAATTAGACCGTACACATAACTTTAACGATTAATATCTTCTAAAGTAAGTAAGACAAACTACTAAAACATGACATAATAGATAATTAATTAACAGTCAGAAATCCGTGTTTGCGACCACAGAGACGAGACGTTACTCATTCATTTATTTAATATTTAATTTGCACATGTTCGACCCGGACATGCCAGCAACCAAACGCTAAGCTCTTTATGTCTACTTCTAATTTTAAAAACGGAAAATGTAACCACAAAGCTATCATATAGTATAAAGAACTTATTTTAAAAAATTGGCTTTGTATTCTATTTCAAGCCTTTACATAAACGATCCAAGAATAAAACTGAATACCTAGTTCTACTGCAAATTGTTTAGAGTATGTTGTGCTGTGAAGCTTAAAATAGAACTAGCGCGTTTCCTATTGCGGTGAGTGAAGAAATGTGAAAATAATGTTAGAAACTAGCGGACAACCTTGCACCCCGGCTGGTGGATCAATACAGCCTTGAACTTTGCGCCGCACGAACCTGACGCAGCCTGAGGATAAGGATTATTACTTACGATAAGTTAAGCTTTATATCGCATAACTAAAATATTAGTGATACATTATATATTAGAAGTGATAAGTTTCGTGAAGATGTTACGACTACTTAAATCTTAGTACTTACTGTAATGCCCTGTAAGGATTACACACATAATTACCAAAATTATTATGTAAGTATAGTCTTAACAAGGGTCAGCTAGTTTTAATAAATCGGAGGCGTTCTGGACAAAAGCCAGGTTAAGGGCAACTTAAACCGACGGGCGTGTATGAGGAATGTGACGAAAGTGAATGAAGCTGGAGAAGTGTGTCAGGATCGTAGCAAATGGAAATCCGTAATCTCTGCCTTCCCCTATGGGAAACAGGCGTGAATCTATGTATGTATGTATATTTAATAAAATTAGTAGTCAATCTTTTAACAAGTTTCTAGTTAGGTAGAAGCTTTTTAAATAACGAGTATTTTTAGTATAGTATTAAGCAGAGCTAGATTGAATATTAATCAAGTGATCTAGTTTCAAACGTGCATAAATTTATAGCTTTTTAAATCTATAATTTTATCGATATATACGCTATTTATCTTATTATAATATATTTAGTCAATTATGACCCCACTATATTGATACTAGATTCTGCCCGCGGGTTCACTCGTTTTAATGTACATAGATTTTGTCAACAAATTTATATTTCTCGTGAACAGTTTTCTGGAGGAATATATCCTTTTCAATTCCCTTGACAACGTGTATGCAAAAATTTCATGATGATTGGTTGAGTCGTTAAGGCGTGAAAGCGTAATGTGAGTTACATTCATGTTTATATTATATTAAATATTATTAGATTTTATTAAACCCAGTGGCACATTGCTGAAGTGAAATCATAATTATTAACGGCTAAATCGACTTTCGAAGGAACTCTGACACAATGCTACTATATCCTAACTATACAGGGTGTCCCAGAATATGTGAATCAAATTGTAAAGCGAGATTCCTTAGGTAAGGACCTTACAAATGTGCTAAATAAAAAATAAAGAAATCATAATATAATATAAATTATAATATTGTGTAAAAATAAAAAAAAACTAAGTTTTAAAAAATTACGACTTTTTTCAGACGTTCAACTACAGGTGCTTCGTTTATGGCTAATTTTTATTATTATTATTTGTGAAGGATTGATTCGTCAAACTAAAAACTATTTATTTTTAATACGCCCCTATTGCCCATGTTACAACATAATTAAAACTTAATCTGATCAGATGGCGTAGTGGTTTAAGATGTTACCTCGTATACCATTACGCCGAGTGTCGTGTTTTGAAACTTACACGAGACAAACATTTGTGGGGTCTACAAATAGTTGTTCTGAGACTAGGTGATCGTTGTTTAAATGTATTTAAAGTCCACTGCGACACAGAAACTCTACCAAGTGCTGTAGATAAATTTTAAAAAGAATCAATAAGTCTTATGACATACACTTATGATATTTGTTTAACAGCCTATTCTAAGCATGATAGGAAATAGTGCGGTCAACAGTCAAGTCTAATCGTGGTCTAATGTGTGGTCATTTTGTTCCAGTTGCCTTGGGTCAAATTTCGATTGGACGTATAATAATTATGATGTTATATTACTTTAGCACTAGATACATACGTCTTAACAAAATAGTAATTAAATAATAATGTGGAAATGAACCTAAATATTATATGTAGAAAACAATTTCTGGTTTCAGTTTGTTTGGATTCGTTTTTTAAGTTTGAAGTCCACCGCGTCACAGGATCTCTACCTAGTGCGGGAGATATCTTTTAAAAGAAACAAAAATTCTGATGATATGGGCATACGATATTTGTTTAAATGCCTGTATCGTGAGCATCAATAGTCTATAGTCAAGTAGTCGTGATTGTGGTCTAATGTGTGATTTGGAGCATTTTGTTCCACTCACCTTGAATCCAAATCTTCTAACTGTCATGCCAAGTTTACTATCATTTATAAAGACCGTTAGGACTCGAGGACTCGTTTTAATCATGTTTTTGGATACGCAGGTACGTGATTTTATTTTAGATGTATCCATAGTCTAACGTCTATATGACAGAAGGTCGGTACACATTTTGTCAGCTATGGTTAAGGTGCTGTCTATCGGGCACTGTTCCTCCGTGCTGTAAGAATTTTGTAACAAAACAAGTGAGAAACGGCAATGGATTGCCGTAAATTTAGAGTTCGAAAAGATGCTTCAAGTAATATGCAAAGGTCACGTGATACCACGTAACGGTCAGAGGTCAAAGGTCATAGTAATTTCGGGAGTATATCGACTATGCTGAGTCGAATGGCGTTGACCGCGAGTCTCTAGCTCTTACGGTTCTTGAGTTGAAAGTTGTATAACAGACAGACGGACGAACAAAGCTGTTGTATAAGACTTTTTCCGAACTCTAAAAGCCTAATGACTATGCCCGACCACCACAATGGCACAGCGGTAGAGAATGCGACTGCACTGCATGAGGTTTCAGGTTTTATTCCAGATAAAATCATCGAGGTAGTTTAGCTTTACAGTAATCGCAATATACCTACATTGTACTCTCCAACAACGAACTTCATGAAGAAATAAGTAATTATTTAAAAAAAATTATAGACACTAATAATTTTTTTTTTCATTTATTAGTTTTTAAGATAATAGTGGTTGTAATATCTCACAATAGTTTAAAAAGTAATTTTTTTTAATTATTATTAGTAATAACGATAGGTAGCTATATTAAGAAAATAATATAATTATTATATATTTGGAATTATATATGAATAATAACGATAATTGTAAAAATTAATATTACTTAAGAAATAGTATTTAATTATAAATAATTGTTTTAATAACATGTAATATATATATTTTATTTTTATTATATATATAGTGATATAATATAATTCTTACTAACACTTAATTTAAATCTACTATGATGTAACTCTAAAACATAAATAAAAATAACGTCTATCTTATTTGGCGAAAAGACGTACATAATAAAATTTACTTAATACGCCTTTTCTTTCTCCCTAGCCTTTATTATTCCCAAGTCACTTGGGGTCGGCTTTTCTAGTCTAACTGGATTTGACTGGATATCAGTTTTTATACGGAGCGGCTGCCACCTGACCTCCGCAACCCGAAGGCTAACGATACCCTAAGGCTAGACCAGTGTCAGGATATTAGAGGATACTGACTTTCCCAATAACGACTGCCATAGATGTTTATGGCAGCTGTGACCGACGGCTTAACGTGCTCTCCGAGGCACGGAGCAGGCGATAATTGTCAATCAATACGCACATAATTTCGAAAAGTCATATAACTTCCGAAAGTCAGAGGTGCGCGACGCGGGTTCGAACCCGAGACCCCCTGCATTGCAGTCTGTTTGTCTCCCCACTGAGCTATCGCTGCTTACTTAATACGCCTAATACCTCTTAATAACCTTCAATAACCAAACAGATAGCCTAAGAATCAACATCTTGAGCGACCTTAAAGCAACAGTCTCGCTATCTATCAGCTATAAATAACTAATCATTAACTGAATTTATTACCTAAGTACCTACATTCATGATTTATCTATTTTTAGCGCTATTACTAAGTCTAGACACATTTAACGTATGTGTATATGTAGGTATATATTATTTCTATAAAGCAGTTTGTACATATAGTCTATCCCAATAGAATTTGAGAAAAAGCTAAACAACTTTTAGTGACTTTTATCATAAAATATTTTTCTGTAAAATAAATTTATTGTTATTTATCAAAAGAAGGATTTTCATACGGCTTATTGTATTCATTAATTTACTACTTTTTAAAGAGAGTTTAAATTTTCTAAATTACTTTATTTTTAATTAGGCATGAAACGATTGTTTAAATAAAATATTAATTCTATTGGGACAGAGTATACTTTAATGGTTGATAAGGACTCCCACCCAATCAGTCATCTTTTCACGATCAGTCACCATGTTTAGCCACTACGCAACCTGTTCTTATCATCACTTATCACCAAAACTTTACAACGTCGGCGTGACAAATCTATGGCTATTATCAAAATTAATTACATATATCGTGTAGCGAGCGAATTTGACGAAAATTAATGCGCAGGTACAAGACCCTGAAATATGCAATCAATATTGTTGATAGCAACATGATAAGCTAATTTTTTTTGCATGTGAGTGATATCTAAATGTTCTTAGTGCATTTATTTTATTTTCGTAATCTACTTTTATCAGATGTCAAGTGGTTGAAAGTAGGTATTTTTACTTCCTCGTTGTAACATTAACACCAATTTTATTACATTCTAATATAACAACAATTCAAATTAGTCTCTGTATGATGTAGAGATTATAAAACTCGTCAACGAGGCTTTAAGCTGCAGGTTTTCAATTACAGCTACATCTAAAGTTCATTAATATTCATAAATAAATAAACTGTATCAATAAAAAATGAGTGTAACGAGTACAAGGATAGTCGAGTTGTTGAGCGCAGGTAGCCGGCTCGGGCTGTGAGTGCGCGAGCCCGCGAGGCGCGAGAAGATGAGGACTCACCTGCGTGGGGAGCACAGTCTCCCGGCCCAGGGGTATCGACATTTTGCTAGCGGCGCCGGCCGCACCCCGGCGCCCGCCCGCGCGCCACCATCCGCCAACCCGCCACAAGGGCCGCGCGCCCGCCCGCTGCCGGTCCCACCGACGCCGAGCACAAACAAGAAAAACACTTTCCCGATAACGCGATTTTCCACGAGTTTATTGGATTCCAGCACCGCAGCTCTTTCTTTCCGATTCGATTTCACACATCACCATCAAATTCTCATTCAGAATGTACAGGCGAACACTTATAAAAATAACAAATTCGATGCATATGTATAATCAGAATACGGCAGTGTTAAAAAGCGCGATAAAATCCACACAGCGGACTGGCGCCCACCCCGTCAGGCGCAAGTGTGCGACTGGCGCGCCGCCACCGGCCGCCGCGCGCATCGCTCACAGCGCGGCTCACCCCGCGCCCGAACGCCGACCGCCGTCCGCCGAGCGCCGACGGACGAACTCGCGCGCTGCTCGCAGAGCTACGCTCGCGCTCGCGGCCGTACGGGTCGCGGCACAGCCTCCTTCATCTCGGTCGGTACGCTCGGAATCCTTACGGCTGATCACATGGACACGTGCCGCGGACACGGGCGTAGTGCGGTTATCGAGCGCGAGTACACATGCGCAGTGCGCACCACTATCACCTCCGTGGCTCATTCATTTGCACGGGTCTCGCCTCGAATAGCGCACACCTGAGCAAATATTATGGTACTGGGCAACAATAGCTCCGTTGTTTCGAAACGTTCAATTACAGGAGCAATGCAAGCAATTATAAAGCTCCATTCGTTTGTTCAAAATTTTAATTAACGTAGAATCAGCGTTTAACTTTTGTAAGTCTGGACGCGGTTCATTAAAACATGTGCATTGATTGCATTTGAAACAGTAATGTTTGCACTTTGTTTAAAAAAGCTACGTAGTAATAAAAATGTCAAATTGTTAATCAAAACATACTCAAGAATATATCTTAAAGAAATCTGATCGGAACTCTTTACAATAATAAGTTTATCGAATAAAAAGTATTCAATATTGGGCAGTTTATTAGGATGTCCAATGGGATGGGATGATGTCTGGATGGGAATGAATCTTCATTTAAAATTCATTGATAGAATATTGCATCGCATTGTATGTTTTGGAAGGGTGCAAGGTGCAAGGAGTGGACAAGCGTGGGCGCAACTCGAGGCTGTATAGGTAATCGGCAACTCGCCCACTTTTCCTTTCTACTACGTTCACTGTTCCAGATTACGTCATTATTTATACTAGGCATATCGCTTTACATGACTCCTCGCTGCCTGCTCAAGTGGGAGGGAGATAATTAACTACAAGATGTATCTAGAATTGTAACTTGGTGGTTTATTAAAGCTTCAATTGTGGTTTTAATCAGTTATTGTTGCCAGTTTTCGTACCCAATTAGTAAGTAGGTAGGTACACTTTATAAAGCGGTTTTTTTGGTGTATCCCTATTAGTTGCAAGGATACTTATTCTTTTACTATCTTCTATTGTAATTCGATAAACATTTGTGAGATTTTGAATTGCTTTATCATACATAGTAATGGCAATTCTCATATTTTACCGCAATAACAGTTAAAGTAGATATATCTATATATTGATCACGGCAGTCTGTATGGTTGCCCTCTCGCTCCCAGCCGTTGTTCAGTCCATGGTCCGGAGTGAGAGGTCGTGGAACGCCGTCGCCTCCTTCTGTGAGTAAGTAATTTCCATCAAGGAGGCGGCGGAGCGGAAGAGGGAGCGCAAAACCCTCTCCCTAACCGCAGAACTGGGCGCCGGCGCAGCCACCCTGAGGTTTGACCTGGGGGTGGCGGGCTTCGTGAGCCTGCCCGCCATCCGATCAGCACCAGGTACGAGAGGCGGCGTGCGTGTTCCCACGCGCGCCTATGTTTCGTGTCCGTCTTCCCTCTAGGGGGAGGACAGTAGTGATTTTAAAAGTAGTGGTGACGAAAGGGTATGTCTTATCGTGTAGTGGCCTGCCGTTTCATACGGCGGGCCGAAAACTCGGCGGGGTCGCGACTGCATGTAAAAATGATTCGCGCGGCCCCGCCGATTGCGGTTCTGTCGAGGAACACCGTGATAGGCTTAGTCGGTTTTACCGGTAGGTCCATTCTTATCATCATTACCATCTCTCTTTTACGCCGGTAAGCCCGACATAGCCCCTCCGCACGCCCCCGCGGAGGGATACGCGCCAAAGCATACGCCAAAATAAAAAAAAAATATATATATATATCTATATATTAATACGTGAAGCAAAAACTTTGTACCCCTTTATACGAAAATTGTGCAGACGGAGGTGTATGAAATTTGGCACAGTTAAAGTTTATATGGAGAAGGGGGGCAAAATCCTAATATTTATATAAAATATGCATTAATGAAAAAACACTACACGCACACAACCATGCATTTGACACAATCGAATTTCGAGCACTAGGCGGCCGCTAGTTTTAATTAAAATGTATTACTATAGAACAATAATGAGTAAGTTTTCATTAATAAAATACCGTTACAAAATCGTTTAATGTTGACCTGCTGACTTTACTACCTACTCGTGTTAGTTATTAACAAGGGCCAATAATTATTTATATACACACCGCCATAGAAATTAACATTCGACTGTAAGATGACCGCCCGTAATAGCCACTTTAAGAAATCTTCAAAAGACTAGTCTAAACGCTCGAACTCTTAAAGGAAGCCTGTGCCCAACAATGGGTCAATTTATTCTCAAGGCTGGGACGCAGAGGTCTCGAGTTCGATCCCAACGCACGCATCTCTGACTTTATGAAGTTATGTACGTATTAAATAGTTAATTATCATTCGCTTTAACGGTAAAGGTAAACATCGCGAGAAAAGCTGCTACATATCTGAGTGTTCTCCATAATGTTCTCGAGGTTATGTGAAGTCTGCCAACCTGCACTAGGCAAGCGTGATTGACTATGACCTAACCCCTTTCACACTGAGAAGAGGCCCGTGCCTAGCATTGGGACCGTTTAATACAAGGATGATATTTATTATATAAGGTAAGCAAAAATAGAAAACAAGACCTAAAACAAATCATCAGATCAGAAAGGTATGTAAAAGATGATTAGCCTGAACTTAGTAATTTAGATATTTACCTACATACGCGTATTTAGGTAACTATTCAAGTCATCACACATGCACAGTCTTACTCATCTATGTCCGAAAGGGCATACAAAGGTGTGTCACACCTACACATTGCCAATTATGGTTATTCTATTGTCATCTGTTAGGCACAGCCCTTACTCCGTGTACCTACTGCTCATTTCGAAACACTGTCTGACCCGGGAATCCAGCCTGAGACATCATGCACGGCGTTCGCATATACTATCGCCACTGAGGCAGTGACATCTGTTCTCTAATTATTTATTTTGTGTTAGAGGCTTACTAGCAGGTAATTTGAAATCAAATTACGAAAAGAATATCAATTCATGTCAACCGCAGCTAAGCTAATAGGTATACATATGTTCGTCGTAGGCTCTCGGCTATAGTGCAATAATAGGTGTGATTCGAACCCACGACCTCACGATGCAAGTCCTACGCCTTATCTATTGTGCAACCGTTGCTTAATCATTACATTATTTCTAGTAAATGTATACGTAACTATAAACACGCGACAAACATATAGGTAACTTGTTCTTGTTCATTCATCTAAAATGGAGGTAAACTTAACAACAACCTGTTTCTGTAGTTGACTCGCAAAGTCGCGTCAAATGCAACACCCGAATCATTCAGGTTTACTTAAAATTTAGAGGTTTACACCACACGATAATATGGCTACTTTATCGATAGCTACTTATGAGTAATCATTTACTTATGAACATAACTACCAGTTGACCTACTTACTGCCTTTAATGCTTTCTGGAAACTTCTTTCGTTAATAAAAAAAGACGAATGTTTATTTTGATAGACATTTTCGACGTGAGAAAGATTACTTATCTAGTACGGCAATTTTGAAAATTATGTATTATTATTATTGTCATGTCCCGTACCTAGTCATTACGTATTTTGGGTTAATGATAATTGGCTTGATCGTTGTTGATGATGCTACATATAATATACAACTACGCAAAATTTGTGGAATCAAACAAATGATCTTTTGACCAATGCTTTTGAGACCCAAAACTAACATGACAAAGCCCAAGTAGAAGCTAGAATAATCATTGCCAAGTTACGTCTAATTATACTTAGTCTTAAACCGCTACTTACCCAACCTATAGTATACCTACATATCTACTAGAAGCTTGCCTAAAGAGCTCTCGACAGTGACATTAAAAACAACTTAATTAAGCCCATTTAACATTTAACTTAATTTTCCAAGTCTATACATCCTGGAGGTCGCATTATTTACTAAAAATAATTCTAAGTTATTTAACTACCGCAAACGTATAAGACATAAGAAAAATTTCACAAATTACGCTAGCAAGATACATTTAATGAACGAAAGTATATTTTGTATAGCTTCGCGCATATTCAACAATATTCAGAGGGAGATCAGAATGGTCAAAGAAATAACTATGTTTAAAAAGAAACTACATAACTTGTTAATAAATAAATGTTATTATACAGTAAATGATTTCATGAGTGATAAATCTCTTCTCCATTACTCTAAAGGTACCTCAATCATGACGTGTTCAGTAATCTCTACTTTTACATTATTATTGGCTGTTTATAATTTCTGTGACATTGCGATCCATATTGACATAATTAATTTTATTATTTAATGCATGTACAATTTTTTTTTTTCAAACTTTTGTGTGCCCAATGGGTGAGACATAGCTGAACTAAATGTAAACTATAACTTCTCTATTATGTACTTCTCTTATGTTTCGTGTTATTCCTACTTTTTAGTGACTGTCTATGTGTAAAAACTGTTATAATAAATAGCCGTTAAATTTCAAATTGGACTTTTTATTTGGAGGACAACCGTACGCCCATACTATGATCCACAATAAATAATAATAATAATTACTATTATATTATTATCATTCAAAACTGCCTTAAAACTGCACATTTCAATGACACAATCTTTGTCTAAAACGATTCGTAAATTTTCTAGCACTTGCATAAATGTGCCTAGTTAACATACCTACAGGTCAACATTTAAATTTACCTGAACACCTCGCATTCCTCCGTCGTACAGCGTCCATCTTCCATAAGTGGTCATTGTTGCACTGCACATACGTTCTAAAATAAATTCATGCACTAGTTATGTGTAACACGAGCGTAACTAAACTGGCTTTATTTTCTAACTCTTTGGAACGAAACTGATGGTCATGATCACGCGACGAACGCGAACTCGGCACTGGTCGAATGCTACTGCTATATGACACTAGCCTCGACAAATAAACTGTTTAGTGCTTGATTAGCACAACGTGTGCAAATCGTTCGACGTCTGGAACGACGGTCTCGTTCAAATTGAAATTGATTGTTCGCTCGAGAGCCGCACTCATTGACGTGATTGAGTAGAATGGATGAAATGGACCTTGTGGGGCTGTTTGTTACTATTAAATTGCTATATTCGCAATACACGATGCACCTTCATACAATTGTGATTGGTGTGAGAAGTCGGTGTCGTGTCACACGTCACATATTTTCACGTATTATGTACTTGGTTCTGTTTTGCTCGTGTTACTATTTTGTGACATATTTACATAGTTATAAGTAGTAAGTATTTGTAATGATTAGGCATTACAAATGATTACTACTTAAGCATTTGTAATGATAACGTCAATAACATTTGATTGCATGTACGGCATAGTAGAGTAAGTGGTCACTTGATCACTGCCAATGCGACGTGCTGTAGGTTCCTCACACAGAAAAATCATTGTCATCACTTAGATGTAGTTTTATGTATTTGTTGTTTAAAATTTTGTAATTTGTGTATTGATTTTCACTGGTTTTAAAACAACGTTGAATACTCGGTTAATTCAATACCGTTTAATTTTCCAAAATCGACCGTGACTCTCCTTTTAATAATAATAATAATAATTTATTTCTTTAGAAAAGTTTTTAACAATCATGAGTTGTGTTTGGAGTTTCCTTTTAGGCAAACAATGCCTGTATTAGGAGACGCCGCTCTTTCTTATCTCTAAAAGTATAACTGATCTAAATATTCTAGACATTAATTTTCTTTAATTATATGTATTGTATGTGAAAGACTTCTATACAATCAAAATGTTATATTAAAGTCAAACAATCTTCACTTACGGTTTGAAAGGTGTGTGTGATGTGTGATGTGTGATGCATGTAAAGCGTGTGGTGTGGTGTGGTATGGTATGGTATGGTATGGTGTAGGGTAGTGAGGTGTGGTGAGATGTGGTGTGGTGGTGTCTGTTTTGGTATATTTGTATACCAAAAGGTCATTTCTATAGTTTGGGACTTGACCAAACACTTAGAATATTGACCTATACTTATACGAAAATATTAAAAGAGACGAGTCACTTTTATATAAAATGTATAAAGATATGTGTTTTATAATGTAGATACAACTACTTATGTAAGTCAGTGACACTAATGCAGACATTATCTAGCATAGTGCATTATTTAAAACATATTCTTATAGAATTGCCGTGAAAGACAAAGAATTTGCAAAGCAGAACTAATACTACGAAGCGTGATTTAAATAGGTACTAGTACCTACCTAAATATACAAAGATTTCCACAATGCGCCGTAAATCTATCAGTGGTGACACACACACACAAACAAACACACACGTAAATTACCTATGTGGCCTTCCTAATATCATAATAGTTCATATTATTTGCATGAAAACATTTTAAGGAATATTGAATAGAGTTTTATTATGTTGGCTGTGCCCCACTTACATATTTTAAAAATGGAATAATCGTATCGAAGCGAATGGAAGAATTGAAGGCGGAAATCTATTGGAAAATAAAAATGAGGACACAGGAATGCACCACGCACTTTCGATTTTTGCTACCCTAAATATTTCCATAGAAAAAGGTTGTCAATACCGAACTCCTCAAATAGTGGACTGCCGCGTCATGAGATATGCGCGTATTCAAAATCTGCAATATTCCGCTTCGAATACAAGATATCCTTCGATAGCCGCTGTGGCTTCTACGCAAGGCGTCCTCGCCTGAAGAATACTTACTAATTCTCGCAACGAACTTCAACATATTCTTCATCCATTTTCTAAAAGCGCCTCGATCAACAACGTTGTTGCACTATTCCATATACCTACATATACCTATGTATGACTTTTTTATAACTCGCGCACTAGGAATTATTCCTGTGACGCGGGGGACTTAACAACAATTAGAAAAACGGACACAAAGAACACCCAGACTTGGAACAAAATTTGTGACTTACACAAATTCTTGTCCCAAACCTACAACAGTCAGCGTAGTGGCAATGGCGAATCAATCACATTAACCACAACGTCATCTGTGGGCTGTGCTGTCAAAAAAGAAGTATATACCTACCTACTTTCAAGTGCCAAGGGCAATAAAAACTTAGTTATTAATCTATACAAGTGAGAAACGGCCATGAATTGCCGTAAATCTTAGAGTTCGAAAAACAATATCTGCAAAGGTCACGTATTACTACGTGACCTTGAGGTCAGAGGTCAAAGGTCATAGTCATTTCGGGATATATCGACTATGCTGAGTCGAATGGATATGACCGCGAGTCTCTAGCTCTTACGGTTCTTGAGTTGAAAGTTGTATAACAGACAGACGGACGGACGGACAAAGCTGTTGTATAAGAGTTCTTCGAACTTTAATAAAAATAGTCAAAGACAAAACAGTTCAGTACCTATTACTTCTCTGTTTGTCAAGCTATCTTATTTATATGTTTTGTTTTGTAGCTATTTACAAGTGTAAGGGCGGTTAATAAAATAATAGAGAAGTAAGATTTCAAAAATATGTAAGTATCTACATATATGTTTATTTCAAATGTTCAATAATGATTATGGTCGAATTTGGACCACTTGACAACGGTAGCACTAATTAAAACTTCTAGAAATTAAAACACGATGTTGAGAATCTGTGTATTATTTTATTACGACGAAGAATATTTAGTCAGGGGCATTGTTCTAAAGTTTTATCGGTTACTACGGCGATTAATTCGCAAATCTCTTTCAATCTCGTACTGGCGGACGTCGGCTCGGTCCAGGAAGTCCCGCTTGTCCAAGTAACTGAAACAAAACATATTTTATTGCGACACACTAATATTTACAATAGCGGGCGATTATATGATCGCTTAAGGAAATGCTTGGACAAGGATTTATTAGGGTACTTATGCTTGTTCTAGTTTTTATTACTGGTGAGCTGCCACTTGCTTCGCTAATGTATACACACACACTCTTGCCTGTATATCCTCGACTATGTAGGCAGACATGTATCTCATTCATATTTCACCAGCTATTGCTATTTTTGGCTCTACGTAAGAAGGGTGAGCCTATTAATGTCTACCACACTAGCAGACTCTGTACTGCTATCTACAATTCCCTAAGAGAACCTATAGACTTTGCTCGCTCCGCGAAGTGAACCCAATATCACACACGATCGACCGAAAATATAAGCTCAAATTTAAAACTTGTGACGACCAACCGAGTGTTGTGGGTTCGAATCCCACACGGGACAAAACATTGT
Organism: Catocala fraxini; assembly: GCA_930367265.1. Taxonomy (NCBI): domain Eukaryota; kingdom Metazoa; phylum Arthropoda; class Insecta; order Lepidoptera; family Erebidae; genus Catocala; species Catocala fraxini. The sequence goes on from OV884039.1 coordinate 10,339,129, forward strand.
GTTATCCATAAATCGTTGTTCCGAGTCTGCGTGTTCTTTGTGTCCGTTGTTTAAATGTTTGTAAAGTCACCCGTGATATAGGAATTATATCTAGCGCGGAAGAAGTAAAAAAATAAAAATTAAAGAAAATAAATTGGAATGGAGCAATCTATAAAACAAAGACTACCGAGACAGCCTACAATACAGGAGGACCAAGGCATTATACATATAGATTACAATATCAAACTCACCCATTTTTCCCCTTATTGTGACTTTCAATCTCTTCTTCAATGCCTTCGTCTTCTTTGTACGTAGACCAGTCAAGTTTGGACTTCTCGAGGGTTGACAGTTTGTTCTTCTTGTTTAGCTGTCCTAGAACGCTGGAGAGGCCACCCGCAGCGCCTGGTCGACCACGTGACGGTCCATCTGGTTTACTCCCTGTAAAGACACAACAACTATTTACTAGAAAATATATTATATATCATATTCATTGAAAATGCTGCCATCTATCATAGAGTCAGATCCTTAGATTATAGAGAACTAACTATTCAATAAAAAGTAACTAGCTCTGTACCAAATTGCATCCAAATCGGTTGAGTGGTTTAGCTGTGATGAGGTAATAGACCGACAGAGTTACTTTCGGATTTATAATATTAGTAAGGATATGCTCTCGGAATAATGTCATAATACTATGCTGGTTGAATTCGGATGACTGGGCCCTGACCATACAGCCGTTGCACCAATAATGAGTATGTTAGGTCCGCCACGACTGAATCTCAGTCATGACGGCCGATCATAACGGAGAATGACTTCTAACGTAAAGCACAAGTATATTTGAAAAATAAAAATATATACCAAATCTACCGGTGTGTGTGGCAAGTCACATACGTATGGATATGGCGTAGCATATCATTATTTTCAGCATTCACCGTAATGGCGCGTTGAACTGAAACTGTAAGTTACTGTAAGTGTTTGAAACGGGAAAGGTGAAGATAAACTTGTAGAACCAAATTAAATATCTAAGACATATTTATTGGCAGTATTTACTTTATTTATAAGAAAGTTTTCCAACAGAAGTAGGACCTACTTCGCAAACTTTAAAGTTTTAATGTTATTAAAGTTTCAAACTGTATTGCTTGCTTGAAAGTTGGATATCATGCATAAATCCCGGTATTTCTTGGCAACGTTCGGATTAAATCGATGCCAGCAACGCGATAGAAATGAAATAGAAAAATAATAAGGAATTTGAAGTCACTATGCAATTACTTATCATTTAGATGTATGACAAGGTCTATAAAATATTTATTAAGCTATTCCTGTAATAATTATTGAATGAAAATGTAGTTATAGAAAATATATTATCTAACGTGTATTTTTAAAGAATTCAGTAGTTGTTACATTGGTTTGAGTAAGTAGCGTGCCGAAACATAGTGAGTTTTAAAATGTATTGCTTGTTTTTTAAAAGGGAAGAAATTGCAAGTCTCAGGCCCATGAGGGCCCAAGTCTATTGACGGAGGTGTTAGGTATGTTCAATCGTCTTATTTTGCAAACGTGCTTATGCATTCTAAATTTCTAACTAAATAATCGTTAATAACAAAATACTACTAAAATATGTTTGACAGCTCTTTTATTTTATACGTTGTTTCCTACAAATCCAATGGTTTTCTCTCGATATTTACCCGTATATGATATTTAAATAAAATCTTCACTTTATACATACCTGTCGCGGGACTATCAGCTGTCTTAATTTTCTCTTTAATTTTATTATTTTCTACTACAATTGTTTCACCAGCGAACTCGAAGATTCTTTGTTCTCTGGCTTTATCATCATTCAGTGCTGCCGCCTCATTTTTGGGTGGCTCTACTTTATTGGCTACAGGTCTTGGAGTATCAACTATAGAAGTGGTTTTTTTCGAAGCAGGTTTGGGTTTAGTGTCAGTTCCTTCTAAGAACTTCGCCCACAAGTCATCCTCTTTCTTCTTTTCCTCTTCTGGGTTAAGCGGCAGATGGATTTCCTCTTCAACTCTTTCTGGGGAATCAGACTCAATCTCTGTAACACCATTTCTAGTTCTCCGTTTCCTTTTTCCTTTACTCTCTTGTACTATTTTACGTTTTTTAATTTTTTGTTCCAGTTCACTTTCGAACTGCTTGTCTGTTTCTTCGTCCGCAGACTCCTCTTCGGACAATTTTTCTGGTTCTCCAGGTACGTATTCATCATCGCTCTCACTGTCTGACGACATCTACAAAATTTATGTGAGGTTAGTTTTCAAGGCACCAATTAAATTAATTGGTCGAATGCGAAACAATCGACTAACTCTAAAATTGCCTTAATTGTTCTTTGGCGCTAGGTATAGATATTGGTTTCGAGTGTGTATTAAAGTTTATTATTATATATTATAGACAGAATAACACCACATCACTTAAAAAAGGTCAAGAAGATTTAGATTGTGATGGATATATTTTTTTAATCATATATTTAGGCCGATCTAATAAATGTACGGCGAAAGTAGAATAATTCTCTATTAAAGGTCAATTGTGGCCGAACCCTTTTCAATTACGGGCTTTGTGTTAGTATGGATAATTTTCTGAAGTAATAATTATTTTTATTTTAATTAATGACGAATTATTTATCACACGATCAGTAGTCCCGCTGAGATTTTGGTCTTTTTAACAACAGGACAGTCTTCTCTAAAATTAATTATCACGACATATTGCAATCATAAATCTCAAAAATCATAAACAACATTCAACGCATAAAGATATTGGATGGACGCTTCAAAGATAAGTTGGCCTTTAAGCAGGTGAATTAATTGAAGCAGAGAAACTTTTTGTCAACCAAAAGAGAAATAGGCATTTTTCGTGTTAGCTTAGAACAGGGTAATCGTTTACCATGCTATTTAAAGGGATAGTATTCAAAATATTAAACACATAGACTCTCGCCTATATTCCCAAAGTGTTAGACAGTGGTACCCAGTTTTCAAACTGTGGTTTGAGATCCTTCAAAATAGAGGGCAAGCCATTGTCGTCTATCGAGCACAGATCCGATAGAAAAACCTAATGTCGCTTAGCCGGGCCTGGAAATCAAATCCTAGAGCTCATGCACAGCGGCAGCATTCAATACTATTGCGACATAATTAGGATACAATTAAATTAGTGTGTTAGTCACTTACCTTAAAATTAAATGAAAAGTATTTTTAAACTCCTTGCGACTTGCTTACGATACTACGATAACCCGTATACCGATGACTCAATCTGTAAAGAAAATAACATATGAATGTGAAATTTAATTTCCTTTGTGAGAGAAAGTAAAAAGATTCATGGCACAAATTAAAAACTATTATGATCAGCCAAGTCCTGCAACAGACATACGTTGCTAATTTACGACCTATTGTGATGTAGTAGTAATCTATATAATAAAGTTTAACCTTTTGAACGCCACGCCATAACGGCACCTCCATGTCCTGTACGCCAAGCCCGAAAATCGATATATTATATATTTATTTATTTATTTATTAAGGTTTACTCACAGCACATACATACAGGTTACATAAAAGTTTCAGTATAATATGTTACATAATATTCTCATGTATATGCCAATTACGAGTTAACACAACACTTACATATATTTATTACTAAAACATGCTAACTATAAGGTACTAATCAGTTAAATTAATAAAACTTTACAATGTTTATAAGACTGATCTTGTAATTGTTCTAAAGATTATGTTCCAAAGATTATGTGCTTAGGGATTTCAAAGCTTGGGATTTCAATTTTGCTCTGCTATCATGGAATATGTCAACCTCGGGTGCTGCGCGAATGACCGAATTAAGGTCTCTGCAAATTCTTAATATTGGTGAATTTCGACCAACGTTAGTAGAACAGACGGGTAGCTCTAACACTCTTGTCATTGGATATCGGGGAACCTTGCGTGGGACACTCAGAGACAAATGTGAAATCAGATTACAATCTATTAATCCATTGATCAACTTATGCAAGAACAATAGGCCACAAATTACACGACGCTCACGCAGGGATGACATTTTGAAAGTGGTAAGACGTTGGTTGTAAGAACTGCGAGGTGTTACCCTATTTGTTGTATATGCCAAATGTCTTGTAAAAGCCCTTTGTACACTTTCTACGCGTTGAGATTGAACGGCATACCACGGGTTCCATACCACACAAGCATACTCTAGTCGGCTACGTACCAAGGAGTTGTAAAGAGTTATTTTAGCCTGGGCGGACAGAATACCTTTGGTGGCGCGCTTAATGAAACCTAACATTTGAGCAGACTTCGTAACTGTGCTATCAATATGAGCTCTAAATTGTTTTTTATGATCAAATATTTCAATAACTAATAACAATTTTGTTTGCTGTATACAATTAAGTAATATTGGGGATTAAATTTTTAAGTTGTATCACTAAAACACAGAAAACTAATGATTTAATATGTTTATTTTGTATTTTTCTGTGAACCATCAAAAAACAGTTTTGTCGAGTATAGACGACGTTGGCGCACAGGGCACGCTTGCGCATGTCGAGTATAGACGACGTTGGCGTTCAAAAGGTTAATTATTACAATAGAGACAGTACATTCTCAAACCTCACTCGTTTCATTTGTCTCCCAAACACGTCGTGTAAAATCGTAACAACGACTTTTGTTTATCATTAAGTCGCATTACAAACATTCTTATCTTTCTAGCTAACCTAAATATGGGTGCCCATTCTTTTAAGGATCAATGAAATGCCTAGTTACCAGGCCAGGCCAGGCAGGAAACAATAAACAAATATATATATTATAAGCAAAAGTGGGAAGCGCGGCATAATGTAATGTCGCTCTATCCTAAATCTTGCCTCTAGCCGGTACTGCTAGTAATCATTGATCACAGTTAAAGGAAAGGCGATCCTGCATAAAACATTGTAGTAGGTATTATTATCTGTACTCCACAGATGTAAAAATTACCTATATCTACTTTTAGTAGTCTCACAACCAGAATTTTCACAAGATTTTTTTTAAATATTTTATGCACACCATACACATGACGACGAAGATTGTGGTATCTAATGACAAATAAAATATACAGGACTAAATTCTGTAACTAAGAACAAATGTGTATGAATGTTACGAGGATATTTGTACAAATATATGTATTATTTGGCACAAACAATCAACTACGTGTTTTATCCATAGAGGGGACATTGGTTTAGCCATGTGCGGCCTATATTCGTACAAATACGTCACATGTCTTAACATTACAGAAACCCGTTTGTCTCATGAACTAACGCTAAATGATGCACTGTTTTCTTTCATTTACACGTCGGACGCCAACATGGATAAATTTGTTTACATTTTCTCCTGCACTGAAGGGAATGCCGAACCGAGTTATCACGTATGGCGTGTGTGTTGACTGTGTTCTGCCAATTTGTATCAAGCCTTTCTTTAGATAATAGTTTGACCAATCATATTAGTTTCAAAAATAGCATAAACTAAAATAAATACCTATAAAACCAAGCGGTTACTAATCAAAACCGAAATCATTCAAATTTTAACTAGTTTAAAAATCTTTTGATCAATTTTGTAAATAATTTGTTTGTATATACCATGTTAATTATGTAATTGTTTATTTGAAATAAAATGCCCAGAATAGACTACAAAAAAAAATTATAATTATACAAATGCATTAATGCTTGCTTTTGATTGTTTATTCTATTATGTAATTAGCCATGATCTTGCAATGACTCAATATAACCATATCTAGACACATTGAAAAAAGCATTACCTACATACATGTGGACGCCGAAATTAATCAATTAACATTATGCACTTACGAACAAATGTACAGAGCCCACTTACAGGCTTACAGCGCATAGAAGCTAAGATATAGGGGCTACTAGGCTGACAACAACGTAGAAGCGTTGAAATAGCGAAAATAGAAAACTTTAGGTTATCACGGTTGAAACTAGGTGATACGAGATAATATTCAGCACCATGGATCACGACTTCAAGCAATTGATCAATTAACAACTTTCGAGAATCTATTTGTTTCTGTCGCAAAACGACATCAGTTCTCAACATTCCTAAACATAGAGAAACTGGTCCGGTGCTCTATGTTTGTAAAAAAAAAGGAGGTAATGAGACATACCCGCATATCACCACCGTGTTTAAGTCCCCCTTAAAAGAGGGAGGGGCTATTGCCATATGCCAGGTGCAAATTCGAGGTCCAATCTCCGTGCTGCTACCAAATATTCTGAGTCGAAAATTACTTATTCATTTGGGACCCGAAGTAACATTTATGACCATCAAAAGTTAAGCTACGGCTGCTGCGGCTACTGTTAGCTAAGGCTACTAAATTTAATTATATGTTATGTGCTAGGTTTAGGGAGAGGATAGAGCCTATGGAAAGAAACGTGTAAGAAAGTCAAGACCGCTTTTTTAAATCACTAGTTGTACTGTATCTATGTAGAGAATTACACGGACAGAATTACGGCAAGATACAGCTTTGGCAAGATTATCTTAGTTTCTAGTTAATGGATAATTATTTTACTATCTAACTACTTATTACTACTCGTCAATTAAGTAAACAAGTAGGTATAACAGTAAATTGAAGTTTATAACCGACAGAGACAATTTGAAATCAAGTTTAATTAGCAGAACTAACAAAGTAACTATATTATGTAGGAGAAATTCCAACCAACCAGTTTTAATAGGTCCAGACACTAATCTTTATTTACATTCTAGGCTTATTTACAGGCTGCACAAGCAAGTTACCTTCATTAAAGGACTCATAGATTGTAATATGCTAGCCTCTATGACATGGGATCTACACCACACCTCTGACTGTCAAAAAAATCTGTATACAAGCGTATATCGAAATAGTATACCCGTTAGAATAAATGAGATTAGAGATACGTACATACATCCTAACTGCGCATTCCGCATTTATAACCACTTATAGTTATAATATAGGTGACCTTGTTTGTTACGCCTTGACGCCTAAACTACTCAACTGATCATCGTGAAATTTCGCATACACCATAAAGTACCTATCATCCAGAAAAAACACTGCTACTAATCTAACCTAACCTACATTTACGCGAGCGAAGACGCGGGCAAGATCTAGTTAAATTTAATTCTGGATGTACTATCCAAAGAGTTCCATAGAGTTATTTTAAGGAAGGATAATTATTATTGCCATTAATAAATAATATATTTCAATATGTGACAACATCGTTATTCGATATGATAGAAACAAACGGAGAAGGCAGCCTTCAAAGCCAACAAAATTAACGTTTTTATTGAGTGGAATATTATAACAACTATTGTAAGACATGCCATCCGTTGATGTCAGTAAAGTAGATCAAACTGAAATAAATATCGTATCCAACTTTGGTAGATTAATAAAGAGTACTAAAACTTCACCTGTGCACATGTTTACACATATTTGACTCACGAAGAGAGAGAATATACAGTTATTCTCGTAAGGATATACGGATCCTCATGTCACGTCGCCTGTTAAGATTTTCATGCCCACAATAGCGAACAAACCTATTGCTTTCTACTGAGCATAACTCTCTGACCATCATATTGCATCTCTCCGTGCCATTATGAAAAATTTAACAACTCTTTACCTGACCCGGGCGATCGCAACTACACGATCAACCGCAAACATTTACGCAAACTTATGCCACGATGCAGCGATAGCCTAGTGGGAGACCGTTGGACTGCAACACAGAACGTGCCCAGCAGTGGGAAAGTTTAATACATGGCCGATATTATATTATATTATGCCACGAAACGAGGCAGTCTCTGATCTCTCGTTCGCAAACTTTATTTTAATAGAACATAATTGTGAAGAACACAAATTTTTGGTCAAGATAGCTTTCTCCTACAAACTCAACACTCAACTTAACTTAAAAAAGAAATCCTTGTTAAAGAAGTGGCACTAAAAGAAACTTCAATTATGTACTATATAGGTAGCTACTTAATAGCAATAACCCGCTGTAATTGTACGAAACAGGGACACTTTCGAGTTTACCCTCGTAGTAAAAGTTGTCGAGTCCTAGTTTAAAGGATGCCATTGACTTAAAAATTACCTAGTATAAACCAGCTTTGTATGCCGCTAGTACATTTACACATATCTGCACGCTATATCGAGTAAAACCAAAAGAACAGGGCTTCAACTTAATTAACACAAAACGTGCAGCATCGCCTCAAATGCTTAGCAAAATACTAAAATCGAACTCAACCTATTAAAATAATAATCAGTATTTAAACAATGTTCCCTAACATTCTTATTTTTTTTATCCATTATGGCGTCTTTTATCTAATATAACGAACATTCTATTTATTTTGCAACTGTTTACTTAAATTTCACTTTATTTAATTTGCAAATAAATAGTTCTATTTCTTTTCGAAACGACAACACCCTGCGCGCTTTCGATCCCGAAGTCGCGAACTTAACAAACCCACAACACTCAACACGGCTGCAACGGTAAGCTAATCGCTTGCCCTATGCGCCATCAGTGCAAGATGCTACGCGTACATATTTAGATATTGTTAATTCATGTTTTTGGACCCAAACTGGTAACACACATGATAGCTGCACAATTTAAATAAAAATATATGCATAACACAACCCGCTAAATACACTCACACATAAATGCGTGCGTATAACGATTGTGGCTCAAGTCGAGTTGCATTCTGCCGAGCATAACCCGACATCTCTGTACGCAGTCGAGCAGTCGTCTGTACGTATATGCGTCCGTGTAACGTCCGTATTGAGATAACATATATCGTATTGAGTTAACCACAAATTTCTATTAAATTGGTAGCACAGGAGCTAATTCTGATGAAATAGACATTTTTGTCCTATATAGACCTTGGTCGAATAGGAAAAGATGTCTTTTGAAATGGTTTAATCTTAAATAATTCCGACATAGGTCTTTTAGACAAAAATGATCAGAAGATTCGATGATCTTCATTGTGCTATGTTAATCTAATACTAGCAGCCCACCCCGATTTCGCCCAGGTTAATAGGCACGTACACCTATGTTACTATATCTGTAAAAAGGTGTCTTTCAAATAGTGGGCATTTATCAAAAAATTGCGTAGTTTACACTCCACATACCTATACCCTCTCACAATTTTTTTTTATACTAGTACCTATAGATAGATTTAGTCGAATACTATAGAATCCTTTTCGACATTACTGCGGAGGAGGCTTTAGCATCTAATTGACCTCGATCCTTTGCGCTAGGAATTTAAATCAACTATCGACTTGCGTTAAATTATTATAAATCACTTATTACAATTGATTTAGACCCAGTTTCTGAAGACAGAACAACACAAAAATTTGTTAAGAAACAATCAAACGCATGTCCAGTGCCGGGATTGGCTGGCTAAAGTAACAACACCCAATGAAATGCCTTGACATGAGTTTGATTTCGACATGTTGTTGATTACCCTTTCAGAAATCAGATGTTAAAGAAATTACGCCTGTATGTTTTATATATGGCTGAGGTGTATTATACATAATAACAATTCGTTGATGTTAAAGCATTTAGGTAAAATAATTTCAGCAACTACGCCTGGGTGATACAAAACCGATTGAATTGTGAAATTATTATAAGTACCTACGTTTAGTATTATAAGTACCTAAGTTTAGTACTATAAGTGCCTACTAAAAAAATTAAAGCTGATAAAATATTAGTTTTATCTGTTACTTGGTCATTACTCTTATAAATTTTTTTTTTTTGAATACCTCTAAGTTGGCGTACAAGCATACCTGATGGTAAGTGGTCACCGTAGCCTATGAACGCCTGCAACACCAGAGGCATCACTTGCGCGTTGCCGACCCTTTAGGTATAAAAGGAAGTGGGAAGGAGAAGGAGCGGGAAGGGGGAAAGAGGGAGATTGGGCCTCCGGCACTCTCACTCACCAAACGAAACACAATAGTAGGAATACTGCTATTTCACGTCGATATTCTGTGAGAGGTTAGTACTTCCCCGGTCGAGCCGGCCTATTCATGCTGAAATCAGCGAGGCTCTACTACGCACAACAATTACTAAATATTTTAGACTTAACGTAAAATCAAAGATATCAAATTTAAATTTTCTTTGACAATCCTCAACCCTCTTCGCTACAAACAATCGAGATTCCAAACCTTTTTTTATTTCGTTCAATAACCACTTATGTATATTGTTATTAAAAAAATATCTATATTAATTATTTTGTTAATATGGAGGATATAAAATACAAGCTTTTCGGCGCGACTCCGCTCACGTGGTACCTACACCAATAAAAAGTAGCCTATATCCTTTCCCAGGTTTAAAACTACCTCTGTATCAAATTTCATCCAAATCGATTGAGTAGTTGTGAATAGGTAACAGATAGACAGACAGTTACTTTCGAATTTATAATATTAGTAAGGAGGTAAGGATTATAGCTAGTGTATTCTTGTATTTTTTTATATCTTAAGACATACAAAAGCTCAAATACATAGTAAAGTTAGGTTTTTCATGTACAAATGACAGACTTAACTCCTATGTGCATGTTGGCAAAGATATAAAATAAACAGTCTTATCTTTAGGTACTTATTGACATTTAAATAAACTGTGCAAAATAGATGTCAAGGTACTACATAGAAGCTGAACAATATTATGGCAACAGGAAACCAATAAGTAAAGTAGGTAAAGTGTACTTAATGATAATTTGATTACTCATTAATATTTATCAGAGTATACTTATCTATGTGAAAAAGATAACCATAAGTATTAATAAATATGTTTGTTCCAACTATAAGAGCTGTACTTTTTAGTAAACTTAACTAGGCCAAATTTTAGTGGATTTTCTGTAGTCATCTTTACACCAGTCCAAATCAAAGTATGTAACAGGACATTGAGATCAAATAAAATAATGTATTAGAAAATTATTCATTTTAATAATTTCATACAGGTATCTTCTTATTTCTATTTCTGTTTTTAACATTGGATACTTCATAAAAGTTGCTTCCTGTTTTAGTGCGTTTCTGAGCTCTTTCAATTGCTCGTCTTTTCTTAGCTGTAAGTTTCTTTTCACCACCAATTTTACGTTTCTTGCCACTTTGTTCAACTTCTTCAACGGTAAAATCACCACTTGCTGCTTCAAGCTTTTTACGCTTAAGCTCTTTAACAGTTTCCGCATTATTTGTCAAGTGGTCTTCCACATCACTGCAATTATTCTCATCTTCACTATAAAAGTCACTAATGTCTGAAGAATCAGGATCTTCAGCTGCACTTTCTTCATTTACACTCTTTGATTCATCATTTTCTGTTTTGTCATCATCAACTCCTTCCAATTCTTTTGGAATATTCACTTTCTCAAGTGGTTTAAAATCATCATCATTGTCAAATTGGAGTCCAACCCTAATTTTGGCAAAATCTTGTGCAACAATCAATTTGTTGATATAAATGGGTTTGTCCGATTTGTTATCTTTATCTTTGTCACTTTCAGATTTTGTCTCATCATTAGTATTCACTTCCTGATTATTATCTTTAACAGTTTCAGCTTTTTTTGTCTCTTCCTCAATCTGTTGTTTAGATAAAGGTATTTCAAAACCTTCTGGTGCTACATAGAATGGCAGTTTACCTCGTTGCCAATCATTGAGGACCATTCGGGCAACCTGACTAACATCAGGCTCCCCTTTCTTCAATAATTTACCAGTGCGAGCAGCAAGTTTCTCTAAGAATTCTGTAGCAGTATCCCAAGCATCTACTTTATATGTTTTTACTAAATATTCTTTACGGACCCTTTTGATCACCTCTTCTATGTAATCTTCTGGATTTTGAACTAATTCAACTCTTACAACTCCTTTTAGAACTTTTTCAGTATCAGTCTCAGCAGACGGATAAACAATGCCTGGACAATCTATGAGGAATATTCTTCTCATTAATGTGATGTACTGCCAAACTTTAGTCTCACCAGCTATCGGTGCAACTTTACATACCTTTTTAGAACGCAAAGTATTAATAACAGATGACTTGCCCACATTGGGATAACCTATTAAGCCAACACTGATTTGTTTCTTATCTATATGCAATTTAGCAAATTGGCGCAATAAATTAATTAAAGAACCTTTGCCAAAAGGATGTGTCATTGAAGCATGAAATGCAATTGTTGGGTATTCAGCACTGAGGATAGCAACCCAACGTTGAGTTACCCAGTTTGGTACTAAATCTACTTTGTTCAGAATAAATATAAGATGCTTATGCCTCTTTTCATCTTTAAGGAATTTTTCAACATATGGGCATCTAGTACCCATAGGATCACGAGCATCTAACACTTGTAAAAGGACATCTGATGAATCAATAACTTTATACAACTCATTCCAAATGCGTTTGCTCATTCCAGCACCAAAGACCCAATCTCTCTGTCCCTCTTTAACACCAGTATCTTCACGAACTCTGTCTATATCTTTATTCTCATCATAATTCTCAGTATTCTCTTCAACAGCTTTGGACATAGTTTGCAGATCACTGAACTTCAAATTAACTCTTTTTCTTTGTTTCTTAGGACCAAATGTTCTGTCAAATCCCTCTGTGTCAAGTAAATGTACTCTGGCATTCTTGGCCTTTTCATTGAGGAGTGTTATAGGTAGATTCGTAGGTTTCATAATAACTTGATATGGGTTCTTGACAGCAGCTCCAAATTCATCTTGAAACTTCTGTAGTGCGTTTTGAGATATTACACGCGAGTTGCCGAACCACTTTTGGTTAGGTTCTACACGAGCTTGTGTGCCTGAAGGTAACCAACCTTGAAATGGTGCAGGTGTTAGAATTTTACCAGTCTTGTCTCGCTTGGCCTTAAAATTCCTGTACATCTGAAGCCTTTTGATAGTTCCTTTGGTTCTGGGCTTTGCAACTCCTTTCAACCCTTCTACTGGCCGATCGGGGTTCATGGAATGTGCTCCTTTGTTGAACCCCTGTTTCCGGGGTGCCCCCGTTGCGGAGCGGACTTTCCCCATTATGCTTACTAAATTAGGTTTGATAGGTATTAATAATAAATAAACTTTTGAGTAATCACGCGGTACACGTACAAACAATTAGGTTATCAATGAATGCTTGCGGAAAACTACGCTTCTGTCAAAAAATGGCATCCAACTTCAGACCAATACCATATCAACTTCAAAGATACTTACAGTAATTATGGCACTTCGTAACGTCCACAACGTATTAGCAACAACAACAAAGTACAATTTAGGTGGCGATTAATTTAAAGTAATGTTTTCGTAACGTTACTTATTAATTTCACATTTAAAAACAACTTCACAAAATCATCCGCTACTATTCGTACCTAACTTCACAATTCACATCGATCCAGTAATGCCATATCAAAATACATTATTTCGACGATTTAAATGCACGGGATTAAGAAAATTAGGATTAAATAATAACTAATTAATTAATTTCATAATTAAAATCGTGTTCGCAATAAAGGAAATATAAACAATAGCTTATTCTACAGATTGCTTAGAAATTAACCGAATAAAAATATTCGGAAAAATATGATAATAATTATTACTGGGTGTTCTTTGCGTCCGTTGTTTATAAGATTGTAAAACCCTCGCGACATAGAAATTATTCCTAGCGGAGTTGTCTTTTTCATAATTTTAAATATACACTGAGATGTATGGTGTTATTTAAAACAAAACAGAAATCATATTGAAATATTATATAATGATATCAAATAATTAATCATAATTACGCGCCTTTTATTATTTTAAGTTATTCTTCATCGTATTAGCCACCTAATGGCAAAAATTGCATGTTTATAACTCAATCATACCATTTTCTATTAAGTGTTAAAAGATGGCACTCCGAACGCGCCATTAATAATTGTTCTCTAAAGATGGTTTATTTGCGATAATAAATTAATACAAAAGAGTTCAATTAAAACCATTTATTATTATACACAAAACTTAATGCATCAGGTTCTCAAAATATCCACCTAGTTGTTGAAGGCACAAACCCGCGCGAATTAAAATTTGTTGTGTCGCTCTCCTTATCATTTCGGGATCATTGCGAATATCATGCGCACAGTTAATTATTATGCGGTCCCGCAAATCGGCCTCACTGTTGATGGGGGGGGTACTGGTACAGTAGACGCGTTGTTTCATGGTCCCCCATAGGAAGTAATCAAGGGGCGTCAAATCGGGTTATCGCGCAGGCCACCCTACAGGTCCTTGCCGGCTGATCCATTTATCACGATAATTATCGTTTAAAAATGATCTAACATTTCTAACATAATGGGCAGGGCATCCGTCCATCTACAGAAACATCCTTCGATGCAAAGCCAGTGGTACATCCTCCAATAATTCAGGTAGTTCATTAGTCAATAGACTTAAAAATCTTTCACCTGTCAACGTTGTCGGCAATATGACTGGTCCAATCAACATGTCATCGATAAGACCAGCCCAAACATTTACTGAAAATCTTACTTGAAAAGTAGATGAACGTTTCAATTTCGGGTTTTCACCTGCACGGCACCATCTGTGTTAATTTCGACAGTTAGTAATACCGTCTCCAGTGAATGTCGCTTAGTCCATCCACAGTATGATTTTCGGAAAGTTTGGATTTGCTCTGGTTATTCTTTGAACCCAAGCGGACATCACACACATTGGACGCCAATCTACGTCTTCATGTAGATGATGCACCCCTTGGTAGTGATAAGGATGTAATTCTTCTTCTTTTATTATGCGCCACGCTGAATTTTGGGATATTGCGTGACGAAGAGCCAGTCTTCTAGTACTTATGGATAGACCAGCAAACAAATTACTTAGTACCGCTTGTTCAATAGCCACATCAAAATTACTTGAGGCGGCTCGTGACAATCTCTACTTGATCCAAGTCCAGTGATCGACAACCGTCTGTGAACTGCCTGGAAGTTGCGAGCAGATGTCACTGGTTGCCTGTTAAGAAACGCAGCTATGTAAGCCGTGCGCGCAGCTCTGGCACTACCTCGTCCTACTCCATAGTAATAATGAATGTCAGCAATGTGTGCCGGGGAGAATTCACTTAAACGCGTCATCATGTACATGTTACAAAACTTAGATAGCAGTGGACGAAAGTAACGAAACACATGTAGCAGCGACGAATAATTGGGAGCGACTATCCATATATTATATTGTAGTCTTTGGGAGCGACTACCTGCCTGTCATAATTCAAGGTCTATTCGGCTGGCCCTACCTCCCCGCACCCCGACCTGCGCACATTCACAACAAAATTCACAAAATAAAGGCTATCTACTTGCTAAACAATTAGTGCGTAGCCGTGCGCTGGGCCTTACTTTAACAGTCGATAAGAAATTATGTGAT
Source organism: Catocala fraxini (assembly GCA_930367265.1). Classification (NCBI taxonomy): domain Eukaryota; kingdom Metazoa; phylum Arthropoda; class Insecta; order Lepidoptera; family Erebidae; genus Catocala; species Catocala fraxini. The sequence goes on from OV884039.1 coordinate 10,354,456, forward strand.
TGAGTTAAAAACGTACAATTTTTGCCATTAGGTGGTTAATACGATGAAGAATATCTTAAAATAATAAAAAAGGTACGTAATGCGGGCGTCTTATTGAGAAATATTACGATTATTGTTAAAATGTATGTAAAAAATCAGGTTTTTGCTACAAAAAACATGGTTTATTTTCAATTAAGGGTCGATTTTTCACAATTTTGATTTTCTGACGACACCTAATTACTTCCAAACATTATGGAGTTTGTCTCATCTTGATAGCTCATTTAGTTTAAAAATTACACCGTTTTGTTTACACTGGGGTGATTGGGCCACAGAAGCGAACGATATTTTTTTAAATTCAACGGAAAGTATAAAATAATAAATAATAATAAATATAAATATATATAATATTTTTTTTTTCCATCGATAAAATTAAGTATACGATATGTGCACATTATAAAGACTCAACTGTATAATATGTAATGTAATAGATACTACAATGTAGGTAGGTACCTAGTTATATTTCTAAAAAAATTGACGCCTTACTTGACAATTTGACATTTGTCATATTAAACAAAATGTCACCACCGTTCAATTAATAATCGAAGTTGTATTTTTCTTATCAAATAAACATCTCATCTTACTCTAAACTATAATTGTATCTATTATAATGATGTGTTAAGACTATATAGTTTATGAGTATTAATATAAGTGGAGTTGAACAGATTGTACAAAAAAGAGAACCCAAGTGGTACATTGTGTTGTTTCATAAGATTATTTCGATAATTAAAACTGCCCTGATGCCTGTGAGTATTAGACCATGTATGACATGTTGTCAGAGTTCCAAGTATCAGAGTTCGATTCATTTGTAGATATATTTAGATTGACTCCTGGTGATCCGTTAAATACGTTTGGTGAGATGTGGTACCCAGTGTTTCTGTGGTCTTTGTTTTCATCAGTGTTTGTGCATACTTGTGCCGCCCTCGTCGCATTTGGAACTTTAAGAAAACATAAATATGGAAAGTTCTTTCCTGTCTTATTGATTGTGATGGGTGTTGTGAGTCCAGTGACTTCGGGTGTAGCAACCAGTGCCGCCGTCGCTTTCATTTATCGAGCCGCCGAACTGACTATGCCTCCCATACATGCAATGATATGGGGCATCGGTCAAACTGTGCTGGGTGCTGGTATGGGCTTCACAAGAATTTTGGCCACACTCTAATAAATATGTTCATAATTAGCAAATTACACTGCAGTGTATTTATAAATAATATTATTATAAATCAAATAAAATCTGAGTCAATTAACATAGGATTATTGTAATGTGAATGTAGTGTAAGCAAAGGTGCTGGATGTTTATGCATTATTTCCATGTAAAAGTTAAAAACTTACATGTTATTGTGTATTCTCACATGTATAGTAAATACTCACTAGATACCTTCTATATCTGCTGTAAATACATAATCCTTGTGTAGCGGCATAAAGTACACAATGTGCTTAATTTTTATATCTGATCTAGTTCTTTCACTGTATTAGAAATACAATGTAATGAATAATGGAATAGGGTGAATAATATAAATATATTTATTAATTGAAATTGTTTAATATTGTAAATATGTGCCTACCTAATATAATGACTGAAGTTTCAAAAATTCATATGGCTAGAGTTAGATTTTCTACTTAATTAAATGTGCAAAAAATGTGTTATGTAAATCTAACATCATAGGAATATTAAATATTTTACAATAAGTTGGTGTAGAGGCTTGTGGGTAATCTACTATAGGAATTATTTAAACAAACTCAAGCAATACTGGTCTAAGTCTGTCTCAATATTTGATGACACCTCCTCAGTGCCTAGTGTTAATCTATGACATGTTATCAATAATAGCTAAAGCCATAAAAACATAGAAAATAAACATTGTATTCCTTACAGTGTTTATTTTCTAACATTTTTCTTCCAAAACAATTTCTACAACTAACCATTACAACATTGATTAATATATTATTGCCCTAGTAAAATTGACCCTGTCTTTGAGATTATATGAGATACAAGGATAACATTCTTATGTGTTCTTGTGGCAGCAAACAATACTGTATTGAAGAACCATAGTGCAGTCATAGCTATCTCTATGTAAACACTTGTAGCTAGCTGTATATTAGTCCAGCAGCTGTTCTCATAGCAATGAGGACAGCCAAGGTGATAATTATTACCCTGTTAATTTCTGTTGCTAACACAATTGCATTCCATGTACAAATTGTATCTAAAAGCTATATTTAGCAATGATATCATTAAATTAAAATGTATGCTTGTAACTAAATGTATAAATTGCTCATTATTTGTGAGACTTATTAGGCCCACCGACACAACTTTGATTCTTAATTTCCCCTGTATGTACAATATAATATGTCAATAGTACTTTATTTATATTAATTCTGTATTGCACAAATATGTGTCTAGTATTTTAAGTTAAAAGGTGTGGATTTTATCAATATTATTTCAATAATACAACTTATTGTTCGATTTAATGGAGAAGGAATTAGTTTATAAGTATCTTAATGATTAATTTTTCACTTCTGGTGTAATTCCACACCTAATTTTGTACTTATGTGCATGTACATAATACCAATGTATACAATATTTCTATTATACACTTCACTAAGATAAAAGATATGTAAATACCATTGCAAAATTCAAATATATCAACTTGAAAGACAACCCTAGCTAAGCAACAATAATTATGTAAACCAAGAAGATATTAAATTCAATATTTTGGATACTATTTCAACCTTATTAAATTCATTTCTACATGTTTTTTTTAAATTCTTAACATTTATTTTAAGCGTAGTGGTTAGATATTACAAAATCAAAATACCATTCATATTTTATTTAATAATTTCAATATTTGATGCTAAATAAATTATATTTCTAGAGTCAACTCTGGAAATCCATTTTTTTGTATAATATAAGTCATTTATTACTAATATTATAATTTGAAGACCTATCATGGGGTTGCTATATTATAAAATAATAGTATTACCCTCTGTATGATATTTTGTTCACTTTAATATAATTATTATTACATGACATGCCTACATTAAACAGGATGACAATGTCCATATTATATTTGTTATATCATATAATTTTGTTATTCAAATAATGGTCTTATTCATAAAAATCCTTACTAAAGGCTAGATTGTTCAATAGTTAAAAATCAGCAAGTCTAAACAATGTTATGTTGTGAAAGTCATTATTGAAAACTTTCTAATTCATCATGTACAACATTGTAATTAGGCAAGCTAGCATTTTATGAACAAACATTTAAGCTTCTTGTAATGAAATGTAAATGAATAAGACCATAGCAGTTTACTTACATAAATAGACATATTATAGGGTAAATACGATATTATTAATAATAGTGATTGTAAGTAATGTTGTTTTTATGATATCTATGAGTTGGTAAGTGATGCTGTGATACACAAGTTACTGTGTTGCTAACAGGGATGTTGCGAATAGTCGCATCTGCATCCGCAATTGCGGAGCTTCCGCATTGATTTGGACATCTGCACCCGCAATAATCAACGCGGATGTTAATGCGGATGAATGCGATAAGAAAAATCAGTTGTTCAGTAGTACGTGTTTTATTTATAAACCTTTGCAAAACAGGCTTGATCCTGCGGTGGTGATATTAGATAATTTTTATTAAATAAGATGAATAATTTTTATCAACGTCAAATATCTGCAATTACGGAGCTACCGGATCGATTTGGACATCCGCATCCGCGTATGTGAGTCTTCATACATCCGTAACCGCATCCGAATCCGCAGATGTCAAAAAATCTACATCCGCAACATTCCTGGTTGCTAATAAGCTGCCATAATATTTTATACCATCTAATTGTCGAAATTAATAATCAGTGAATAAGTGATCAATAATATATTATATAATATTATCTATGGCATGCCAAGCTTTGCCCAAGCTACTTACTACATGCAATACAAATACCTACTTTTGGTCTCAATTTTATAAACATCTTAAGTATGTAGCTAGATGTAATATGTATATCTAAACCATGAAGTATAAATTGTACAATAAAGCTATCACTATGTAATGTAGGTGCAAAATTATTTATAATCGTGAAGCTAGTGTGATTATGTTGTATATAGATGTATTGTAGAGGAATATTGGAAAATAATGCCATTTTCCACATTAAATATTTATCCAAAGAAAATAAAACTTTTTGGATATTTTATCTTTTAATTGCATAATATCCTTTACCAAGCGTCAACTAATACATACATAACTGGAAATAATTTAAATTTAATTTAGTTCTTATTTCATATTAACTTGGGGCTCATTACATTTTTTAAAATCACAAGTCATATATATTCACATCTTTACATATTACATTAATATTAATCAAACAAGTGTTTGTCGAACATTTCATATTCTTCAAGACAAAAGCACTCGCAAAACATAAGTTACAAAATTTTCAAAGTTAACATGATAATAATAATAATAATGCACTTCATAATATACACATTCATTGTATTAACCCTGTAGTTGTCATATTCATTACTTGGTACATTAAATTAAATGCATTGGACTATAAATATACTTCAATTCCTCATATAGTGCCACTGTGAGTATATTTTGTATAACTTTTATGAACTCTGTGGTACCGGGAACTGTCATCATCATCTTCATGACTAGCCTCATGGATCTCTTCTAGTGTTAGAGGCAGTACATAGTCCTGATTTGTCAATGTTTCCTAAAATCAATATAAACAAAACATTAGGTATGTATTTATATTATTAAATATAAAACTAATATTATAATAAAGTGTTCTTTGGATCTACTCACTTCATGACTTTCAGGTTCTCTTCTACTCAGTCTATTAATACTTTCCTGTAAAGACTTAGTTTCAGATGTAGCATCTTGTAAAGCTATTTTCAACTCTATAATCTCTTTTCTAGCATTTGATAATAACTTTTCTGTTGTTAGCAAACTTTCTTTCATTTGATCTCTCTCTGCTATCAAATTAGATTTACAATTTGTAAGACTTTTAATTCTATTACCATAGAGTTTCAATTCTGAATCTACATCACTCATTCCTCTCACTGTATTTGAGTGCTCTGATTGTAAGTTATTACACATCTGTTTTAGATATGAAACATTTTGTTCAAGAATAGCTTTTTCTTCAGACATTAATTTGACTTCACTTTCTAATGCACTTATTTTGCATGTCAGAGCTGCAATCCGTGAAGATTGTGATTCAATTATATTTTCTTTATCTATTAATTTCTCTTCTAAATTTTGGATCTTGGTCACATAAGTCTGCAACTGTACTGATTTTGAAGCTGATTCACTCTCTAAGGAGTGATTAGTATTTTCTAGAATATTTGCCTCCACAGACAGACTGGCAAAATGCTCTAACATATCAGATCTTTCAGCTTCTTTCTGAGATAATAATTCTTCAATCCTTCTGATCTCTGCTACATAATGTTGTAATTGTTGTTTTAAAGACTCTACTTCTTTTCTAGACTTATCATACTCAATCCTTGTTATTTTTAATGTACCATTAGCATCAGCCAAACTGTTTTGCAGGTGCTTGTTTTCCATAATAGCAGAATCCATTTGTTGAGTAAGTCTCAAAATTTCGCCATTCAGGAAAGCTATTTGAGTCTCATGATCTGCTAATTTATGTTCAGTGACTTTGTTTACAGTTAGCCTCCTTTTTAATTCCATTACTTCATTTTCCAACTTATTCATATCATATGATTGCGATTTCAACTTTTGCTCTAACATGCTTATATTTTCAGTCTTATGGTCAAGTTCTATCACTAGTTTATCTCTTTCTTGATCAACTCGTCTGATATTGTCTATAAGACTAGATTTATCATTTCTTAAACATGCAATTTCAGATTGTAGTTCCTTAACCTTTCTTTCTAAAGAATCAATGGTGTCTCTAGATAAACTAACTTTCTTTTGAACACCTAATAATTCATTCTGTAATTCATTACTGCTTCTCTCTGTTTCTATCTGTATATTCTTTATTTGACTTGCAAGAGTTTTCTCTCTAATTACATCTGATTGCATTTTCTTCAGCTGTTCTCTCAAAAACATACATTCTTCTTTCAGATGTTCTGTAGAGGCTTTTCCATTTCTGTTGGTCATTTTATATGAACAATTTTCTTCTTCTAAATGTTCTATTTCTTTTTGTTTAAATACTAAATCTCTTTTTAATTTTTCTGATAATTCCAAAGCATCTTTGTATCTTTGATTGTATTCCTGCTTATCTTTTTTCAACAACTGTATTTCATTGGTTAATTCATTTATCCTGTCTTTAAGCTTTTGAAAATCATTTTTAAGATACTCATCTCTGTTATTATGTCTCACAGAATTTAGATTTTTATATTGACTCAGCTGCTGACTGAGTGCAATATTTTCTTTTGATAACTCAGAATTTTCTACATTTAATTGACTGATAACATCTTTATAATTTTGTTTATTACTTTCCTGAACATAGCTTGTTTTCATTTTCAGTTCATCATTTTCTTTTTTTAGCATTAGGTTCCTTTGCTCACTCTCACATAGCCTTGTGTGCAAATCTCTCATAAACTCATTTTCATGATGTGTTTTCACTCTAGGACTATTCTTACCTTTGCATCTAGACATATGTTTATTAAAACTATTCATTATTTCTGTCATTTTCTCTTGAACAGTCATCATGTGTACTTCATATTTTTTACTCTCATTCTCTAATAAATTTTGTAATTCAGTTTTTGTTGGATATTTTAATTTATCATAATTAAATTCATCTTGAATCTCTATTTTTCTACTCATTTGTGATAAAGTTAAAATCTTGTCTTGTAAACTTTTATTTAAATCCACCAAATCTTTGATTTCTTTGTGTAAAGCATCATTCTCTTTAATTGCAGCTGTTAATAAATCCTGCAGCTTATTTGTTTGTGGAGTGTTCATGGTTGATTGCCGGCTTGAAAGTTGTTTTTCTAATTCAGAATTTTTCATAATTAATCCTTCTATCCTAGTTTGTAAAAAATTTACTTCATTAGACATGGCAGCTAATTTTTTATTACAATCTTCTTCAACTTTTAATGCTAATGTATCAACTTTTTGTAACTCTTCCTGTAAATTTTTATTCTTATCTGCAAGATTAAGAGCCCTCAGCATGGCTTCATGTTGTTTCTCCAAGCTATTTTCTATTTCTTTTTTCAAATTATCATTTGCATTTTCTAGTTCATATATCTCCTTCATCAATTTTTGGACCCTTTCACTAGAACTTACATTGCAGCAGTCCTTACTGATAGCTGTTAAAGGTCTACCACCTTCTAACAGCATGTTTAGTCTTATAATTTCATTATCTCTGTGTTCAATTTGATTCCTCAGTAACACAATTTCATCACAATAGCTTTCATTCTTTTCTTCTAACAAGTGAATCTTATTTGTCAGTTCTGTAAAGTCCTTTTCATTAACAGTTCTTTGTCTTTCATTACATATACACAATTTTGTTACATTGGTATTACCTTCCCCATCTTTTTTCTTACTCTTGTTCCGAGAGCTTAAAGTGTCTGCACATAATCCTCTTAAACTTAACTCCCTAATATCATGTTGCAATTTAGTAATAGCTGTATCTTTCTTTGCAAGTTCTTCAGACAAAGCTTTGTTCTTCCTCCTGGCTTCTTTGGACATTTTGAGGCTTTCTTCTCGTAATTTCATTATCTCTTTATGAAGTTGATTATTTTCCTGTATTAATTTAGCGTTATCGCACTTGTAGGGCTCTGCTTCCATCATAAGAGAGTCGCGCTGCATTAATGCTTCTTTAGACAAGTCCATGTAATGTTGAAGGCTTCGAGTTGTTTGTAATAGATCTGCTAACACACATTCTACTAAAGGCACGGCCTCCATTGGTAACGTATTATTATAGCCGAGTTCCTCAAGCTTGTGCTTTAAAGTAAAATAAGGCTCACCCATTTTGAAGTTTGTCAACTTATGCAAGGCTTACAAATGTATTATAAAACTATATAGTATATTACGAGATATGTTTATCAGATATTACGAGATGCAGCTGCATTTTACACATATTTGTTGACATGTTTAGCCTTCCGTTACAAATATTTACGAAAACCAATTTATTCCAACTTCAACTTGAATTCAATTTGTTTTGACACAATTTGTCATTGTTGCCATCATAATATTTTCTTTTTAAATCAAAGTAATCTATTTCATGACCGGTTCTCACTTAACCTATCTGACTTCCAACCCTACAAATCTGCCTTCTACCACGAGTATATGCACAAAGAATTAAATTTTTAGTATATGAAGTAAGATTTGAAATGGCAACAGCACACAGCGCACACGTATTTCGATTTAACCACTCAACGTGTAGTCTACAGCACAGTGAGAATTTTGCTAAAATTGAATTAGTCTGGTTTACCAAGTGGTAATCTTAGCGTAAAAAGTACTTACCTATATTCTACAAATATCGCATAAAAAGAACCATGTCAACCATGCATGTGTTTGTGTTAATATTCTTATTAAGTTATTATAGTGACAAGATCTTACGCGCATTATCACTCTTGATGCTCTTCTTCATCATCTACTACCTACCTACTATAAGGTTTACCTTTAAAGAGGAACTGTAGTTCATCGCTTTACTTGCATAAATAAATGTTATGAATTTTATAAATATTATGTGCAGGATCGGTACATACTAGATGTTTATTCGTGAACGCTGCCACAAGTTAGTTTATTATTAAAATTGTCAGTGTCAGTCAGTACGTCAGTCACCAGTAGTGACACCAGTGACACCTACTGTTTCTCTCTTACGTTGCGTTGTGTTGTTATTTTGTTCAATTTTTGAGGAATATAAATATATTCCTTATAAAAATATTGAATGAATTGGCAAAAACGTATTAACGCAAAAACTTTTTACTTATGTAATTTACATGTGGAATGTGAATAGTTTCTTGTCGATATGAATCCGTATAAGGATATTGAAGAAAATTCTTTCACTGCATCACCTCATTTAACTTACGAGGACATCGCTACGAAATTACTGAAAGACCATTACTTCCTGTCAGCCTTGGAGCTGCATACAGAGCTAGTGGAGAGTGGGAAAGAGTTACCGCAGCTGAGAGAATTCTTCTCAAATCCCGGAAATTTTGAGCAACATGTTTCTAGGGCCTCAGAGTTCTCATCCATGCGTAAGTTTATTTATATATTACGTTACGTATAAGTTCTTGTTTTATTATTTAATATATTTATTCCAAATGTTCGACCTTAGTAGTTTAAAACTACTTGAAAAGCTTTTAGTATACTCAATGGATAAACATTGTTCATACGCGAACATTAGTAGTAAACAAAAACATTTGTTTGCCTTGGATACTTTAGATGAAAGGCTGCCTTGTTAGGTATATATTATATACCTAACAAGACAGATATTATCTTGCTTTATGAGTTACATCTTCGAATATCATAAATATCTTACGAAAAATAAATGAGTAACACAGTTACAGTAGTTGGTAACACCTATTCTGATCCAAACATGATAGGTGCGTACCTACAGATATAGACATTTATGATACATCATTTATTTTGATAATTTCTTATTGAACATGTGAAAAATAGTGTACTTATGTATTTTGATGACTGAGGAAAAATTGTGTCTCATTTATAGCATTGTTATTGAATAAATTGAATTGGATTGTGTTTAAAAAATTAATTAAACCTACAGATCGGACACCAAGTCAAGCCACTCTTGACTCGCTAGACACCGCAAGGTATTCAGAAGATGGTGGAGGGGACCGTGGGGGTAGTGGTGGTGACGTAGCTGTTCTTGAGTTTGAGCTGCGTAAAGCTAGAGAAACAATTAATGCACTGAGGGCAAATCTTACACAATTTGCAGGTAACTACATAGTGTTACTCATTACATAGTGGTGTGTTTATATAACACATGTAAAACATGTTCTACTTTGTTGATAGTATATACCATTAAAAAATATGTACCTTGCTTAACAATTCATAGGATTATATTTTGACATCATCTCAAATACAGAAATTTGATAGTACAATGAGTTAGTTTTGAGTTAGCAACGGCATGGCAAGGTATTTTTAGGCCACGAATAAAAATATAACCTACTCGTATGAAAATAAAGTTGAAATTTCAAAGTTAACAGTCGTGAGTACAAAAACAAAATCGCGGTATGCTTAGGCATGCCGTGTCGGCAGCCTTCGGAACGCTTCAGCATCCCTCGGAACGCTTTGGTAGTTTTCGGGATACCACGGCAAGACAGCGCCCGCCCGTACCTGAAGTACCTTAGACGCTTCGGTATGCTTAAGGACGTCGCGGCATACCTAAGGATGTCACGGCATAGTCACCGCCAGTGTGCGCTTACATGTAGGGATGCCGAAGGATCCTTTGCCGTGCCGTGCCGCTAATGTGCGCCGGGCCTTAAGCTAACCATCCTTAAACCATTAAAATTGTACTGTTCGGTTTCAATCACCTGCTGGCTGGCTTCTAACTTTCTGGATGTAATTCTGTAATGTAAGGAGGAAATACAGCAAGTTAATGTTTTGAGCTGCAGCCAGCCGATGGGAGCCAGACACAATTGTTTTTCAATTATGTCTAGTGTCCCAGCAATTGATAGATTACCTATATAATATTGAATAAATATCTTCTCTATCATGTGAATAATTAAGACTAGTTTAGTGCGCAATATGCATTGTGATGCCATTTATTCTATGACAATACTTTGTACTCATTACTAATAATACTAGTAATCTTGTTAACTTTTTCCCGGTAAAGTAATTATTTTTGGTAAAGTGGATTCAACCATCCAATAATGGTTTTAGTGGTTGCTTTGCCATATCAACATTGCTACTGATGGGATAGATAGTAGATACCACATGGGTCAAAACCTTGTGCAAATTACAAATAGTTCTTTAGAGTCTGTGTACTTGTCGCCTGCACCCAGGAGTTATTCCTATTGAGAGAGTACTCTTTTTATTACAAAAAAGACATAAAGAAATGCACTATGTCAGTATGCTGGGACCTGGAATGTATTTTGTTTGATCCTGAGATAGTTTGTTGTGAGTTGGAGTATCATAACAGACGAAAAAAGTATTTAACACATTATATTTAAAATTTTAGATGGAGAATCCACATTAGATAAGAATACTAAAGATATATCTGATCAGCGCTCTCTAAAACCACATGAGAAGAGGGCTCTTAACTTTCTCATAAATGAATATCTTCTACTACAAGACTACAAGCTGACTTCCATTACATTTTCTGATGAAAATCCAGATCAGGTATGTGAATACTTAGGGCTCTAGCACACAAGCTAATGCTGCATCACATTTAGTCTTGGTATATTACTGACTTACTGCCACATTTATTTTTAGTTCTTTAACAATTATTTGTTTTGTTTATTTTATGAAAGTAGCATGTGTGTGATGGCCTTTAGATAATTTATGTGCAACTGGTAATATATATTACTAACTGACATATTATCATATTGTAGTATGGCAGAAATCTGCTAGTATTTCATGTGCCCATTTGATAAAATTCTAATAGCCTAAACACATGTCGTCGTAGTAGGTCAAAGTCAGCATCGATGGTGTAGTGGTTAGTGTAACCGACTGCCACGCCTGAGGTCGCGGGTTCGATTTCTGCACAGGTCAAACATTTGTGTGCATGAACATGGGTGTTTGTCTTGGTCTGGGTGTTTCTATGTATAATATGAAGGTATATACAAAAAAAAAGTATACATGTATGTTTATCCATTGTCTAGTACCCATAGTACAAGCTCTGCTTAGTTTGGGCTAGATGGTGTTGGGAGTATGTGGAAAAATAAACTGTTTTATTAACTCATCTTACCAGTAAAGTTCAAACCGAATAAAAATACTATAAATAACACCTTTTTGTAAAACATCTCTCCTAATTTGCTTTTAAAAATAATGTTTTAGTACGAAATTGGTAATAAAATCCTGAACCATTTGTGAACTCATATATCAAACATGGGGATTTACATACAACTGTGTTATGTGAATAGACCTATGCTTATCTGTGCCTATCCCCTAAAGAATAGGCAGAGGTCTATTATACTCTCATTTCATCACTCTTTTAGACCTCATGCCCTTTTACATGGATCCATTATAGCCGACTACTAGGCATACTGCTAGTAAGTCTGAAAATGAGAATATCCTAACAGAAAAGGAGATGTTTCACTTTTGTATAGGACTCCGGCTATAACTTGTACATCCTTAGGAAACCTGGGCAGTGTACCCTCAAATACATTTAGTTAAGCGATTCTTTATTAAATTCTAGTATTTTCGCAAAATATAATATAAAATGTTTGACGCAATAAGTCAATGGTTTGACGTTTGTCGTGCGGACTATCTATGACAAGTTGGTTGATGACATTTATACATAACCTAGAATGCTAGAATTGTCAGAAGTAAAAAAGAACTCTTGCTGGAATAATATTCACCAAAGAATTGATAATTCTTGTAAAAGTGAAAGAAAACATATGAATTCAGGAAAGTGTGTTTTAAAAACACCAATTCAGCATTGGAATATTTATATCAGTCAATATGACATTGACAGTTAATGTCAAACATAAACAAAATGTTTCGTTCCGGAGTGCACCATGCAAAATCAGTATTATATTATATGAATATGTTTTTTATGTTAATTGTTTGTTGAAAAGATGTGTATAATAGTTGAAATGAATAAATGATACTCTAAAACATATTTATTGTTGACATATATATATTTATATATTATTTACATTATTATATAATACTTTCGTACAGTTTTCGATATGATTTATGAACGCATACAAAATTATATGACCGAGAGCCACCACCATATTGAATATAATGGCAATAATGTAAAAACTATTATTTTGCGCAAACGCAATTTAACTTAAATTCAGGAAATAATATTTTTCCCCGATTCCTGGTATTTTTTGCTATATTTTAGCTTATAGTACATTTCTTAGCCGAAAAAGAAACATCTCCTTTATTAACGGGATCATCAACATCGAATCGTGATTCAAATTGGAGATCTTAAGATCGACCGCAAACATATGCCACAGTACAAACAAATCAGTTTATATAGTCATTAACACATTATAATTACACTTCATCATCTATCATGTATCATGAATTGCATGACTTGATTCTTGTATGATTACCTATAGGTCACGTTAGTGTAATTTAATACACATGCATATCTAACACGTGAGAATTATCTAGGATATTTCTTATAAATTCACATCTAATTACAGAACTAATACAGAATGGATGTACAAATTAAACAGTCAAATATGTGTAATGCCACCGAGCTGCATTTAATATGGCTAATAATTCTGGTATTTTATATTATTATTGCCGTCCGCTAAAGAGACGTTAAGCCTTATGCGTTTTACATCAGTTAACGACCTTTTAGTCAGCGGACGGCAGAATATAACTAAGTAATAACTTCGGCTTCGTTTATTTTTTTAAAAAGTAAGGTATGTTATAAGGAATACCTTATAACATCCGCTCTCTGCCAGTGAAAAGCCCGTCAAAATCAGTTCAGCCGTTTCAGAAATTAGCCAGAATAAACAGACAGACGGACAAAAAAATTGAAAATAGATGTTTTGGTATAGGTACCTTATATAATTTCATATGCATTAGGTAAAAAGCTGTTATTTTGAGATAACAAACAGACACTTCAATTTTATTTATTTGTTTATATGAATCAAATATTGTTCACTATTTCATTGGTTTTAATATTTATCCGCGCAAACCTATTTTATTTCTAAAATCAATGTAGCGTAAGTTTCTCCTTATAACATTAGCTATCTGCCAGTGAAAATCCCGTCAAAATCAGTTCAGCCATTTCGGAGATTAGCCGGCACAAACAGACAGACGGACAAAAATTAAAAAATAGATGTTTTGGTATAGGTACCATATATACTTTCATATGCATTAGGTAAAAAGCTGTTAAATAATATTAACAATTTTACATCTACATAGATATTATTATATTAAAATAGCAGTTCCAAAATTCATTTTATTTTCATTCAGGAATTACCACTTTCCCTCGCGTAGAGTGGCGTATTACCGTACTTTGGTATATTAGATTTTAAATTGTTACGTAACTCGGCCCTCCCATCCCTTGTAACACGCAATGTGACACTTCGCCAACCCCTCCCTACCCTTAACGTATGACATAATTTATGGATGGCTCCCAAGGCGCTGATAAAATGAATGTCGTTCGAGAAAATAATGTTTAATGAAGTGCATAGCACTCTTATGAAAACTAAAGGCACCAACTAGTTTCATCTAATATTATACCAGGATGCTGAATTAGTGGATCAGAGCCAAGTACCACCAGTGTATTAACCTTAAAGCTGATCGTGACGGTTTTGCATCAAGTCCGATTACGGACAGATTGTGCATTAGCATAAGGTATAAAGCCGTAGCCGCAGGACAGTCTTGTCTCCCTTTCATCGTGTGATGGTATGATATGTTTATTTCAGGAGTTTGAAGACTGGGATGATGTGGGCCTCAACATGCCAAGACCAGCTGGACTGGTGTCTTTATTTAGAGGCAATACTACCAGCTTGGGTCCGCCCAAGACAGATGCATCTACAGAAACGTGTTGGTCTTATTTAGAGATTGATTGTCAAACAGATTTTGAAGAGAGCAATGTATGTGTTAGTTGTCAAACATCGTTAGAACATGACACTGACTGGAGTCATGAGGTATGTTCTTATTTGTTTACTGCCTGAAATTAAATTGTATATGGCGGACTTAATACTATATAGTATTGTCTACCAGTCAACCAAGTAAAACAAAAGTTTTATAGGTTATATAGGACTGATATAGAACAATATATTAGGTGCCTTCAAAGCATGTCTATCTATTCTAGGCTAAGGAGCAAAATATCTTTGCATAATATAGCAGTGTATTAAAAGCATTGCTATTGTTACGTGCTGGGTTTGACGGATAAGAATGCAAACAATATTACCGACTAAAACACGTTTTATTCAAACACACAATTAAATTTAAAATACAACAAACACTATACTACACTTTTCCACTGTAACTGCTTCAAACTCCGTAGTATTTTCGCTTTCGTTCGCTTCGATGAACACTTGACCGCTTACGATTGTAAAACTGACTTGGCGGTGCGCGTGCGCTCTATTTATACACGGTTTTCTAGTAACGCCATACCCGGTATGTAAACAGTACGAAGATTCGAGAATGTGCCAGCGTTCTCTCCACGCGTCGCGTATCGACGAACTACGTAGTTCCGCAAAATGTCAATAGATGGCGGTGTAATAAATGACTAGACGGAACTACCGAGTCTTCCCCACAATGCCGAGAGATGGCACTGGGCGTAACACTATATTATAATGAACGCTTATGCTATAGTATGTAACTATTTGATTTAAATCTCGTTAAAACATTTCCTTTATAGACAATCAGCTATATATTTTTGAATTGGTCTGGTAGTTCCAGAGTTCACTATAGTACCCCATGCAATGAATCAATATTTACCTCTTTATATTATTAATATGGATGATTAACGTCTATGTTACAGCTACTCATCCAAGCCGAAGAAATAGAATTATTAAAACAAAAAGTAATTGCATTAGAGACTGAAAAAATGAACTTCCAAAAACTTTATGATGCTGCCATTGTCAGTTTAAACTCACTTACAAGCCCTGCTTCCGAGAGTAAAGGACTAGATCTTCATATACCGGAGCAAAAACTATTATCAGTTCAAACAAGCGTGGACCCGGGCTTAGAAACGAAACCAATAACTTGTACAGCAGCGGAAAATCATTATGGAAGTGGGAACTCTACGCATAGTGCGACGCCAGAGCAGTTTGAAATGATTGACAGCGAGAAGAATAGTGGAATGTAAGTTTATTGTTATACAACTCACGTACCTGTCTTTCCATTGGCGTATATACGTAATGGATGACCCCGGATTGTCTGATACGTACCCCAGGTTGTTGAGTAGGCCCTCGGGTCTAAAGTGCCTCTCCTCCTGAAAAATAAGCCTAGAGACGACAATCCACCTCTCGCAGTCCAATCTTGTTATCCAATCTTTAAATTCTTTTTCTTGGGATCGTTAAAGTGCAAGTGATTATGCTAGATCTCCGAAAGGGTAGACAATAGTGGGACACACCCACACGTTTACAGGTATGATTTTAGAATCATAGCTAGCAAAACATTTACGTAAAACCAGAAAATCCCAGTAATACTTTGCTGACACGGGCATCGGACCCAAAAGCTCATGCATAGCAGTCGCATTCAGTACCGATGTGCCATCATGGCAGTTACCTCACATCCACTTGTCATAGCTGCCTTTTTACCGGAGTCTTGAACACGTTACTCGTCTTTACATACAAACGTGCTTTATTATCTTTTATTAAAAACGATGGCGTGCCGTTATCAAGCGACATACATTGTATGCTAATGAGAACTCATACGTATGAGTAGTCAATAAGAAATTTAAATGAAATACATGAATCACGCACCGTTGTCAGCTTTGTTCTGAGTTGTTTTATTTTGCTGTCATTACTACCTCAGTAGAATGACTTGTAAAAAGATGTGTCTTAATATGCTAATTTTATTTGTTTAGCTGTTTAGTACGAATGAACAATTACTTGTCTTACTTAAATACCACTTCAAATTTTAATTTTTAAATCATTTATTTTAATTTAGGAATAAGTATTTATTATACATATTATGTATTCAAACTTGATAAGTGATACACAAAGCTAAACTGTCAAGTACATAGGAACATACTATAGAAAATGCCTATAGGTATCTACTAGTGTCCACACTAAATCTTTCAGTAATTTGGGGCTCGCTCTAACTAAAACAAGTGAGAAACGGCCATGAATTGCCGTAAATCTTAGAGTTCGAAAAAATGGTATCACGTGACCTCGAGGTCACTCAGAGGTCAAAGGTCATAGTCATTGCGGGGGTATATCGACTATGCTGAGTCGAATGGCGTTGGCCGCGAGTCTCTAGCTCTTACGGTTCTTGAATTGAAAGTTGAATAACAGACGGACGGGCGGACGGACGGATAAAGCTGTTGTATAAGGGTTTTTTTGAACTCTAATAAAAACCCAAACTACCTCCAGTTTCTGAAAGGCAGATCAATACAAAAAATTGGTGGTCAAATACATATCAAGTGTTGTGATTGATTTACTAAATTAGCAATAACCAATCAAATCACTTGACATGATTTTAATTTTGACACGACGGCAATAGATGTAGATATAACGAGTACAAGAGAAGTAAAGCCATTAAGTAACCACATTAAATAAACGGCAGCAATTAAAGTTGCCCGTGTTACGTTTCAGAACAAGAAAAGGTTCAAACATAAGTTCGTTTGACGCGGGTGCTTTAGACCAGAGTGTACGCGGCTCTCCCTTACGACGCAGTAGCGTCACTACGCTGGACGAGACCCTCAGTATAAACGACGCTGGCGAATGGACCCGCGTGCATTACGAGTATAACAGCATAGAGACCAATAGTAAAGAGATGTGGATTGATAGGTAAGATTATATTTTAGTTTATAATGTACAGGTTGGCCATGAATATATGTTATCGCTTCGAAATTCGGTCACAAATTCGCGAACTATCAGTAATATCCAATCCATTAGTAAATCCAATGACACCACTGAAATTAATGAGAGTATTGCCTCGTATTATAATTGTAGTGAAGTCATTGAATGCAGACAACACAGCATTAATACCTGTCGAAATCTTTGAAGGAGACCTTTGTTTAGCGGTCATAATGAATACGGTAATAAATACTTGAATTCAATATTATTACTTAACCTCTAACATTACAGAACCAATTGATGCGCAGTACAATAGCAATACAGTTTGTTAGCATCGTAACGATAGAACAATAGTTTGCGCTTCTCTTGAAAATACATCTACTGCTGCAGTACATGCGTGGGCCATATAAATATGGTACTAAAGGAGTCTGCCCACAACATTGTCTCATACCATGACTGTGCTAGGAACGTATCAGACACGAAATGCAAAACGATACGCCCTGCTATAGGAACTGCTGGTCGGTGACGGAACGGTCTAGTGGGCATAGTCTTATACATTTCCTTACAAAGAACATTTTTTGACATGACTGACACGTTCTTAGCACGGTCATGGTATGAGACGGGATAGTGGGCAGACTCCTTAATAGAAGGATTATTAAATAATAATATGTCATGTCAGTTTCAATATCACCGTGTCACGCGTACAAACCCCAACTTGATATAACGTTTATGTCAACATTTAGTATAAACATACAGTTTTCTTATTATCACTTGTTCAATGTTGATTTATGAGCACGATTCATTATTATAACTAATTAGCGTCATCTTTTAGTTTATAGCTTATGTTTAGAAATAATCTTACAACAGAATTTTGAACCATTCCTCCTACTAATTGAAGTGTAATTTAATACACGTACAAACATATATTGATCTGCCAAGTCTTGGAATATACCAGAGTAATTAAAATCTATTGTGGTTAATCTGGACACCGGTGTGCCGCTGCGATTCCATAGGTTAACAATAAATATTTTTATGATATCTTGACTTGATGGTATAGAATACCACGACCATGAAACATTGCATTTTAATATCAATAGCTAAAAGATGATTTTTGCTATCAAACTTTGACAAGCGCTGAAAAACACTAATTACAAAGAATTCTTAAAATACATATCGTACTTCTAGAAGATGAATGATGAATTTTTATTTTGGCAGTGCCCTGTCTGATTTTGCATATCGTTGCGGCCCTTGGGCTTTGCTAGAATTGCATAGATGACAAAGTAATTTAGGTGATCCCTTCACCACTGCCTCTGTGCTGAGTGCTGCGAGTTTGATATCCACACGGATAAAAATTGTGTGGTCTGCTAACTATTGTACCTATCTATCGCGTTCACACAAAGAACATCTTTATGTTCGAAGTTGCATTGTTTCCGAAATTCCACACTGTAAAGGCATCATTCCTTTTAGCGGGAGTTGTCTGTTCTTCCACCGGCTCATGACTACTATGACAATAATATCTACGTCAAAATTTCATCATATTTTATTTCTATACCTATATTTTCCGATAATCTAAAGACGTTTCCAATTCATAACTACTCGAAGAATAAAATGAAATAAATATGTACCTACATGCAGTAGTGTGTGTAAACAATATACCACACACTGTACACAATATACGGCGATCAAATAAATTTTGATTTGATTAGTGTTCTTGGAATTATATACACAACGAAAAATCTAGTTCAATGTCAAAAATATTTACGTAATATAAATATTTGAAAAACGGTTCGAATTCGTTCGTGAATTGGTGATTTTATATACACCTTAATAGTTTCAGTAAATAGACGAAAATGGGTCAATATTACCCCAATTTGAGCATTTTAAATATACATATATATCTTTGTAGAAATTTAAGCAGATAGAGTAAATATGTTTTATTGCATTATTTAGATGAATAAGAAACGACATATTGGTTGTATACACACACAAATGCCTGACGAGCTAAACCTCAACATTTTTATCAATGTTTATATGCAAGAATAATAGATACCAAAATTGACTTTAGGTTTGGTCCTGATGAATATCCCAAGGCCGCCATCCACGCTGGCAAGGGTGGTTATTAAATTGCCTTTCTTAAAGCAATTAAAAACAGAATTTAGCTGTAGACTAGCTTAATTGTTAAGTGGATCTAAACTTAGCAAAATATGCAGTTAGAACTACTCTGTCTGACGGGAATATGAGATGGCAAAACATCCATCAATCAGGGCATCCTGCTTAAATCTCTGCAAGGATGGGATGCACAAACGGGATTTCAAAAGGGTATGGGATGTATGGATCAGGTTTTTCCCTTACGGAGCATAGCCGAGAAAGTTTAGGCCACAGGTCAAAAGGTCTATTGCGCATTCGTGGATCTGGAAAAGGCTTATGATAAAGTGGTGAGGTATGAACTTTGGTCGGTATTGTCCATGTATGGAGTGAATAGCAACCTCACGCGAGCTCTGAAATCTCTTTATGACGATTCCAGAGCTTGTGTTAGGATAAATGGGACCTACACAGAATGGTTTGGCATTGAAAAATGTGTTAGTCAAGGATGTGTAGCGTCATCCTAGCTGAGATTGTGAATGGGGATTAAGAATGAATGAGTTACTTGTCAAATATATTTTTATGCCGACGACTAAGCAATACTTGCGTCATCAGCGGTTGAGTTGCAGGCGATGGTAACTATTATGCATGGTGCTTTTAAAAGTAAAGGAATGAAAATAAATGTAAGCAAGACGAAAGTAATTGTATTTGAAAAGGAGGAGTGCATGACTATGTGTAATGTTATGATTAATAGAGAAAAAGTGGAGCAAGTGAAAGAGTTTGTATATTTGGGTACTTTGTTTACAAGAGATAGTAAACATGAGGGAGATGTTGAAAGGAGAACGATTGCTGGCAATAAAGTGATTGGAGCTCTACGCGCTTTTATGAACAGTCGAAATGTATCCGAAAAGGCACGTTTGGCTGTTCATAGACGACTATTAGTGCCCACATATATGTGTGGTAGTGAAAGTTGGTAATGGCAAAAGAAGCATGAGAGCAGAATAAATGCTGTAGAAATGAAAGCGCTGAGAAGCATATGTGGTGTGACTTTGAAAGATAGAATAAGGAATAGTGTGATAAGAGAGAGATGCGGCATGAAAGTGGATATAGTGACAAGAATAGAAAAGGGTATGTTAAGCTGGTTTGGGCATGTAGAAAGAAAGGACGAGAAAATACTGACTAAGAAAGTTTATAAGGCTAGTGTGAATGGAACAGTCGCAAGAGGAAGACCTAGGCGAACGTTTCTCGATCAGATCGGAGGCGTTCTGGACAAAGGTCAGGTTAAGAGCACCTTAAACCGACGAGCGTGTATGAGGAATGTCATGAAAGTGAATGAAGCCAGTGAAGGATGTCAGGATCATAGCAAATGGAAATCCGTAGTCTCTGCCTACCCCTCTGGGAAATGCACGTGAATCTATAATAATAATAATAGTTTATTGTTTCTCTCTCACATAGATACATAATAAGAAATTACACAAAAGAAACATAATCTAGACATATACATAAACGCAACTATGTGAGAGACTGGGTACTAGGCTCGACCTGTATGACAGATTACCAGCCTCTCCAGGCACTGGACTCGTGCAGTACTAGCATATCAGGTAAGTGTCCCGATGGGCGTGTATATGCGTGTGTGTGTGTGTGTGTGTGTAAGCGTGTGAGTGTGTGTGTGTATGCGTGTGTGGGGGTGTGTCAATTCAGGAAATAATGTGTAAAAGATTTTCTTTCTCGTCGTAACCAAGGGATTTCAGCCAAGTTGTGACAACCTTTTTACAATTAAAGCGTGTGAGTGAATAAATGCTGATCTCTTTATTTATTTTATTATATAAGTATCCTTCTAGAAAACCAAAAAATCTCGCGGAGAACGCTGTGTTCCACCGAACATTTAAAGTGTCACAAGTGTGATGCTTTCGACGCTTGTTTGTGAGAATAGTGGGGTCAAAAGTAAGCGTAGCATGCTGCTTTAGAACGATCCCTAAGACAAACAGTTGCCTCACTGTCAGGACGTCAGTAAGCTGGTACAAGTCTTTGGTAGGAAAAAGAAACGGCAAGGACCGACTAACCTTTAGGACCGCTCTTTGCGCTCTCTCTAATTTTATCAAGCTATTTTTACATGCCCCGCCCCACACAGTGACACAATAACCCATAACTGATTGGCAGAGGGTCAAATAAATCATTTTGATGACCTGTGCGTCCGCTATATGCCGTAAGTTTTTGAATATGTACATTAATTTCCGTGTTCTGGAGGAAAGTAGATCCAGGTGGTGATTGAAATTAAGCGAACCATCCAATACCACTCCCAGGTACTTAACGTTGGAGGCTACCTTGAGACGAGTACAAGAGCAGGGATGACTAAGTGAGCATGTATGATATATCATACCATGGCTGTCATTTATTGGTGATGATTTGCTCTTGATTGTGAACGGCATAAAAGTTGTTTTTCCAACGTTAAGAGTTAGTCCATTTCCTTTAAGCCATGTGGTAACTTGAAACTTAAAAAGAATCATTCCAAGAATCACAATGAAATATTAATGCGGTGTCGTCAGCATATGTTACTATCTTTCCGTTTCTGAGAGGAAGATTGCACAGGTCATTTATGAAGGTGAGAAAGAGCGTAGGACCTAGAACGCTACCTTGGGGCACCCCGCAATCAACTGGCAAGTCATCGCTTACGATATCACCAACCCTGACTCTTTGATACTGGTCAGTTAGATAATCTTTAAATAACTTAAGTTGGATGCCTCTAATTCCCATTTTTTCGAGTTTAGATAGTAGGAGTGGGACACGGACCGTGTCAAAAGCCTTTGCCAAGTCTAAAAACACCCCCACCACCTTCTTCTTCTAGTCAAGATTGCGAACAATGTGATCGGTCAGTTCGTGTACGGCATCGTTTGTTGAGATCCCGGCCCTAAACCCAAATTGAGAATTTGACAGAAGATGCTTGGTCTCAAGATAGTTTACGAGTCGATTGTTCAAGAGGTTTTCAGCAATTTTTGAAATGGCTGTCAGTATAGAAATTGGTCTATAGTTATTGACACAGCCCGTGTCACCACTTTTATCGATAGGAACAACCTCAGCTAATTTAAACTCTTTCGGAAAAAATCCAGAACTGAACATTAGATTAATTATATGTGTTAGAGATGGAACTAGAATTTGGTGATATCGCTTAAGTAATGCGCCCGATATGTTATCACGGCCCACGGTATTGCTCTTTTTTAATTTGAGTATACTGTTTCGGACTTCTGCTTCTTCTGTGAGTATCAAGGCGAAAGAAAATGGCTGTGAGTCAACATTTAAAAGACCATTACAATAGTCAGGGTCTAGAATACCATTAGAGAGACACTTACCGATGGACACAAAAAAATTATTTATCTTGTTAGCCGATGCATTCGGGTCAGAGGAAGAATGAAGGTCTGTAGCTGGGGTGTGTTTCTTACTTGTGTGTGTTATTTGTTTTATGGCGTCCCATAAGGTTTTAGTGTTAGTGTCATTTATTAATTTTGTTTCATATTCACGCTTTAGCCGTTTTAAGAGCGAGTTACAAACATTTCTATATCTAGTGTACGTGACCTTAATTATCTCGTTGTTCTGATTTTTCTTCGATTTTATGTGAAGCTTGTCACGATTCCTCATACATCTTAACAAACCAGTCGTTATCCAAGGCTTCTTGATTCGTTTTCAATTTGGAATTCGATAAATTATAGTGTTTGAGTTTATTTTAAAACTCAGTTCTGTAATTAGACGAGAGGTGGCTACGTTAACGTCAGATGTTTGTAAGATGGAGCTAAGACATAGATTGTTCATGTCATTGTCTAAAGAATTATAATTAATTTTTTTGATAACAGATGAGTTCGTAGAATAAACATAGTTTTGCAATATAAAAATAACGCAATCGTGATCAGTTATAGCTGTTTCAGCCACAAAGCAGAAGGCTGGATGCTTGCTTTTAAGCATGAAAATGTATGTATGCTTATTTGGTGGATAAAAGATCATTGCATTGCCTAAAACAGTCATTAGTAAACCTTAGCGGAGATGACTTGATATAGTAATTAAATCTTGTTAGTAAATTTGGCAGTCTCGTAACATCACATATATTAATTAATGGGGGGAGTTCGGGAGGAGAACACAAGGGGAGGAGTAAAAAAATATAAAAATAACTTTGATCGTTTTGCTTTTCAGTGGTATTCCGAACAGTCTCAAAGTATCGGTTTTGAACTGGTGCTGTGAAACATTAAATTTGAGTGAACCGCTCTCGAACGACCTTCTTGCTGAACTGGTGAGCAGCGATAAACCAATCACATTGCCCGGACTGCTCACATTGGTGGCAGATACGTTGCCAAGGGTAAGTATCTGGTGAAGTGTGGATTTTGACACTGAAAATGTACTGGTAGAACCATAAAGGTTATCTTGTATACTATATGCAATATTTTTTATCGGCATAATATTTAATTGTGTTCTATGACCCCACCAATTATTTTATTTTATTTTAACGTGTGTTGACATGAATAATAAAAGTTGTTGCTATTTTGAACAAAAATTATAGATTTACGTGGGGTTATGCATTGACGCATACTCTTTTGCGGGGGCGGGCGGAGGGGTTATGTCGAACTCACCGGGGTAAAGAAAGATGTTGAAATGATGATATTAGACCTCCCGGAATACAGACTGAACCTACCACGGGGTTCTTCGACAAAACCGCAATCGGCGGAGCCGCGCGAATCACTTGTACATGCGGTCGCGACCACGCCGAGGCTTCGGCCCGCCGTATGAAACGGCAAGCCACTACCCGATAAGACCGACCCTTTGGTCACTTCTCAATACTGTACTGTCCCCTCCCTATAAGGGAGACGGACTCGACACAGAGGCGCTCGTCGGACCTCTCGGACCTGGTGTTGAACGGATGCCAGGCAGGCCCACAAAGCCCACCACCCCCAGGTCAAACCTCAGGGTGGCTGGAGGTCGTCTCGCGCCCTCCGGCGCCCGGCTCTGCAGTTAGGGAGAGGGTTTAAGCGATCCCTCTGCCGCTCCGCCGCCTCCTTGATGGAAATCACTTCCACACAGAAGGAGGCGACGCGATCAATTCACGGTGCTGCAATGTCCAGGCGGGGCAATCCGCCAAAGTGTGCAGCGCCGTGTCCTCAACAACGTCGCGGCAGTTGCCGCAGTGGTGACAAGCGGCCGTCTCTTGCCGGCCTATACGACACAGGAACTGGCCAAAACAACCATGGCCAGTCATTACCTGTGTCAGCCGGAAGGTGAGTGCGCCATGCCGCCTCTCCAGCCACTCCTCAAACACGGGACTTACCGCCACGATCGTGGCGTGCCCGAGAAGTTTTTGATTTTAGTTTTACTTTGATTATTAGTGTTTTGTTTTATGTGCCAAAAAAAATAAGGTAATTAAATTGTAGTTCATAACGTGGTACGTTTAGTTGAGTAACGTTGATATGTTTAAGATAATACGAGGATGTCTAATGTTATTCATTATCTTTATGTAAAACATTACTACTGTATGTTGCTGCGATGTATGAGATAAAAACACAGTGCAGTTCTTTTACGATGTAGGACAATATCCTGTATCTTTTTGTGCCCGTGGATGGTTAGTTGGTATGGTCCTCGAAGATATGTTAAGCCTGCCAAGCCGCACTGGACCAGCGTGGTGGACTGTGGCCTAAGCCTTCTCACGCTGAGAATAGGTCCGTGCCCGGCAGTGTAATAGTTTATTACATGGTTGATGACTAGACGATACTAAGTAGGTGTTTGCGCACCAATGACGAAGAATGAGCGTATGACATCACATTCTCGTATATGTCATATACGAGAATGTGACGTCATACGCTCATTGGTACTTGTTGTAATACTACGGTTACGGTTGAGAGCCTTCTGCGTGCCCCTATAGTCCGCGTAAAGTTATCAAGGCCATATGCGGCCAACAAGTAAAAAGAAAAACATCTTAGCTAGTACGTCATGTTTGTGCCAGTTGCTGCCGCACACGCTGGTGGCACGGCGCGGCGAGGCGGCGGCTCTGTTAGCGGGCACGGCGGCGCTGCTCGCGCCGGGTGACGCGCGGCGCGCGCGCGCACTGCACGCGCTGCTCACGCTCGTCAAGAAGCCCGAGCGCGCCGACACGCGCGCCATCTGTGAAGGTAACAGACTTACTACATCTCTGTGAAGGTAACAGAACACGGCGGCGCTGCTCGCGCCGGGTGACGCGCGGCGCGCGCGCGCACTGCACGCGCTGCTCACGCTCGTCAAGAAGCCCGAGCGCGCCGACACGCGCGCCATCTGTGAAGGTAACAGACTTACTACATCTCTGTGAAGGTAACAGAACACGGCGGCGCTGCTCGCGCCGGGTGACGCGCGGCGCGCGCGCGCACTGCACGCGCTGCTCACGCTCGTCAAGAAGCCCGAGCGCGCCGACACGCGCGCCATCTGTGAAGGTAACAGACTTACTACATCTCTGTGAAGGTAACAGAACACGGCGGCGCTGCTCGCGCCGGGTGACGCGCGGCGCGCGCGCGCACTGCACGCGCTGCTCACGCTCGTCAAGAAGCCCGAGCGCGCCGACACGCGCGCCATCTGTGAAGGTAACAGACTTACTACATCTCTGTGAAGGTAACAGAACACGGCGGCGCTGCTCGCGCCGGGTGACGCGCGGCGCGCGCGCGCACTGCACGCGCTGCTCACGCTCGTCAAGAAGCCCGAGCGCGCCGACACGCGCGCCATCTGTGAAGGTAACAGACTTACTACATCTCTGTGAAGGTAACAGAACACGGCGGCGCTGCTCGCGCCGGGTGACGCGCGGCGCGCGCGCGCACTGCACGCGCTGCTCACGCTCGTCAAGAAGCCCGAGCGCGCCGACACGCGCGCCATCTGTGAAGGTAACAGACTTACTACATCTCTGTGAAGGTAACAGAACACGGCGGCGCTGCTCGCGCCGGGTGACGCGCGGCGCGCGCGCGCACTGCACGCGCTGCTCACGCTCGTCAAGAAGCCCGAGCGCGCCGACACGCGCGCCATCTGTGAAGGTAACAGACTTACTACATCTCTGTGAAGGTAACAGAACACGGCGGCGCTGCTCGCGCCGGGTGACGCGCGGCGCGCGCGCGCACTGCACGCGCTGCTCACGCTCGTCAAGAAGCCCGAGCGCGCCGACACGCGCGCCATCTGTGAAGGTAACAGACTTACTACATCTCTGTGAAGGTAACAGAACACGGCGGCGCTGCTCGCGCCGGGTGACGCGCGGCGCGCGCGCGCACTGCACGCGCTGCTCACGCTCGTCAAGAAGCCCGAGCGCGCCGACACGCGCGCCATCTGTGAAGGTAACAGACTTACTACATCTCTGTGAAGGTAACAGAACACGGCGGCGCTGCTCGCGCCGGGTGACGCGCGGCGCGCGCGCGCACTGCACGCGCTGCTCACGCTCGTCAAGAAGCCCGAGCGCGCCGACACGCGCGCCATCTGTGAAGGTAACAGACTTACTACATCTCTGTGAAGGTAACAGAACACGGCGGCGCTGCTCGCGCCGGGTGACGCGCGGCGCGCGCGCGCACTGCACGCGCTGCTCACGCTCGTCAAGAAGCCCGAGCGCGCCGACACGCGCGCCATCTGTGAAGGTAACAGACTTCATAAAGATTAAAATAAAAATATATTTATTTAGATTTCGTCACATAGTCAATAACCTCTAGGAAAATCTCGTGCTTTTCCAATATATATTCATATATGGCGATAATTTTATTTGTAACTTTATTACTTAGAAATTAGTGGTGGAGTTTGGGTAGTCACCAAGGGGGAAGAGAGGAGGGTGAAAGTTGTGAAACATGAAATTAAACTGCTATATACGGATTTTATCGCGTTGTTTATTTGACACTGTACTACAAAATTTTGAAAATTGTTACACTACTACTACTATTAAACTTTACTAATTTTTAAGCTAATTAAATTATTATTAAACTATTTAGATTTCATTTATTTTTACACTTTCCCCGACGTTTCGGTTGCTTTTCAGCAGCCATGGTCACGGGGAGACTAAGATGGCAGTTGTCTCAATGTTCCATTGTAGTTATTTCAAAGTACCCGAACATAATTTAATCATTGGTGTTTCTATTTACGCAGAATGAGCTCAAAGTATCATGAAGTCTAGCTGTGGTTTGCTTCTTCTTGGGTTTGACTATTTTTATTACTGGATCCCAAGCTGGTGGTACATTCCAACCATCTTCTCTATTAAAATTAGGATGTTTTTTGATTTCAATAGCCTCGCGAAGCATCCTTGGTAGGAATCGGTGTTCTTTAGCGAGAATCTGTGGTTTGTCAAATCTCAGGTAGTGGTTGGTCCCCTGTTTCACATGTTCACACACAGCAGACTTCAACGAGCGTTGGTGTTTTACATCAGCTATGTGTTCTTTTATGCGGGTGCCTATGTTTCTCTTGGTTTGACCAATGTATGAGAGTCCGCAGTCACAATCTATTTTATAGACCCCTGCATCTTGTAAAGGTAGTTGGCACTTGACGGATGGTAAAAATTGACTTATCTTCGTTGGCGGCTTGAAGTATGTGTTGATTGAAGCTCGCTTCAAGATGTAGCCAATCTTGTCAGTGACACCCCTTACATAAGGCAGTATAGCAGGCTGGCGCTCGACTGTGGCTGGCTTTTCTCGGGATCTGTGACAGCGGCGCGGCTGTTGGAGCTTGTTGTCTTGCAGTACTTGCTTGACATGTTGAAGCTCGGCGTCCAGGTGTTTCTTGTCACAGATCCCATGGGCTCTCTGAAACAAAGACATTCCCACGGTAGCTAACTGTTTAGGATGGTGGTGCGATTCACCGTTTAAGTACCTATTTGTATGGGTCTTTTTCCTATATACAGTATAGCTCAAAGTATGATCAGGATTCCTGATGACAAGTACATCTAAGAAAGCTAATGAATTATTTGCCTCTAATTCCATAGTAAATTGGATGTTATTATTAATGGAATTAAGATGTTCTAGGAATACACTTGCACTATCTGTTGGTAATATTGTAAAAGTATCATCTACAAACCTCTTATAAATCCTGGGTGTGATGGGGGCAGTATGTAAAGCTCGAGCCTCGAAGTCCTCCATATATATGTCAGCAACGACAGGCGATACTGGGGAGCCCATTACGACACTATCGACTTGTATGTAGAATTTATTGTCCCACAACAGATAGCCAGTTGTTAAGCAATGCTTAAGTAGTTCTGCATATTCCTCATAGACTTCATGATACTTTGAGCTCATTCTGCGTAAATAGAAACACCAATGATTAAATTATGTTCGGGTGGGTACTTTGAAATAACTACAATGGAACATTGAGACAACTGCCATCTTAGTCTCCCCGTGACCATGGCTGCTGAAAAGCAACCGAAACGTCGGGGAAAGTGTAAAAATAAATGAAATCTAAATAGTTTAATAATAATTTAATTAGCTTAAAAATTAGTAAAGTTTAATAGTAGTAGTAGTGTAACAATTTTCAAAATTTTGTAATAAAGTGTCAAATAAACAACGCGATAAAATCCGTATATAGCAGTTTAATTTCAATGAATAATATTCGCGTAAATAGAAGACAATATTTTGTAAAACATGGTTCACGTAGTATGGGTACCTACGTTACGATACGTTCTCTCATGTTATAAACCCAATATCTCCTTTATCTTTTTACCAAAGTTATTATCTTCCTCGCCGGATGCAATAGCTATGACTCCCAGTTCGCCCAGATTCAATTGAACCATAAAATATAGAGTCGCGTGATGCATAAGTGAGATATCTCACAAATATGTAACCTAACAAGCGGCAAGCGACCGGCGTGTTTCCACAGATAGGCGCTGCGTTGGCGACTAGCGGTTAGATTTATTCGACGCGGTGCCGGAACAGTGATGAGCTTTAGTGTCTAATGCATCTAAAAACACGCAAACACGTGCACATGTTTTTAGTAGCGCACGACAATCGAAGCTCATAGAAATTAGAAACATGAAACGACACACTAAAACGACGCCGTATCAACAACGTAATAAATATTGAAATTAAACTACTTTATTCCGTATAAAATTTTATCGCGTTGTTTATTTTGAAACACTTTTATAACTTAATTTTAATTACCTACAATTATTAAGTTTTATTACTATTTAAGCTATTTAAATTATTAAAACTATTTATATATAAGTTTACTCGTATAAAGTAGTTTAATTTCAATGTATAACAATCGCGTAAACATAACACAATATAACGTACCTAATAAATCATTTTAGGTTTTAATGTATTTCTATTTATTTACAGCTACCTGCCTAGTAGTAAAATGGGGCGGCAGCGGCGAAGTGTTATCGTCAATAGCAGAATTACTGGCATCACGATCAACGGAACGAAGGATATTAGCCAGCCAAGTTTGCGTGGCGATCGCTCCCTACGTACCTATAGAACTTTGCACATCTCTGCTACTTAGCCTCGTAGTACTCATGTGTGAATCGAATGAGCTGGAAATAAGGTCTTTGGGGTTGAAGTCTGCGTGTCTGATATGTCCCGTCGCTGAACATAAATATGGACAACTTGAAAGCCTTATGTTTAATTTTCTGAAGGATCCAGTCGAGAAATGTGTGAAGGATACTGTTAATATTTTTGTCCCGGTGTTGGCGAGGAGTGCTTTGATTGCAGGTATGTTTATTTATTAAGGATTTATATTGAAACCATTATTACAATCTTGGTTATTCTAAAAGTAATGATAATTTAATAATAATGTAAAAAATAAATAGTAAGTAAATAGTAAAACACCTGTATAAAAGCTGATTACAGCCGAGTAAAAAGTCGTCTGTGAAAGTTCAGTTTTTATTTGACTGACAATTTAGGCACCTGTTGTTGATTTTAAGTATAAATGCATAAAGTGTAGAGGATGAAGTCAAGATATTGCATGAAGCATGATTAGTATATACAGTATGAGTGTGATTAACAATTCAGTGTAATAACTGCACACAAGAACAAACAAAGCCTGGTGCTATCTAGATAGATAGCACCAGGACAAGACGCGCGACAAAACGACGAAAGGACCTCTTTTACACATAGCAACCGGATAATTGCAGTCATAAAGATTAAGCTATTGCCGTTCCGCTCCAGCGCAGGTAGTGACCCAGGTGTCGCGGCGGTGTACCGCTAAACCAAAACAAAAGACGTGCGCGTCTTGAAATGAACGAGGAGATGATAGGCAGGTATTTAAAATAATAAAATAATAGTCTGATTGCATTTTAAATTTAAAGAAAATTTCATTGAATTAGCGCCTTCCTCATTCATAGCAATAACTTAGTAACTAGAAGGACTAGACGTAAGATTTATACCATTTAAGAAACCTTAATAAGTATACATGTTTTTAAAGTCATGAATCACTCCGATGTGGTACATTTTTTAACTTTAGAATTTATGATACTTGGATAATCATAATAAGGGAAAAGTTCTTCATCATTTCCGACCTTGTTTCTCTAAAAGCTATACTGATATTATCTAAATTGCTATTCTACTCTACAAAAATAAATTTGAAAAATATTAATATTTGCTGGACCAGTGTAAAAAAATCTTGAAATTACGTAGCAAAATTTGAAAAATCTAAAACAAGTGATATTTGGACAACACTACGGCTTCATTATTATTATGTTACTGTCGTCAGACTATATATGAGGGAAGGCTGAAATTCTGCCTAGGGTATTAAAACATGAGATAAAAATCTTAATAAAATTTATTTTTCAATATAGTCTTTCTCTACTTCAATGCATTTGTCACATCGTTTGTAAAGTGCCTGTAACCCACAAAAAAAACGAAAATGAAGAATATTAATTTATTTATATATATTATACTATATAGTATTTTTATATAATACTATTACTATATACTATTATTACTTGAAAAATATTAATAAATTTTTGAGCTGTGACTGTGACTCGACCACTTTTCTTAATGAATTCTTTAATTTTTTTATACACTTTTGCAAATATTCGACATCCGCTCGCGTTGTGCTTGCAATTCAAATTTATTAAAATATGATTTTTTTAAATGTGTTGAGTTTTATAAGAAGTGTTAGAACAAAAATTGTCAAATATGATGCATAGAAGACACGGGTAAAAGTTAATAATACGTTTCATTTAATCCTGTAAATAAGTGACTTCATGTGACATCACGATTTTATCATTGTTCCAGGCAAATTCTCAACAGACCTATGCAGTAGAATAATGACCAATATGAACAAAGCGAGCGGTGATAACGAATGGAAGACTGTACTGTTGTTTTTAGATGTGATTCGAGTGTTAGTGTTAGCCAAACTGGCCTACGTAGTTAATGTACAAATAGTTAGGGACACCACCCTTACCCACTGTGATATGCAACCTATAAACTTACAAGAAGTGCCGTTGGAGGAGCAGGAGTATTTCATAGATCTGCAGTGTTACGTCACGGATAGTTACGATGCTAAGATGTTGTTGGTAGCTATGAATCATTTAATTAAGGAAAAGCCTGAAGTTAGATGGGCCGAGTTGGCTTGGTTTATAAGCACGTAAGTATATATTTTTAATTATATCAGATTATTTGGAATGTTTTTTTCTGATCACAAATCTTGTTAAATTAAAATCATCTACGATTTGAAAGCATAGCTGAATAGCCGCAAAATAACAGGTTTCGCTAAACTCTGGTAAAATTCGACTGAGAAAGTATGTTCACTCTACAGAATGTTACAGACAAAACTTACTTTGGGTGCCTGTAGTGAACAGCGTAACCAAACTCTTTTAGTGTTTTGTGATCTTTGTACCTTATGCTAGCAGCTTTTAGGTTTTAACTCGTGGAGTAAACTTCCATGCTATGGTAACTATTTACCATCAGGCATATTCTATGGTTATCTGCCACCTTAGTAGTAGCATAAAAATAGTAAAAGAAAACCAGCGATCTGGAGAACTTATGCTCTATAAGACTCTGGTGAGAGGTGCTTCTATTAAATGAAAGAGCACGTACAAAATTGTTTTCCAATTTTAATTGGAATCGTATTGTTAACTCTTGCTGTCTATCCAGGGAGTAGCGATAGCTCAGTGGGGAGACCAACAGACTGCAATGCAGAGGGTCTCGGGTTCGAACCCACGTCGCGCACCTCTGAATTTCGGAAGATATATGACTTTTCGAAATTATGTGCGTATTGAATGACAATTATCGCCTGCTCCGTGCCTCGGAGAGCACGTTAAGCCGTCGGTCCCGGCTGCCATGAACATCTATGGCAGTCGTTATTGGGAGAGTGTCGACACCAAAGATCCCACTGGGTCGAAGTGCCGCCGGTCTGCACTGACTGGCCCCCACATAAGATAAGATAAGATTGTCTATCAATATATAAATAATGTGTATAAATATATCCTTTAGATATTCCATACCTGCAGCGTCAAGTTTCCAGAAATTGTTATGCATTTAAGATCATGTATGACGGAAATAATTAATTGCTATTTCTGTAAAACTTGTGTACAATGTTTGGTAGGGTTTACGTTTGTTAAGCAAAAATGAGACTATCGTTTTATAAAAATATTTAATGTAATTAGTGTCAGATTTTATTTAAATATAATTCTCTTAATGAAGCCAGCGAAGTGTGTCAGGGTCGTAGCAAATGGAAATCCGTAGTCTCTGCCTACCCCTCTGGGAAACAGGCGTGAATCTATGTATGTATGTATAATTCTCTTGTTCCAGATTGAAACAAATAGTAGAAGTGGTCACAAACAGTAAAGTGTTGAATCACACGTCAATATACGAACTATTAATCTCTATATTTAACGGATACGTCGAAAACTTTGGCATACGTTTCACGTCGTGTATACTAAAGCCAATTTTCACGGATACAATAGCGGAATTGGAACACAAAATGGAGAAACTGCACACTGTGAATGTAGATAGCACTGTAGTTGTTGGAGTTTATTTAGTCACTATATTACCCGCGCTTGATGACAAGACACAGCATGGAGAATTCTTACAAAAGTAAGTATCGCTTGAATGGTGAAGGAAAACATCGTGAGGAAACCTGCATGTCAGAGAGTTCTCCGTAATGGTCTCAAAGATATGTGAAGTTTGCCAACCCGCATTGGGCCAGCGTAGGGAAATATGGCCTTACTCTTCTCACAGTGAGAAGAGTATCGTGCCCAGCAGTTGGACACTTAAACAAAGGGCTGGTTTTATTATTATAAGTACTAAACGTGGACACCATGGCTGACCATATCTGGCGAAAGACTAATGCTGTTTCAAGAAATGACCCTGAGAATGGAGAAACAAGGACGCAAGGCTCCTACTTACCTTGCGTCTCTATTCTAAGAGTTGCTTCTTTTCCATGCCGGCCGGAAGGTAGGATGCCTCACTGGCACTTTTTCTGAAAGAAAGTGTCTGGATTAGACGATGCGAAATGCCTATGAACAGGTGATGTTGCGTAAAATAAAAGAGGCTTATATCTTATAAAGGATTGCAATTGGCTAAATAATTAATATAAATGTCAATTTAATAAACATTAAAGGCCTGTCTTAACAACATTTTGAACATTCGTACCAATTTTTTTAAATTGTATTTTATGACAAATCCTTATGTTGATTCTATAGCGAATTACAATGTTTTTAGATGGATAATGTACAGCAGTATTCGCGGGCTTCCAGTGAAAATATTCTCAGTACCACTGAAGTGGATCGCGGAGCACAAACACGAAGATGTTGATTTTTATTTACAGCATCTTAGAGAATGTAAGTATTTTTAAACATCTTTTAAGAGATTTACTATCTAGAAAAGTAAATAGTATATATAGTACCTAATATTTGGATATGAATGACTAAGTTGCAATGTCCTAAATATTTAGTACGAATTTTTGGAATGGAGTGTCTCGGTGGCGCTGCTTTGCTAAATGCGTTGTAGTGTTGTGCTTGATATCCCGAGTTTGATTACCGAGCCGAGCAAAAAATTTTGTTGGCTTTTTTGTTGAGAAATTTGTAGTAGCAGCCAGTGCCAGGTAAACGGCAATACGGTCACCCCCTCTTCCATACGTAAACGATGGCTGGCGACATGTGGGTTTAATCGGCGGCCTCGATGGCGTAGTCTTTAGTGTAACCGACTGCCGCGCCTGAGGTCGCCGGTTCGATTTCCGCACAAGTCAAACATTTGAGTGCATGGACATGGATGTTTGTCTGGGTATGGGTGTTCTATGTATAATATGTAGGCATGTACTTACAAAAAGAAATTATATATGTATGTGCTTAGTTTAGGCTAGATGGTGTTGTGTGTATGTGATAGAATATTATTATTATAATCCTTAAAGTGACGAACACACGGCGGGTTAAGCCTACACTGAGAATTTTATGAACACTCATATGTTCTCTTGACTGTCATTAGGTTAATCCACCACCTGTATACACCTTCCAGGATGTAGGCATGATGCTGTGATAATATCGCACTTAATTAAACAGACCTATCTGAGAATTTTGGAGTAATCAAATTTAAACTCTGTTGCATTTACTTATCAAAAATATAATATTATTATAATTTATAGTCACACAATTAGAGTTCAAATTGCCTTATTTCCAAATTTCGGATAAAGTCGATGTTTTATTAAGAGTGCGATGTGTTCTAAATGTGTAAGTATTATTAGACTTAATTTTGGTCACGGCTTTGCTCGCGTAAAAGTAGGCTAGGTTAGATTAGTAACAGTAGTTTTTTTTCCGTGCCTCGGAGAGCATGTTAAGCCGTCGGTCCCGGCTGCCATGAACATCTATGGCAGTCGTTATTGTGAGAGTGTCGACACAAAAGATGCCACTGGGTCGAAGTGTCGCCGGTAACAGGGGTTTTTTCTGAAATTTTTCTAAAGGTAATGTATGTCCTTTCCTATTGCCCTGACAACATGTATGCGAAATTTCATGATGATCAGGTGAGTAATTAAGGCGTGAAAGCGTATCAAACAAACTCACATTCGCAGTTATAATATGAGTTAGGACATGAGTATAAAATTATTTCAAGTACTACATGCCTTTATTTGAAGTGTTAAAATCTTCTAGAGTATTACAATACAATAGTACTTCGATTCAAATAAATGCATTTAATATGTTACATATAAAAAACATGCGATATACATAAATAACCATACATATAGTTGATACATATATGTATATACATACTTGAGATAAAAGCAATCAATTACTCAGTATCGGACAGTAACACTAACAATACTTATCATGCTTTAATTATTATTTATTTATTTTAGCCTATATAGTCCCACTGCAGGGCAAAGGTCTCTCTTCGATTTTCCACTCTTTTCTGTCCAGGGCCAATTGTGTCCAATCCCGGTTGAACGCATCCAATTCATCCCGCCATGTCATTCTGGTCCGCTTTAATTACCTTCTCAAAATTGTCGTCTCATTGTTCAATGACAAGTCAATGTTCGAAACCTCAAGTCAAGGTCAAATATCATTTATTCACTTAGGTCACAAAGTAATACTTATAAACGTCAGTTTATGAGCTAGTAAGTTAATTGAAGTTACTGAATTTACATTTGGGTTAGTTGCTAGCTTTAGGCAAACGGTTAAGCCCATAAGAAAATATCTGCTGGAAATTCACGGCCATTCTTTAAAATCGCCTTTGCCATCTCTTTTTTCCCAGCAAGTAAGAGAAATATGTTCTATCTTTTACACTTGTATTTGCATTACAAAACTTGTCTTGTGTGTCACTGGGATGGCATATAGGTTTAAACGGTGATCTACGCCGAATGTTGTGGTTTCGATTGCAATGCGGACATATAATATGTAGATAGTCTGTCAGTGTGAGTTAGTAATTGGGTTCCGTTGGCACACATTCCTTGTTGGTTACATCCCCCACCGCAACTGCCACACCCCGCTTACATCGTAAACTAGTGATGAAAGCTTAAAAGTTTGACCAAAACCGCTGTACTGCTGTATGTGCGCGGCGAGACGGGGGCATTGCCGTGAGCGTTGACGAATGACAGCGGCCTGTTAGCCTGCGTTCTCCCCTCCGTCTCGCCGCGCACATACCTAAGGCGCGGTACAGCGGTTTCGGTCAAACTATAACTAATATTATAAATGCGAATGTGAGTTTGCTTGTTTGTTACGCTTTCAATTCTTAACTCGACCGATCATTATGAAATTTCGCATACACGTTGTCGGGAGTACAGAAAATGACATAGCGTACC
The DNA here is from genome assembly GCA_930367265.1 of Catocala fraxini. NCBI lineage: Eukaryota > Metazoa > Arthropoda > Insecta > Lepidoptera > Erebidae > Catocala > Catocala fraxini. The sequence goes on from OV884039.1 coordinate 10,391,300, forward strand.
TTTCACCCAGAACAAAAGTGCTGTTCCTTGTTAGTATGTATAAAGGTGTGATTCTACATATGTACATAGTATACATGTATATATTTCCGAAGAGGTAGGCAGAGAATACACCTACATTTCTCTAGCTAAAATGTATATCCTACGTAATAGAGGGCGAGCCTTGGCGTTTAACGGACAGTTCCAACTCAATTAGTCAGAATGACCTAAAAACTGCGTTGGGATCGCATGCACAGCAGTTGGTCATAGTGTAGCAAAGGGTGTGCAAGTGGGTTGGAAATTTTCCATAAAATTCTTATACAGCTGTGCTTTTCAATTCTATCATATATAGCGATGAATATAGACAAATATCATCTGGCCACTTTTAGAGTTCGAAAAAACTCTTATACAACAGCTTTGTCCGTCCGTCTGTTATTCAACTATCAACTCTAGAACCGTAAGAGCTAGAGACTCGCGGTCAACGCCATTCGACTCAGCATAGTCGATATACCCCCCAAATGACTATGACTTTCAAGGTCATGTGGTATCACGTGACCTTTTTTCGAACTCTAATATTTACGGCAATTCATTGCCGTTTCCCACTTGTGTCTATGCCGAGCCGTTCTTTGGCAAGTGGCAGTTGTAGTGCCTATGTACTACAAAAACACTAAGAAACATTTTGGCGCATACTCTACTGCTGCGTCAACGAGGTATAAATAACGATTATATGTTTCTATATTTGTTATAGTTGCAGCAAGCAGTTGTGAGAGTTCTAGTGGCAGTACGATTCGCGTATACATTGCTAACCTTATTACTGAACTGCTCAACGTGACAGAGTTGAGCGAGAAATGTATAGAGAGGCAGATGTTACCGGCTGTTATGGCATTGTTACATGATGAAGATGCGTAAGTATAAAACTTTTTTAAGGCCACATATGGTTCTTTTTATAGTCTTTGCCTTTCTTGTGAAAATTGTAACTCCGTTTCTTAATTAGTAGTTTTATTAGTTGATAAGAGTAGATTATTTATTATTGTTTCTATATTTAACAAAAGGTTATTTATGATTTTAACATGAATTATGATAAAATAGATAAGCCTTTCAAATCTGATAATGGATGTAGTAAGTAACAAAAAAAGGATGTAGGTACTATACAAATGGTAACGTAATCATTATTTAAGTGCAGGTGTGCGAGGATGATAGCAACTCATACCAGAACCGCCCATTTCTTACTTTGCTACCATTTTTAATGCTATTACCATAAAAATCAATTTTGTATTTTATTATTAAGTAAATATAGGAAATTAAAATACAATACGACCGAGCAGACCAGGCGCCTTTGTTTTAATTGAAGTTTGTAAAAGGGCACGTTAACATTTAGAGAACTAGGTTTGTTTAGCGGGTTTATGAATAATTTATTAATATTATGAAGCCGACAAGTTAGTGTACTGACCGCCCTTGGTAAGCTACAACCACTTTGTTATATTTTTAAAAAGCGACAGTAAAGTGTCTCGTAGTGTGATATGAGTTGCACGTATAATTAAAGCAGGAATAGAGCGCCGCAAAAATAAAATTGATTGAGTGTCATTCTTTTGAAAAAAATAAGAATCGTATCCTGCTGGAGTAGGTAACGTTGTTCCAGAGGAAAATTCTAAACTAATAATCGGAGAGAGAAATATTGTACATAACCAGCGAGCTGCTTTTATTTGCGCTAAAATGTGCGCTGGAATTATAATTTGTGCGTCTTCAGGTTTTCGAGATAATCGATTTCCTGCTGGAGTAACTTTTACAGAATCGTGTATCTCTAAAACTATTGTATGTGCGCCTGTAGAATAAACATACGTGAGTAGCTCTTTATTTGTGACGTAATTAGATTTAAGAAAATATTTACTTTTCAAGAAATCGCGCTTTTTTGATAACTCGGAAAAAATATCGCAGCAAAAGTATAAGCACGCTGAAAACTGTATTCAGTCCTTCTTAAGGCTCGTAAATAATACATATTATATTGTGTCTGATACATGGCAGTCAATGTGTTAACAGTGAACATATTGTCAGGTCGGTGCGTGAAGTAGCAATAAGTTCATGGGGCAGCGTGACCCGCACGTGCCTCATCCGCGGGCTGGAGTGCGAGGCGCAGTGCTGGGCGCCCGTGGAACACCTGCTGTCGGGCGCCGCCGCGCCGCTCTCGCACAAGGAGGCCGCCCGAACTGCCGAAGCCCTCGCACTGCTGGTACTACCCACTGTTGACAACCATGCCGTCTCTGAAAAAGGTACGTTCTTAAATATTCTTGACTGCACAACCTTTAAAAGTTTGTCTCGAAACATTAACTTAACATGTACTACATAATCATAATAATTTATTCATTAAATATAAGATAACAGTATTTACAACTAAATCGGTTATACCTACACAAATTACAATACACAAAAAACATAAAATCAACGATAGTTTAATATTAACATACTTACACAATATAAATTACAAACACAACAACAATTTATATTGAGATCTTTTTCTATATAATTATCCAAACTTAATTGCCTATAATGGACCTTACTATGAGGAGGCTTGACAAAGCCTTATTTTTGGAAAATAATGAAAATATTAAGTGTAAGTCTCTTTTAGTACATTTTAATGCTATTTGCTGTTAAGTATAAAAACGTACAAAATCAAACAAGGTAGTTATTATATTAGATACGACTAACTACGTATAAAAAATACTAACATTTCATGACGGTATAATATCCGGGTTGTTTAAAATAACTATTTGATTGTTACATATAGTAAGATAAGATAAAATAATTCCTACTCTATGGCATTGGGTTTAAACTGTTACAGTTTTAAGTATTGATAAATAAGTAAATAAATCAGTCACGTCAACAATCTGATGACTTGCAAAAATGTATTTAATCGAGATGAGATCGCTTCTGTCCACAGGTGGAATCCTAACTTCCTAACTATCCTTACTAATATTTTAAATTCGAAATTAACTCTGTCTGTTACCTTTCTTTTCTTTCACGGCTAAACCACTCAACCGATTTAGATGAAATTTGGTACAGATATAGTTTAAAACCTAGGAAAGGACATAGGCTATTTTTTATTGATATAGGTACCGCTATTTGCTGTACCGTAGTAGTACCGTGTAGGTATCACGCGGGCGGAGCCGCGCGCTAAAGCTAGTAATATTATAAATGCGAGTGTGAGTTTGTTTGTTAAGCTTTCACGCCTTAACTACACGACAGATCATCATAACATTTCGAATACACGTTGTCAGGGGACCAGAAAAGGACATAGGGTACTAAGCTACATTTACGTGAGCGAAGACGCGGGCAAAATCTAGCAAGTAAATAAATAGTCACGTCAACAATCTGATGACTTGCAAACATGTACGTTAATAGGATGGGATCGCTACCTCACAGATGTCGAATAATAGATAAGTGTTAATCTTGTCACTTTCAACAAACGGTTTGTTTATAGTGTTACGTGCTGGGTTCGACGGATAAGAATATAAACAATATTACCGACTAAAACACGTTTTATTCAGACACACAATTAAATTTAAAACACAACAAACACTATACCACACTTTTTCACTGTACTGCTTCAAACTTCGTAGTATTTCCGCTTCCGTTCGCTTCGATGAACACTTGACCGCTTACGATTGTAAACTGACTCGGCGGTGCGCGTGCGCCCTATTTATACGCGGGTAAAGCGCTTCCAGAGCTTTCCAGTAACGCCGTACTCGACGTGTAAACAGCACGATGCTTCGAGAAAGTACCAGCATTCTCTCTAAGATTCTCGTACCGTACTACGCAGTTCCGTAAGATGTCAATAGATGGCGGTGTAAACTATTAGACGGAACCGCCGAGTCCCTCCCACAATGCGGAGAGATGTCACTGGGCGTAACACTGCCCCCCTCTTAGACATGTTCGTCCCGAACATTGTTGGATCCGTAGTAGCGTGCCAATCGATCCACATGAACGATCTTTGGTGTACCCCGTGGTCCTTTCTGGATCCGGTAGGTGACGTCATTCATCTTAGTGACTATGCGATAGGGTCCATCCCATTTTGCCTGCAACTTAGGAGATTTTCCTTTGCTGCGTGCCGGATTATGTAACCACACCAGCGATCCTTCCTCGAAGCCTTTATTGTTCGCCTTCCGGTCGTAACGGGTCTTCATCCTCTCAGACATCTGCTGACCGGTCTGTCTGATGTGCTCGTATACGTCATTCATCCTGTTGCGCAAATCATTCGCATAATCTGTTATGCTGCGTGGAGATTCAGGTGGGATGCCGGTGATCAAGTCTGCAGGTAATCGTAGTTCCCTTCCGAAGTTAGCGAAAGCAGGTGTTACTGATGTGCTTTCGTGAACGGCACTACGGTATGACAGGAGAAACGGTTGAATGTGTTTGTCCCAATCCCTTTGTTTGCTTTCTACAACTTTTGCCAGATATCTTTCCAGAGACTGGTTAAATCGTTCAACCATGCCGTCTGATTGCGGATGATAAGCGGTCGTTCTCGTTTTGTGGGTACCCATCACCCGGCATGTCTCCTTAAATACTTCAGACTCGAAGTTCCGACCTTGGTCACTGTGTATCTCTAAGGGCACCCCGAAACGACAAAAGACTTCGTGGACTAGCTTGTCGGCGACCGTAGATGCCTCTTGATTGGGAATCGCAAACACTTCCGGCCACTTTGTGAAGTAATCCATGACCACCAAGAAGTACTTGTTCCCACTTTGGCTTTCAGGAAACGGTCCGGCAACATCTAAAGCTATACGTTCCCACGGGGCTCCAACATTGTACACCTTCAATGCACCCCTGCTGCGAGTGTGTGGCCCCTTCACGGCAGCACAACTCGTGCATTTACGGCACCATTCCTCAACGTCTTCTCGACAATGGATCCAATAAAATCGTTCTCGGATCTTAACCAGAGTTCTCTTAACTCCCATGTGACCTCCCGAACTCCCATTATGATAGAGTTGTAAAACTTCCGGTACCTTGAGCTTTGGCACGACCATTTGCAGATGACACTTGTCACCTCGAGCATTCTCCCATTTCCGGCACAGAACTCCATCCTGGATAACCAAGCTTTCCCACTGTGCCCAATAACTCTTGGTGGTAGGGCTCATTGCCGCAACTTCACTCCAGTGAGGTCTCGATACACCTGTTTTCTTCCATTCGAGGATGGGTCTTATGTCTTTGTCTTCTTGTTGCGTTCTCTGCAAAGTTTCCTTCCAGTCTTCGCTAAGATCCGTCCTCAACATCCTCACTAGTCCTTCCTGCTTAGCCTCTTGCCTGGCGCAGTGCTTACACTGGTCGGGACACGGTCTACGTGACAGGGCATCCGCATTACCATGTGACTTGCCACTACGATGCTGTATTACGAAGTCGAATTCCTGTAGTTGTTCAATCCATCTTGCTACCTGTCCTTCTGGGTCTTTAAACTGTAGTAGCCATTTCAATGCAGCGTGGTCAGTTCGCAGGTGAAATTTCCGTCCCAATAAGTATTTACTGAAGTGCTGCAATGTCTTTACGACAGCTAGAAGTTCCCTTCGTGTGACACAGTAGTTCCTTTCAGGTTTGGATAGGGCCTTGCTGAAGTACGCTATTACAACTTCATGCTCTCCTTTACGTTGAGATAACACGCCACCAATGCCGGTGTTACTGGCATCTGTATCTACTATAAATTCATGTTCATTGTCGGGATAGCCTAGAATTGGTGAATTACACAGATGTTCCTTCAGCTTCTGAAATGCGACGTCACAGCTCTCATTCCAGCAGAACTTTATCTTATCCTCGGTGAGCTTATGCAGAGGCCGGGCGATGTCAGCAAAGTTCCTTACAAACCGTCGATAGTAGGAGCACAAACCAAGAAATGCCCTGACTTGTGTCTTGTTCTCCGGAACTGGCCAGTCCTTGACAGCAATGATCTTATCCTGGTCCGTTTGGATGCCTTCTTCGGAGACCACATGTCCTAAGAAGTTCACTTGCCGCCTGAACAACGCGCATTTCTTTGGACTTAACTTCAGGTTGGCTCCTCGAATCTTCGAGAGAACGCGTTCCAGGTTGCGAAGGTGATTCTCGAAGGTGCGTCCTACTATGATAATATCGTCCAAGTAGACCAGGCAGGCGTCTCCAATCAATCCAGTAAGTACCCGTTCCATCAATCTCTCAAAAGTGGCAGGGGCATTACACAGTCCAAAGGGCATGACGTTAAATTGCCACAATCCTTTGCCTGTGGAGAATGCTGTCTTCTCCTTATCTCGAGGATGTATCTCGACCTGCCAGTAGCCACTTTTTAGGTCTAGTGTAGAAAACCACTTCATCCCCGTTAGCGTATCCAGAGTGTCGTCAATCCTTGGCAACGGGTAACTGTCTTTCTTTGTGATGTCATTTAGCCGACGATAGTCCACACAGAAGCGCATGCTGCCATCCTTCTTCTTAACCAAAACCACTGGTGAACACCATGGACTGGACGAAGGCTCAATCACACCTTCTTTCACCATACCCTCGATCATAGTGTCAACTTCATGTTCCCGTGCCACTGGTACACGTCTTGGTCGCTGGCGGATCGGTACCTCATTTCCTGTGTTTATTTTGTGTTGAACTAGGGCAGTCTTGCCTATGTCAGCATCACTTGTCGAGAAGATGTCGGCAAACCGGTTTAACATCGTCTCAGCCTTGTTCTTTTCTTCTCTCGACAGGTTATTCTGGCAGTCCTTCAAGAGAGAAGATACGTCGTACCTTGCCCCTTGAACTTTGGCGTTGGTAGGCTGTTCATGGCATCTACGCATCCAAACTGCTCCTTCACAGGTGCCCAATATCGTGCCCTTCTTGAGTACCAGTTCTTTGTCGCTTGGGTTCAGTGCACGTACCGATGTAACGTTGGTATTTCTAGCCAGAGTGCGTGCAATCTTCCATGAAGCATCGTTGTCCAAGCCTTCTATAATTACACATCGATTTTCCTGATCAGAATTCCTTGGTAGACAAACCGGTATGATTGTTTCCGACCTCGGACGAAGTACTACTTTCTTCAGGCAGTACACTTTGCCTGATGATGCGCCCTCCATGAATACTTCTTCTGAGCCACACTTCAATACTCCTTGACTAACGTCGATCTCACAGTGATGCTTCCGTAAGAAGTCTAAACCCAGGATGCAGTCGTCCACTATGTCAGCCACGATGACGTTGTGACGGTAAATTTTATTACCTAGTTTCATATCCACCCCCTTCTCACCTCGGACGGTTATGTGCTGACCGGTAGCTGTTCTTAGATGTATACATTCATGGTTCCCGTAGTAGTCCCCAAGAAACCGTCTTGCTAGTCGGAAACTGACGACTGTCCGAGAAGCTCCAGTGTCCAATGTCATCTTGCACGGCATTCTGTTAATTTCACCTTCGATAATCAGGCTGTTTCCGTCACACGATTGTGAGATCGAGATCCTTGGGGCTCTCCTATCACCAGCCAGCACCCGCCCCGTAGTTCTGGCGTCTACTCGTTTCCCTGCTGTTGTTGCCCGGCAGGCACATCAGGTGTTCCTTCTACCGGCGACTGGTTACTGCTGCGTGGACTCCTTCGCTTCGGGCAGCTCAACCTGATGTGGCCTCTCTCACCGCAGCTATAGCACCGGGGCGAAGTCGACACTTCCCTGATACGGTGAGCTCGATCATCCCGTCGTACTGCTTCCACTTCCAGAGCGTGGGCTAGGGCGTCCTTCAGGTTTTTGAAATGTCCGAGTCTCACTGCGGCCCTAACCTCCAGGTCTCGGATCCCGTCGGTGAAAGCTTGAACGAGGTTTCCGTCGAAGAGCGCAGGTGAGGACTGGTACGCCTTTCGAACCAGCTTCTCCACCTCCAGGGCCCACTGCTGCAAGGTTTCACCAACACGTTGCGATCGGTCTTTCAGCTGGGCGCGAAACACGTGTTCCAGATGTGCGTCGCCATATCTCGCTTCTAATGCCTCCAACAGCTTTTCGTACGTGATGTCTTGACCAAGCGCCTCTAACACAGTCAAGGCCTGGTCACGAAGACCCAAGGTGAGAGCGGTCAGAGCCTGTTCTTGCGTCCACCCGTTCGATTTCATGACGGCCTCGAACTGGATCTTATAGGCTGACCATGACGATGATCCGTCGAATGGTGGGACTTTAAAGCCTCGTGGTGAAGACGCCACAACCGCAGGTGCCACGATCCCATCGCCAGCCTTGAGCCCACGTATCGTTTTCTCCACCTCGGCGATGCGACTTTCGTGGCGTTGGACTTGCTCTTTCACCTCCTTCACCTCCTTGCCAACCGTTGCGCTGAGGTCTTTTAACATCATCAGCTGCTCCTCCTGGCGGCGCATACCCTCCTCCTTATCGCGTTGCAGCTGTTCCTCAAGGCGGCGTGCCTGCTCCTCCTGGCGGCGTGCCTGCTCCTCCTGGCGGCGCATGCCCTCTTCCTTATCGCGTTGCAGCTGTTCCTCGAGGCGGCGTGCCTGCTCCTCCTGGCGGCGTGCCTGCTCCTCCTGGCGGCGTGCCTGCTCCTCCTGGCGGCGCATGCCCTCTTCCTTATCGCGTTGCAGCTGTTCCTCGAGGCGGCGTGCCTGCTCCTCCTGGCGGCGTGCCTGCTCCTGCATAAACGCCATCAGAGTCGCGAGGTCGGGGTTCACCGGCGAGTGAGCTGCACTAGATGGTTCCGCTGCAGCCGCGGAGTCACGTGATTCACCTGACGTCGGCGAGGGGACGTCTCCAAAGCGCCTCTGGTCCACATCTTGCTGGCGCTGGTTCCTGGTACGCACCCCTTCCACTTCCTCCTTCGGTAGTACTGGCATATTCTTATCTTACTTCTGACACCAATTGTTACGTGCTGGGTTCGACGGATAAGAATATAAACAATATTACCGACTAAAACACGTTTTATTCAGACACACAATTAAATTTAAAACACAACAAACACTATACCACACTTTTTCACTGTACTGCTTCAAACTTCGTAGTATTTCCGCTTCCGTTCGCTTCGATGAACACTTGACCGCTTACGATTGTAAACTGACTCGGCGGTGCGCGTGCGCCCTATTTATACGCGGGTAAAGCGCTTCCAGAGCTTTCCAGTAACGCCGTACTCGACGTGTAAACAGCACGATGCTTCGAGAAAGTACCAGCATTCTCTCTAAGATTCTCGTACCGTACTACGCAGTTCCGTAAGATGTCAATAGATGGCGGTGTAAACTATTAGACGGAACCGCCGAGTCCCTCCCACAATGCGGAGAGATGTCACTGGGCGTAACAATAGTATTGTGCAATATTTGCATTCATTTTATAGTTATGTTGCCTTTGAGCGTTTGTGTCTAAATCCTTTATAGGTCACATAATATATATTAGTACTAGCATTTGCCCACGGTTTTGCTCGCGTAAAAGTAGGTTCGGATTTATTTACATAAAATGAAATATTTTATAAAATCTGTTGAATAAAATCCTTACAAACAAACGAACAAAGAATCTTATATTTCCTCTTTATAATTTGAGTATAGATTACAAAAACGTGTGTGAAAATATACTACTAAATGGCGCCAGGAATTGTATATATTCTTATCTTTCTCCTATCTTACTTTATAGCCTTCCCCAATTTTCTCTCTCCATTTTCCTTTTTTCTGTTTCTGATTTCATCCGCAAAATTTTCCTGTCATGACTTCTTTAACCATTCCCTCTCATTTCTTTCTTTCTTTCTCCCTCTTATTTCTTCCTTTATTTTTCTACCTCATTTTTCCATTAAATTTTCGCCTCGCCGTTGCATTACGTCGACTGTTGTAGATTCGATTCCCACACGGGACAACAAAAACAGCTGTTGCCATTTGTCTCACTCACACTGAACGGGACGCGACGCTCTATCCTTAACATTACATCGACACCACTATGCACTGTCCTTTTTGACAATTATCCATTTTGTATGTAGCGTATTTATGCGTATATAGGGTGTCTAACTTAATGTGTAGCCGTGTGTACTTTGTGTCCTTTTTTTGTGTTTGTAAAGTACAGGAATTATTCCTACACGATATTATACTGCACAAGTATGTGCGTAAACACAAGTGCAGTCTCTCTTCTCTAGCTCTCATGATCCGATGGGACGCCAATCTGACACGACCGGGTAGAGACGGAGGACGGGGACCGACTTTACGTGCTTTCCGATGCACAGGGGTGTCTAACACCACCAACTGCCTAACTCCTGGTATTAAGGTTTAGTTAACAAAAAACCCAATAACTTTTTGTTTGCCCGACCCAAGATTTGAACCTAAGGCCTCATGTACAGCAGTCGCATTAACTACTGCTGCGCCACGGAGGCAGTATTTAAATAATAAGAAGATTGTAATTAATGATGGTCTGTATATAGCGGTGTCGCTGCTGTGTGCGCTGTGCCATCGCGTGTCCTTGTCAAGCGAATGCTTGGCGGCGCTGACACCCGGCCTGCAACTCGCTGTGCATCACTGCCGACATCACACTGCGCTGTTACCGGCCTTAAGGTAATTTTATTTTATTATTACATGGAAAACTTACAGCTCGTATCTTATAGCTAATAAAAACTTACAACGTAAATAAGGCGAAATGACTGCAAGGGCTGCGTAGTGGTTAAGGGGTCGTTAAAGTGGCGGGTTTGAATCCCACACGTGACAAAACTGTCTGATCCAAGAAATGGTTGTTCCGAGTCTGGGTGTTCTTTGTGTCCGTTGTTTGAAAATTTGTAAAGTCCCCCGCGGCACAGGAATTACAACTGGAGAGGTAACTGTCTTTTTGAAAAACTAAAAAACTACTAATTATTAGTTTTCAAAAACAGCTTAAAATAAATAAAACCACTCGAAAGACAAATATACTTAACGACGATTGTCAACGAAAAACTTATCACATAATGTTGTCTGACGGTACACGGTACACGGTGACGGTGACGGTAACACTGATGGTAAAAAGATCGATCGTATGTACGACATGCTCTCATTAAATAGGAGTTTTGTTTATAATTCCTAATGTATAGTTAACCTTTCCACAAGAAGTCAGTAATCCGATCATAATACCAACCCTGTATTAAACTGTCCCACTGCTGGTCACGGGCATCTTCTCAGTGTGAATTCACGGATGGCGTAGTGGTTTAAGGGTTGCCTAACCACTGCCACTATGCCGGGTGTTGTGGGTTCGAATCCCACACGGGATAGAAAAATGTATGATCTACAAATGGTTGCACCGAGTCTGGTTGTACTTTGTGTCCGTAGTTTGAGTTACAAACATTCAACAACTACACCGCGACACAGAATTTATTAGTAGCGTAGGAGTAGTTAAAATTAGACATAAACAGTGTGAGAATGGTTAGGCCATAGTCCACCACGCCGATACAGTGCGGGTTGGCAGACTTCACATATCTTCGAGGATATAATGGAGAACTCTCAGACATGCAGGTTTCCTCACGATGTTTTCCTGCAGCGGTAAGCATGCTATAATTAAGTATTTAATACGCAAATTACTTAAAAAAATAGAGATGCACGCCTTGGGATCAAACACGATTCCTCTGGGTGGCAGTATCTTGCTTGAAATCCGATCGGTCGTGGGCTCCATCCCTACTTTTTACAATACTGTGACCGCAATTTAGATAGGTACATATATTTTATTGTAACCGGTAATTATAAAGAATATTTTTTACTGCAAATTGATTAATTGCAGTCAGGTTTTAAAAATCTTATCTAATACCTAAGCCAATACTAACTTGATAAGAAAAAATTTCAGACCGACTAGCATCAGACCTTATCATGCAAAAGAGTAATGATATTTAGGGTTACACAATATATCAATGGCTGTTGATAAGGCCTTATCAACAGTCATTGATATTAACTGGTAACATGATAACAGGAACCGTGAACACCTATCCGTTGCTCTTCGAGTCACGGAGTGGTGTAACTTTTGTAGATCTTTATCAATTTGCGGCTATGGCTATAGTACCGTAGGTAAACCTTGCAAATCGATAGGTTTCCGTAGTCGCCACTGTGTCATAGGCACTTCACCTACCACCCATACCAGATGCTAAATCTTTTGTTCTTAGTTTGCAGTGATTATGCCCTGCGATTGACTTGGCCTGCAGTTTTAATTAAAGTAAAAAGTGACGTAATAGTTTGAACCTTTTGACTGCCACGGTCATGTATACATGATGTCACAACTACATCACAAATTAAAGGACAAAATCCTAGCTTGGCGCCGATTGCATGCTTTTGCTTTTTTGACGTGGCGGTCAGAGGGTTTAAACAACATTCTGTTTATTAACAGAAAATTAGAAGAAGGCGTGCAGCATCCGTCGCTATCGCAATACAAGGCGGCGATAGAAGCGCTCATCCACAACGTGGGCCCGCCGTCCGAAGGGCGAAGCGCCGAGCCCGCACGAGAGGCGCCGCGCGCCGCCACTAACTTACAGGCCGCCCAGGAGGTCGGCAGGAGAGTCACGCAGATATTCCAACAGTCCAAAACCAACATGAACTTGCAAAACATATTCAAGAAAAAAACTTAGCGCTACTTAGCTGTTGAAACTGCAACGTAGGTGTTATTAACACGGTAAGTAGATTCGTCGCACACCATGTCATGAGTACATAGAAATCACAAATGAAATAAAAAATATGATATGTATGGACGTACCTATACGACATTACCATTAACCTTAACCATGCCACCCATTAGAAAACGTAAAAATAATTAAACATTGTTTCTGTAACCCTCTGGGTATAATAATAGAATGAGTATATTCCAGGGTTACCAATTCAATATGCAACATGGCACAGAATCGTGTGGTTATTATGTAAGAGACATCATATGCATCAGGGACCTTATGGTATCTAACCCAATATTTTAAACTGTTTTAATCAAAGAATGATAAATCAAATGTATATAATATGAAGGTATAACAGATATTTTTTTGCAATTACAATTGAAGTGCCCAAGTAAACATATTATTTCCATATCTGGACTCTTAGATGAAGAGGATGTCAAATATATTATGGTTGTCCTTGTAAATATTGACTCAAATTGAAATAGATAAATATCTTGTCGATACCGCATATTTCTTTTAACAAATATTTTGCTAAGAACCTTCTTTATTATCAATAGTGTAAATGCCAGGCCATAATCAGAAACACTTTATTTAATTTAAATTATAAATTTGTTAGAAATAATGAAAGTATATATTTAAGCGATATTATCGCAAACACGGTGCATGATTACATCTCCGGAATCCATAAAGCATTGGATTTTAATAGATTACGATGCATTGTGCTTAATTACTAAGTCAAGTGATTTCGATCGAAATTATCCATTCCTAATGATATTAATTTAATTTTAACTTAATCTTAATTTATTAAACAAGTACTTAATTCGTAATAATTAGTTATCGTTTTAATTTAGGATAGTACAAATTAGTGCAATATACGAACTGTTATGACTTATAACATTTACTTTAATTATATTCAATTTATAATATAATTTACAAAGTACTAATGATTTTTAAATGTATTGTCATCTGTGCCTAGCCCGGGCATCAGCAATTATACCTCTGATACATTGCGTTGCGCTTTAAAATATCATGTCAATTATATTGTCACTCAAGAATGTTAAAGCCAAAGTTAAGGATGTGGTTTTTATCGAAATATCGAGGGAAACCACATCCATGACATATCATTTCTGCATGTAGTATTTAGTTTTGTTATAAATGCAAACATCTACCTTACCTATAAAACCCCCAATGTAAATAAAAACACAAATTGTAAGTGAAATAATTTATGGTACGTTATCATGTCTTTATCGCAACGCTCTGGTTTCCCGCCAACAGCCACCTGTCCATCGCAATCATGCGTATCCACGCAATGTGTCAGAGTTTTCATTAACGTAGCTATCGAGGTGCTTCCCAAATAAGCGTATAAATGTACACTTTCCATATTTATTATGTAACTATACACCCATGTGATAATTTATGTTTCAATTTACTATGCCTTCATGATATAATAAAATACTCTTACTATATTTTCTTGCTATAAATGTATTATGTATATAAAATCAAATCTTAAACATTATGTAATATAAGTTATTTATTATATCTTCTTTATTAGTGTTATTCCTCGCGTAATGGTACATACTCGGTCGTCCTATCCGAAGAATAAAGTAACTTTAAAAGCTGTTTTTTGTGAATTTTAAGTTTCTTATTAATATTTTTTTTAAATTTCTAATACAGTATCCAATAGGTTTCCAAGGTGTCCCTCGGAATCTCAGGTTTTAACATAGATAGTCATTACAGCGGTAACAATATTTTCTGAATTAAAAGAAAAATAATATTAGGCATGACCAAATTCTAATAAGTTGTTCTATATTTTTGTATATTATGTACCTAAGGTAATCTTAGAAACTCCTGACTAATTTAATTTTCTTTACGTATAGAAAGCAGCTATTTTATCAAGTAGTAATATATACAATGTTTTAATAATAAACCATGACAGCGAATCTGCGGGCGGAAGCCAGTTATTTAAATATCAAAACAAATAATTGCAAGTGTTTTGTTTAACTAAAACTGTGTAAATGAAGATGATCATGCCAGAATGACAAAAATAATAAGATTCCGATAGTTTTTAACCATTGTTACTTTGTTCTTCGGGTGTAATGATATAGTTGATCGCATGAATCTCAAAGCATAAAATGTCACTTAATAGAACCTAGACTAGAACGTAACGTTATACAGTACGCATAAAATAGACAATTGTTGAAATTGTTAACCCAATGCTTTGTGAACGGATAATTTATTGCCACACAAACATAATTGGAGGTTGTGTTAACATTGTGAAATATATAAATTTTATTTTATAAAATCCGTTTCTTATTTACCTCGCCCATTTTTTTTTTACCAACTCCTAAGATGTTTTTGTAATATGCTTTACTACACAGGGATATCGATGAAACTGTATAACAATAAATATACATTTTACAGCTGCGCTCCAGTAGACTGGACTGCATCTTACCTATATATAAGCGCTGTTCCATAATATAATTATTAGATCAATAATTATTTATGTGTATAATTGATCAAACGACACATGTTCCATCAAAATGTCTTTTATATAAATAATTATTTATGTTTGTAATTGATCAAACCACACGTCATGTCCCATCAAAATGTCTTTACTACCATATTAAAATACATACGAGTACATATTTACCTACAAGCGCTTTAAAACCTGAACGTACATTTCTCGAATCTTTTTTCTGATTTATAAGAAAGTCGAAAACTCGACTGCTACATAGTTAAATAAATGGCGCTGGCTAGAAAGTATCCTTCCTGGCGGTGACATTTTTATCATTTTTCTTGTATTTCTTATTAGTACTTTTTTTTTAATGAGCGTGCAATTCGTCCTGTTGCGTACATTTTTTTTTATGTGCGTCTGAATTCCGTACGATGCTATGTCACCGCTAGAAAGTATGACACGACAAAATCTACATTAAAATGACCGCAACCACAGGCAAAATAGGTTAATAGGTAGGTTTGGTCGCTAAATACACATTATTAGTTAGGAATGCTACCGAAATTTAAGTACTTACCCCAAAGAGCCGGTTACCTATGAGTTCGAAATATCTCTCTACCTTGACTTATAAATGTTACCTATAATATTGCATTGCCTACGCACAGGTGCCGTATTGGTTTAAGTGGTTGCCTCGCCACTGCTAATGAGCTGTGTTGTGGGCTTGTGTCTGTTATTTATATGAGTGTTTGTAGTCTTCCACGATATAGTAAATATCCTAGTGATTTCCTTTGAAAACACAATTATTCTAACATTGTTGTAGAAAGGAATACTAACTAATATTTACTACCTTTTGTAAAC
The DNA here is from genome assembly GCA_930367265.1 of Catocala fraxini. Lineage (NCBI taxonomy): Eukaryota > Metazoa > Arthropoda > Insecta > Lepidoptera > Erebidae > Catocala > Catocala fraxini. The sequence continues at coordinate 10,407,138 of OV884039.1, forward strand.
GAATAGTTGGGTACCAACTACTTACGCCCGTAAATGGTGGTCTAGACTCTAGAGTACCTACCACAGAACATTTTACCTATACTCCATTTGGTTAGGTATACTTAACTAAAGGTAAACAATCTTGATGTGACTTTTTACACAAACACATACATATTAAACAAATAAACGACTGCTTAAACTAACGGTTCAATTGATTAAGTAATCGTTATTGTTGTATTTACATTGATCTTTAGCAGCATTTTATTTTTAAACGTGAGTTTTCAGATAAAAAGACACATCAAGATCGTTTACCTTTAGTTAAGTACCTAACTAAATGGAGTATAGAGAGTTGATTACTATTACTGGTAGGTATATTAATAATTATCGACGTGTGCAACAGATCGATAGTGACCTTGATTTCTGAAAGCAGCTGGATTATGTTATATCTATTTCCTATAGTTATGGTTGTTTACAAACATCTAATTGTAGCTTACCTCATACGATATAATTATGATTACGGCACGCGATTTCTCACAATATTGAAAACTTATTTCGTTTCCTTAAAATTCATTAATAAACCATATTCTGCCGCAGATTTGTATTAGCAGTGATAACCTACTGGTAAACCGTTGGATTGCCAAGCACTGGTCTCAAGTTTGGTCGCAAGGCTCTTTGACCTTTCAAAGTTTTATGGGTACCTATTAAATAGTTAAATATGACTCCCTTTAACAATGTAGGAAAACGTCGTGAGAAAACCTGAATGTCCGAGAGTTCTTCATAATATTCTCGAAGATAAGTCAGGTCTACCAACCCGCTTTTGGCCCGCGTGGTGGACTATGGCTCAACCATTCTCATACTGATTAGATACCTATGCCCAGCAGGGGTAAGATTTATTAATAGGGCTGAAAACAGTAAAAACAAAAAAGTTATTAATATTTCCAGCGTAATGCCACGTTAAGTTTCCTTAGACAGTCGTGACATTTAGACAAGATGATGTTTTGTAAAAAATACTGTCATTCTAACCCATCTCAACATACATGTAATAATTATTTTTATGTTATCTGGCCAGACTACTAAGTACACATAGTACACCAGTGATAACTATAAACAATGTTGGTTTATGCGATAAGATACAGCAACCGCGTTGTGCACACTCATGTATACATATGTATATAAATATATATCAATAAACAATTACATTAATACACAATAGAAAAGTATTAAAAGATAACGATATTGCTATTATCATTGTACTTTATTGTAAGAACAAATTGCCGAATATTATGTCGAAACGTTAACAAAAATAAATCACAGTATTTGAGTATGTTTTTCATTACTCCTTCTTCTTCCTTGGGCGCATGCAGCAAACAGCACTTGTATCCAGCATGTTGTAGTTGGTGTCACCCTTAGCACGCGATTCAATGAACTTAGCGTGTGTCTCGGCTGCTAGGTAGTAAGCTTTCACGGCAGGAGCATTCTTCATTGCATCAATGTAGGTATTCTGGTGAAAAAGTTAAATGCGCTGTATTATAAGTATAACTGTGGCAATTTTAAATTTATTTCAATATGATGGTTGAATAAATGGCTAAATGCTTTAGCAGTACACAACATGAGGAATGTGGATGGCAAAGAATGGATGCTGGGAGATTTTTTGTGCTGTTACACAAGTTGTGAAAGGCAGACATGACCTTGATGCAAACAAATATGAAATGTTTTAGTGTGGCATTTATTTTAAAGGACAATAATTTTATTCTTCTAAGATTTAGATACTACATTAAGCTCTAACAATGTGATTGTTATAACACTTACAGAAGTATTCCTATACTTATTAATGTAAATTAATAACCATAATAATTATTTGAATGGTGAGAATAATAAATAAATGCTTACCAATAATCCATATTTAGTCTTATCAATTGCAAATTCAGGCTTGCCAATGAGAGGTAGAGCCTCAAATCGTTCCAAGAATGGCCACAGTGTATAATCTACCAATCCAGGGCTATCTCCATGTAAGAACTTTGTGCCACGGGTCTCCAGTTCCTTTTGCAGATAAGCCAGACCTTTGTGGTAGGTTTCAACCATTTCTGGCTGCAAGGCTGGCGAGTTGAACGCAGCGGTGTAGTATGAGGTAAATGCCTGTAAAAATATTTAGCATGTGTAAAAATGTAATATAAAATACTTTTTTACACATGTCTCCAAAAACCCAATAGATTTTGTATTAAACCATAAAAGGTAAACACAGCAAGTACTACATACTTTTATTATGACTATGAATAATTTTACAGTATGTGCTACACATTTGTTTTTAAAAATAATTATAAGCTTTTATCCAACCAAATCTAAGACACAATGAAAAAAAAAAGTATGTGGAACATTATCATAATTTATTTTGAATTAGATTATTTTAGTTTAGCAATATGTACAATTTTGAGATTACATCACACATAGTAAGGTGAAAGTGTTTCACTAAAATTTAAATATAATATATTTTGAGCAGGACTTACCGAACCAAAACTTTCAACAATTATTTTGTCTTGTGCTCTGCGCAGTGGATCTGAGGACTGCAGTGGGTTCTCAGGGTATTTTTCATCCAAATACACATTAATTATGTTACTGTCGAAAATGGCTTTATCCTTTTCATATTCAAGAGCGGGTACAGTGCCTAATGAGAAAAACGAATGAATTACTTACTAATATACACACATAGTCTAACTATAACCCTAACAGGATATGTTGAGTTGTAACAAAAGGAATGTAGACAGACAAACGATGCACTTCCATCCCTAGACAAATATCTGTTGTGCTAACTGCTATGTTCCACAAGGAAAACTTACACTACCTAGTAAGTATAATAACAGGCCACTGCTCACTCAACAAACACCAATTCAACATCGGCATCACTGACAGCTCCTTATGTAGAGGCTGCATCGAGACCGAGGAGACACCGGCTCACATACTCCTGAGCATGTAAAAGCATGTGCAACCAACAGGCGAAACTACTAAACAGTCCATAAATGATGAAGAAAGTACTGCTCAACACCAGTATTATCTTTTTGGACAGAGCTGAGGTGGTATCAGTAACAGATTTTTTTTTATTTTTTTTTTATTTTTTTTATTTTTTTCGCATTGGTTACTTACGCATAATGGCGCAATTGTCAGGCTAAGTGCAGATAACATAACTAACTATGTTGAGATGTATTACACCCACATTTTGCTAGCTATATGATAGGGGATGAAATGTGAAGCAATTGAATACTATGTAATAGAGAGTATTGTTATTTACAAGGCACAGATCCAGACTCCATGCTACAAAACAAGCATCAAACCTGAAACCGTCATGCTTAGCAATCACATACTCATCCATACACAGATAAAACAAATAGTGATTGAAAGTGTCTATTGACACAAGTCTTAATTTATTATATTTAAGATTACAGCAGTAACTAATTTGTATGGTTCATTTATTCACAATTATACTTATTGTACTCAAGCATAACCAATTAAAGATAGGCACAATATGTAGACAGACAGCAAAATTATAGTAGTATCATGCATGGGAAGGCTTATTCATGAAAGCAATCTGAATTTATATATTTATAACCTAGAAACTTAAGAGACTTGCAGCGGCACACCAGCAGCCAGCCACAATAATAGATTTTGTATTATGTCTTGTATGCCAAGACTTAATAGGCTTATACTTATAATCAATATAGTATATAATCCTTAGATTTCGACGACTAGCAGTTAGGGCATGACATCAGGTAGACCGTGAAGAAGAAGAAAGACATGTTCATGACAAGCAGTTTTGGTTTTGTGAGTAAAATTGTGTGTAGGTTCAATGCCCACACTGGACAAAAAATTGTGTGATCTACATACGGTTGACCCGAGTCTGGGTGTTCTTTATTTCCAATGTTTGTATGTTTGTAAAGTCCTCTAAAAGACAGCAATTATAGTGCAGGAGGTTACAACATTTTATTCTTATAAGAATAAATACATACCCTTTGGGCTAAAGTTGAAAATCCACTCTGGCTTTTGGTCCAAGTTAATGTATACAGTGTCATATGGTAAATTCTTTGCATTCAGAACCAGGATAGTCCTCTCAGCAAAAGGGCAGAATCTCATGGCAAACACACGAAGTTTATCGCCGTAAGGAGGAAGGGCATCCCCTAGGAAATAAAAAAATAAGGTTAGGGTGTTTACCAATATCAAAATAATGTATTTATTACATTTAATACATTACATTACATTATTGTATCATTACATGTTTACTAAACTTACCAGTTTGTAAATGCTTTTCAGACATGTTTGGTGTTGTTTTTTTTAAACTGCGTACAATTTTAAAGAAAGAAGACAGAAACCCAATTGTTACGTTCAACCGGTTCAATTGAGAAATACAGAATAGACAGCCCGGCGGCAGTTCATTCAACTTTATCAAATTATTGTCAACTGAGAGGTCATTTGTCATTCTCGAAAAAAACAAAAGTTGTAACCATAGATATTCTTCACCGAGCCATAAATTGTTAAAGCATTGCCATAATATCTCTAAATAAAACTCAAACTAAAACAGTCTCTTTTCGCTTACACTACGCTATAGTTTTTCATGCAGGCAGGTCTATATGTATAACATATTCCAGATAATTCAGCAGTAGTAGAGTGGTCTGGTAGCCTGGTCTTTGTTTTGTAATTTGGGCGTTAACAAAATCAATTTGCCTACCATGCTTTTCTGGTGAAGACACAAATGCGTTACTTGGTTTGTAATAATCATAATCTGGATATGTGAGCCAGACGTACTATGCAATAGCCGGGCGATACCTGTACGTCAGGGCTAATGTTTGTCTCACGAGTCTGGATTACTTATCCATTAAGTCAGATACACTATTGTACTGAGTTACTGAGACATCTCGAACATTTAATGGCCTGAATATATGTTCAACGTTAGGTCTCAGTCTGGTTTTATCAGAAACATCTGACTAATGGCGCCGGCTGTATCAGAATCACCAAACTATAGTTACGCGTTAAGTATATCGCAATGGTTACGATATTGTGAATATCCCATTACAGTTCGCATAATAAATATACCGAACGAACTGTGGCTTTTCGTGAGTACGGCTCAAGTGCTAATAGACAAAATCAATCCAGCCAATCCACATAATGACAAGTCTGTGGCCATAGTTGAATTAGTGAATTAGGCATTCATCATCATGTGATAGAAGCCACGATTTTCATTAGACCAGCCCTGAAAACTTTCTTGACTTCATACCGCGTAGTCATGAATTCCAATTTAATTAAATTAAAAAGACTGTGATGTCCAATTAAAGTGAGATAATATGCAATGAGCATTATAATTTATAAGTCAAATAAATCACTCTTTAAGTTCGCGGATGTTGACTTGAAATAAGATCGTTTCTCTGATAGTCAGTTGTATGTGACTTGCTTCTGTGTTAGCTCACCCAGTAATTATAAATTATCAATCTCTTAATACATTTAACTTGTATTACATATTTACATTAGTTTGGGATTTGTATAGAATGTGGATCCACATTCTTCTTCTTTAAACGTCTAATTGTAACACCTTGTTCCCAATCGTCACCACTGGCTTCGTTGCCACTGGGGACACACGAGAAAAACAATATCATTTGTTGCAAGTGGTGACGAAAGGTAAAATGAAATATTAGCTGTCACCAATGGTGACGATCGGGATATAGGAAAATCTCAATAATTTCCAGTGGTGACGCCGAGATTATGAATTCCCGATTATTGTCAGTGGTAAAGTAACATCTACAAGATGTCCAAAAAAGTATTTCATAAATATTGACGACCCGGATGGTGTAGCGGTAGGGGTGCGTCTCATAACGTATAAACTCATTTGGTCTAATTTCATTTTATTATCGTTCATAAGATATAATCAACGTGAGATATACCAACTGTTGATATAATTTCTTTACATATAACATTTATTTATTCCAAAACTTTATTAGTATAACGTTGTTTGATATAACGTTTATGTAATCGAAAATAATTTGGTCTAACGTTTAATATGTATATTGTTTATTTAATCGAAAATCATTAGGTCTAACGTTTAATATGTATATATAAAAAATGTCATTATGGTTAACACCCCGACTCAGAGTACCCCGACTCGGATAGGTTAAGTTAGAAGGCTAAGGCGGGAGCGAAGCGGAGCGGGGCTCCCGCCTTAGCCTTCGTGGTTATTGTTTTTTAAACCACCCAGATAAAGGGAGCCCCGCGGTGCGGGGCTCCGTCGACCTATCTTAGCGCAGGTGGTAATCAGTTACTAGTTATGTTTAATATCTACTTAGGTTACTATTACCTATAACTACGATAGAACTTGTGACCTATAACTACGATAGAACCGAATGTGATTATCTAATAATGTGATTTACAATGAATGTAAGATATTGTTTTTCAAATTAAACATCTATCTTGATACTCAAACTCGTCTTAATTTAATTCCCATAGTAATGCAACTAAAAATACATAATTTGAACTACTGACAACAAAGTCTGCGATTTTTTTCGTCCTAACTGTTACCAGTGGCAATAATTGGGATTTTGATGACCCATATCTCACCACTGGCAACAATTGAGGTTTTAATGATCCATTTGTCGCCACTGGCAATAAAAGGTATTTTTTTCTTATTTGTCCCCAGTGGGAACGAAGCCAGTGGTGACGTCTGGGAACAAGGGATTGTAACTCAATAGTAATATCCATAATCAACGCGGACTGGATGCTATAAATAGAACGTGGTTTACATATCACTTTTAAATTATTTTAATCCTGCCATGCACCAACGTACAAAATCTAATTAAATTACAAATGAAAGAATAAATCGGGCTATTAAAAACATTCATTTGTTTCGAAATTAGATTTATTTTTGTTTGATGATTAAGAAATCTAAGAAGTATTAAAATATATTTTGTCAGTGCAGTATTTAGAACAATTTTTTAAAGGTATAATTGGCGTATATACCTATTATTAATTTCTACGATGGGCCTGGTCCTGGAATTATTGTAGGCGCCTTGTGCATTTTAAGACTAGCGGTGGCACCGAGTCTGTTTTCTAGACCTCTCAGTCACCTACTTGTGCCGCACACATAGCACATAAGGGAGACACCACTGCAGGTGTACCTATATCAACGTGGGATTCTTCTGACAATCGATTCAGTTTAGCGAAATATATAGTATCTGATATTAATTTGGAAGCTATTGTCAATTGCTTCTTGCTTATGTCTCGTAATTGTAAGCCTATGGATCTTCCCATTACTTCCCAATCTTCATTTCTCATTGTAACTGGCGATTGAGCAGTATTTGCTTGTTCAAGTTTTTTAAATACTGTTATCTTTTGTTTCTTTTTATACTCTGTCCTCTTACTGCAACTTTCTTGTGATGTTGATGGTTCATAGTCATTTTCACTATTACTATCGTCTAAAGTGGTGTCCTGGAAATAAAATAATACCTACGTAATTTATTTTTACACGGAACGCGGGCAGTATTATGTTTATTATACTTATTATTAGTATATATATTAGTGATTATAATATTAATGTCCAAAATTTGATAATATTAGGCCTTATTAACCCTTGCTGGGTTATACAGGCATAAGTGTATGTGTGTATACACATAAACATAAAATAAAATGTATACATAAAAGTTTAAGTATAAAAACATGCATCGACAATAATTAAACCACAGAGCTTGAATAATATAATTATGATGTAAAACAGACTGATTTATTCAAGCAATATAGGTACTGCCTACCTAATTTTGTATGTGTACTGTAATCCTAATTTAATTTTATCTCACATACCTCAGTTTTAAGAGGATCAATAGCAACAGAACGGCGAGGATCATTAGAATAACGGCCACAAGGCTCGTATAAATTCGCCAAAAAGTTTAATTGTTCGAAGTACCACAAAGAAGGTTCATATATTTCATCAGCGCCCGATCGTATGGATTCTTTAACCTGGAAATAAATAAATACAATATAGAAATTCAAAAATTATAAAATGTTGTGTATGCTTTGCTTAATTTTGTTATCGGTAAAAATTTTAATCTAGCAACCCTTCAAATAATGTCAACATTAAGAGCAATAATTGTCACTTCATTATTTATAAATTGCCAATTCGCCTTTGTCAAAATTTAGCGTCGACTTACTGATCGTACGATTTTAGACGTGTGAACAATATGCAATTTGATAGCACTATATTTGATAATATATAATGTCTGCACCGGACCGCATCGTCTCTTAAAATCGTATTTCTAGGAAGAGCTGAATGTCCTTTGTACTTACCTTTTTTAATTCTCTGAAGTATGTAGTTCGCATATTTTCTAATTTCTTTTTCAATGTATCTACTGATGCATCCATATCAAAGTTATCTCTGTATATTTGTGTTAATACTTTGTACGCGTCATTACGCATATTTTTGTTATTGTACATGCTATTTGATTTATCCCATAAATGAGGGAATTCTTTATGATATAATTCTAAAATTTGCGTCCAAGCTTTACGGTCTCGCGCCGTCGCCATTTTAAAGTTTCACACAGACACTACTTAATTTTATGAGCCACACATCCGCTGGGCCTAAACGTGCCAGAGCGACTGCCGTATCAAAAATTGCCGATCACGTTGGACAATTTTTGTTTCTAAATGTAGGGTGGGTGATATTATTGATTGGCGACGACCGAGCGCGCATGGCACAGCGGCGCGCGGCGTGCTCGTTTCTATGGATTTCTTTCCCTCACACAATCGTGCTGTCAACTTTGAAATTGGCTGTCAAATTAATTAGGTACCAATCAAATTGCCTTGAATGCATGTCGGCGTCGATTACTTACGAATGGCCTATGTATTTGTGTAAAGACTTGTGTTTATGAAAGCAGTTCTGTATATTTTACGGTTTCGTAATATTGAATGTTTTTAAACATGATCTATGTTTAAAAACATTCTTTTTATTAAACTTATAAAGGTCACTTAGAGCAATATGTATCAAAAGTAATATTAATATTATTGACATGGGCGCCGGCACGGACATGCAAGGTTCATTTGCATTTCCATACATCATAGAACCTTGTACTTAAATAATTTTTATTATAAACTAGCTGTCCCGACAGACGTAGTACTGTAGAAATGAAAAAAAAATTAAGAAAAGAAACCAAGTCTAAACCATTCTCGAATCCACTTGAACACACACAAAAAATGTCGTCAATATCGGTCCAGCCGTTTAGGAGTTTAATTAAAAACACACGCACAGAAGATTTATATTTATAAAGATAATAACATACATGTCCGATGTGTTCGCCATAGTAGTAAATTACCATCACGCTATTAGCAAGCCGGGATATACAGTTTCTCAGAATATTCTCCTCGCTAATAAATCTTAAAACCCAAAGTTTATTAATAATTGAAGATGTTGGGTTAATCGATGATTGAAGCTTATATTTCTTAGAGCCTCTGCCTAGAGATGAGACCAGTACTCCAAGTGTGACCGGATCTATGCTTTATAAAGCAAAAAGCAGTTTGCATGATTATCATTGAAAGTAAAGTAAGGAGATGTTTACTACCTTAAATAAAAAATATGAAAATGGTTAATATGTAGGTAATTTAATAAAATAATAAAACATTGGAATATAAATTTGTATGATGGCTACTTTGATAAGACGCTACACTTACGGTTTGTTTCAAAGAATTAAGTAAATACTGACGTTGCAATTTGACTGCAAGGATATTATCATCAACAGTTTAGACAGAATAAATGTAACTCTTTCGATTTTTCTTTCTGTCAATTTCCTACTCACTCAATATCCCGATCTCGCACGTAGATAATTAGGTACGTAATTATAATTAAACTTATTTTATCAATTAGCGACCCGCCCAGGCTTCACACGGCAGCAGAGCATCAGTGTCGCATTAGCTTCTTGCGTTGAGCATGTTGCATCAAGTGATTCTCGTCGGTGTGAGACCGCTTGAATTTATTTTCTTGCGCGTATGTTATCATAATGTGTCTATCGTAATATGCATAAAATGATTAAGGTAACTAACGTATTTGTTTAGATAAGGTATATTAATGTATCCATTTATATAGGAACAATCTCACCATACATATTGTTATATTTCAAATGGATTAATTAACGTTTTCAATTAAAGCTCCCGGTCGGCTTTATTTTTGCGGACACCTTTAACAATCATCGTCATATTTCAAATTATTTACTTACACAAACCTTAACGAATTATAAACTTACAACTTCCCCATGAATTACTCTGTCTATTGGTAAAACCGTAAGCAAATTCGTTCAGTAGTTTTAAGTTTATCGCGGACAGACAGACAGCGGGGTGTGTGCGGGGTACGCAGTGATTGCAAACGTTAAGCGCAATCGTAATCTCAAAGTAGTTTTACATCAATCCTTAACAATCCTTAATTAGAAATATAATCAGTTAATAATTTATTATTATATAGATAAGTATCTTACACCCCGTATTTGAATAAACTATGATGTAGGTATTAAAAAGAAATTAGAGTTCCGTACAAAATAGTGAGGTAGATCCACAAATGGTTGTTCTGAGTCTGGATGTTCTCTGTGTCCGTTACTTAAATGTTTGTAAAATAAACATTGCTTTCTTTCTTTTCTAATTTTTCTAGATATAACTTTTCCATTCTCTTGTTTTTCCAGTATCTCAGATAGATATTGTTATACAACTTTAATTGGTACTTATTTATGTGTAGGAAACGTAACACGTACATCTGCTATAATTTATGTAGGTAGCTAAGTACCTACGTGTCGAAAAAATGTTACTTTAAATATCTAATTATTGTATTTACATAAACAAAGCAACAATCATAATTTACAAGTTAACTAATATTAACAAACCTAACCACTTATAAATATAACAAAATGAAAAGTAACAAAATATGGGACTGTAAAATTAAATGAAAAGAAATGGCTAGTTTAGGCAGCGTCGTAAAATTCCTCGGCATCGCTGAGGAATTTTCAGAAGACTGGCAGCATTGCCACGTTTAATGACAATGCTGATTCTTTGAGCCAAAAAAGTCCAGGTCTCCAAAAAGTCAAGTTCTGGTCACGCGAAGCGTCAATTAGCCGCTTAGATATATCTCTTAAAAGCGCAAGAGCGCACGGACCCCATGAAGCTAGCGTCTCCACCCCAAATGGCTCGAAAACGTAATTACCAATTATTAAATTACTGTATTTGCGCCGTTTGAGATTTTCCGCCGCTACAGCAGTAGCACTGGCACAGCTCACCGTGCTCGGAAGATGTGATGGCACAAGGGTGTCATCATCATATATTTATTTAAAAAAACGCAATATTTGAAAATGCTCAAATAATTTAGTTGGAATAGGGAGTGATAATATGTTATGTCATCAATCATAAGATCAGTTCAAATATCAGAGACTTAATAAATAAAAAAATAAAACTGATTATGACTGACGATTTGTTTTTCCATGAAAACATGACCTTATATGAAAGTTCCGGTGTCGGTTTCGGCCAAAACGGAGACCAAACCGAAATTCGGTTTCGGTTTTGGCCGTAAACACTAGTTTCTGTCGGACACTATATATGTATTTGTGTTACCTTTTTATCGATAGATTCTCTTCTTCTTCTGAAAGAGAAGAATCGATAGATTGGTACAGTCGCAATACTAGTATTGATGTGTAATATCATTATTAAACTTTTCATTCCTTTACAGTTGGATAACATGAAAAATATGCTGGAAGATCCGATAGTAAAAGATTACGCATTAACCAACAGTTGTATCAAGAATTTCACGCAGAATTTCCCCTCGGCAGGAAACCCAACTTTAACCGACTTACTGAAGAATGGTAAATGACAAGCTTCTATGATTTGATATATTTTATTTTTTATTTTTATCTTTTTTTTATTTTTAGGGCCTTTTTTATTTTAACAATAAAATGTCAGCCCCATCGTTCCCTATAGGTACTAATCTACTATCAGAAATAGAAATCATTTGTGCAAAAACATGTTATAAATAGCTACAGCTGGTTTTGATGTAGGTTCAGCTAAAACATTTGATATTGCTCCAATATCTTTTATATTTATTTCAAATAATTGCATAAATGAGTTTCTCTGCCTCTGATATATCTCACACTCAGCTAGCAAGTGTTGGACATCTTCAATGATTCCACACACCTCACAATTAGGCGAATCAATTTGTAATATCTTACTATGCATTTATAAGTGTTCAATAAAAATGGTCTCATGTATTCTTTATGAAGAAATAATAATTATAATTATGTTGTTGTTATGTACGTTAATGTAGAACAAAAAAAGAAATATATAGCTACTAAAATCATTATTAATATTTTATTAAGATCCGTTTTATTTTTGAACTACTTACGTGTCTATACACGTTTTTCGGTTTATAATAACATCACAACAGCTCCTGTAACAAGTTTTATTTAAGACTGAAATTGTTTATAAGTACATATTAACTGTAATCCTGATTTATTTATCCAATTACAATAATTAACATAAATTACATACTGATTACGATAATTACATACATTAAATAAAAATATTTTGCTAATATTAATAACTTACATAAAAAAATAATAACTACTACGGCCCCGTGGATTCTCTCTTCTCTAACCAAAAGCTGATTAAGGCCTCTTCTCACCTTCAGTGAATTGAACCCCAAAGCTCCTAATAGGTAGTTAGTTGGGTACATGAAAGGGTACTAATGGTATAGTCTTTTGAATAAGTACCGGAGGAAGGTTTTTGTACCTTTTCAAGCATTACCTAATATTTGGTTGGCTGTATGAGGAATGAGGATTCCAGACGCAAGCGTTCGTCTCCAGTTTACTTGGAACCAACGTACTGTACAGAAGCCTAATGACTAATGGATCCTCGAGCTCACGGGAATTGCGCAAAAGAAGTCCTAAGCGTCTGAATGATTTGACTCGACGTGGTCTCTAAAAGTCAGACGGGCATCAAAGGTAATTGTTTCGTCAACTACTAAGTAGTGATACAGAAAAGGTCGCAATTTTCTGGAGTAGGTCACAACGTGACACTTGCTATAATTAAAAGTCAGCTTGTTCTTGATGCTCCATTGGTGAACTTCATTGATATCATTTTGTAGTAATACACAATCAGTATTAGTATTTATCTGCATTACCTACTAGTTTAAGATCATCGGCACATAAGAGGCATTTTGCAGTTGTAACCTTATCAAATGAATCATTAATCATGACAAGGAACAAGAGCGGACCTAGCACAGATCCTTGACTCACACCAGACCATGTGTTGTAAGGTTTAGATTCAAAACAACCATATCTAACGAACTGTTTCTGATCACAAAGATAGTCGGAAATGAAATTGAGAAAACCTAAACAGAAACCAATAGCGCATAACTTTGTTGAGAGCACGTCTTTGTCGACTCGATCAATGAGCCTGATGGTTGCTCTGAGAGAACACTTACGGTTTGTTGTAAACAAATAAGTACTGACATTGAAACATGACTGTAAGGATATTACCATTAGCAGTTTAGAACGAAATAGATGTACTATGACTCTTTCTTTCTGTTAATTGCCCGCTCATTCTATATCCCGATCTTCCACTTAATAACACGAAAGTAGAAACGTAATTACAATTAAACTTATTTTATGCATTGAAAACGTAAAGCGCAATCGTACGTTTTCCAACCGTGTCTCGAAAAAGATTTACATCAATAATTAAGGGGACACCGCGAAAATTATCGTTTAGAATAGCGCCGCCCATATCCGCCCCAATGACACTCATTGTGTATCAATCCTTAAATAGCGGTCATAAGGTCTAAAATTGCGATGCGCCCGCAATAATCGAGAACGCGATATTAGTTTAAGTATTTTTAATAATCGAAAATTGTTAAAAAATCTTAAAACATTATTTAAATATGATTGGTTTTAGTTATGGAAATAATGAGCTAGCAAATCCAATATTGATGTTACGAATATATTTGAGTAATTCCTAAGCATACCGATAGTGTAACATCCTTGTAATTTCAAAAATAGTAATTTTTCAGAGGTGTTTTCATAAATATTTATGTTGGAGCCAAAATCACAATATTGTGTTTTTGAGCTAGGAAATTCTAGTTAAAGACATCAATTTACCTATATCAAAATTCTAAATTAATTGGTCTTCTCATAGTCCTATACTATTCGATGAAATTTAGTGCATTTTTTCAGTGTGTCCTCTTAATTACCTACCAACATGAACTTAAACCATTAATAATTTATTATTATTAAAAATGTCAAACTATGTTAAATCCCGTATTTAAATAACATTTCATGTATGTACAGTCACCGTGTCACCAGTGTACCTGTAATAGAGCATGGATACTTTAATGCCCAAAATCCTGTAAACACTCAAATAATTAGAATTAACTATGCAATTCGTACTGACTGACAGACTGTACATGCGCAACAATTCGGAGACGCTATGTTCAGTCCGGCCATCATAGATTGCGCGATCTGTACCGGCTTATATCGTTTTAGTTTTGAAATGGGTGTGCATTTTTGCAGATTACAGTACATAGGTAAATAAATCAGTAGTTAAGAGTACCGTACAAAATAGTTGGTAGGTACTTTCTTTACATCCATTCGGCCGCTCTCCCAAGACTCAAAACAATATCTATCCGAGATATTTTCAGATAATTTATATACATTATTGTTTTACAACTTTAATACTTATTTATATTTATTTAAGTATAGAAAATATAACGCGTATGCCTACTAGGTATAGGTAAGCAGCGATAGCTCAGTGGTGAGACGAACAGACTGCAATGCAGAGGGTCTCGGGTTCGAACCCACGTCGCGCACCTCTGACTTTCGGAAATTATATGACTTTTCGAAATTATGTGCGTATTGATTGACAATTATCGCCTGCTCCGTGCCTCGGAAAGCACGTTAAGCAGTCGGTCCCGGCTGCCATGAACATCTATGGCAGTCGTTATTGGGAGAGTGTCGACACAAAAGATCCCACTGGGTCGAAGTGTCGCCGGTCTACACTGACTGGCCCCCACATAAGATACATACATACATGCCTACTAGGTATAATTTATGTTGGTAACTTAGTTACCAACCTACGTGGCGAAAGAATGTTCCTTCAAATAAATGAATGTATTTTACTTTACTAATCAAAGTCTATGTGAAACAGTCCATAACAATCATTGAGGTAGGTACCTATAAAATAGTTTCGATTAAAACAATTAGGTAGGTACTTAAATATACGTATGTACCAAAATAGATAAATTAATGATAAGCTTAAAGAATACACAAATCGCTATATTAGCAAGCAATGAACACACAAAATCCTATATACGTTTGTACACTGTTCAGTACAGTAGGTACGCTACGTTTGCTACGTTACAAAAGCCAAGTGCAATAAAAATTAAGCCTCGGTGTAAAACAATAAATTATTAGTAAAGTTTTCATACAGTGAACGTGCGTTATAGTGATATCGGGTTTATTATAATTTTATCTTTACATTTCTCTCTTGATTATTAATTTATTTGTTTAACAATGATCGTCTCGTCGGCCGGTGTAGCAATGCGTTTAATATTATCACCACTACATGGAGTTCGGTTAGTTGGACAAGTGCTGGGGTACGCATTGGGCAGAAACATGTCATCCGTGAAGCACAAGATAAATGTTAACACAAAACATCTTAGTCAAGGTTAGTTTTTTTAGATGATTGTATCATTATTTTGCCTAATAGTTGGGTAGGTACCTATCTATTACTTTAAATGTTATACTTATATAAAAGCACTGCACTACATAGTTTACCTTGTACTAAATAATTTAACTCATGTACTTATATCATTTTTTGTATGTAAATATAACCAGTTTCCTAGTCCAAGGTCCAAGTCAAGTCTAGGTTAATTAATTATGATTGTTCTATAAATAAGATTTGCTTTCAAAACAAAACCCATGTGAAATGAAGAAATAGTTATTCTAAAAATAGTTCAGATATTTGCTCCTATGCATTAATTAACGCGTTTTGGTAATGGACTAATGGATGGTAAACAAAAAAGCGTCTATTTCGCTATGTCATTGCGGTAAATATGAGTTAATACAAAACTTTACGCTATGTAATAGTGTGTTAACTGTTAACTACCTCCAAGTCACAAGTGTCAGGTGACAGGTTCACTCTGGGTTGCCAACTGCTACTTGCCATCCGTAGACATTTAAAACTCCTTACTTTGAGTACGATCGATTTTGGTTTCCAACGGCCAGTTATCCAGAGATGTGTTGGGATAATTGTTGCTTGTAGAATCCTTATGGCCAGTTTCACAACTATCAAGAAAAAGATATCCGAAAGATTAATCGCACGCTGTCTCACTCTGGTTAGGTTAAAGAAGAGAAATAGTGAGACTTTTATCTTATAGATAAATGCTATTTGGTGGTGGTGTTGGGTGGAACAACTCTCTAACATTGTTTTTTTAATCATTTAAAAAGCAATCTTTTAAATTATGTAGCAAAAGTTGTTGTTTCGCTGTGGCTCAGTCCGATATTTTAATTGCCCGCTCCAATGGGTACTGCGGGGTAGAAACTATTTAACGTATTCCGTAATTAATGGATCAAAGGAGTTTGGGTGATAAAAAGGGTCAATAATTAACAAAAAATATGTTGAATAATCTTAAATATCATGTTAATTAGGAAGATCATGTAGGTAAAAAAATAAAAATTGAATTATTTGTCAGCTCTTGAGGTAGGTAGGTATATTGTTGTATCATAAAGGTGTTTCAAATACTGTCAAGATGAAATTCAGAAGTAGTGCTTTAACTAAAACTTAAAGCACCCCTAGGGATTTGGATCACCACGTGCATGTGTAACGATTTTTGTAGTTCTCCAGTTATCCTGGCGCATATTTTTGGCATGTTTATTGGTTTACTATATAGATACGAAATATTGCTATATCACTGCGACTATATCAATTGCTAAAACAGTTGTAATCATATCTAATAAAAATGTGCGATAAAATTGGATTCCAGAAGGAGTGCAGTCCATGAAAATAAATTGTTATGTATTGCAAAAAACACAAATTTCTAAAAAAGGAAATTAATTAAATATGAAAGTAATAATCGACTGCGCAGATTGCGTAGCAGACCTGTTCAACGCCAACGACTTGTATAGAAGTAAGAGATTTCGTGCCCTCAGCGTCAGGACTTTATTAGAACTACTGTAATAAAATAAATTTACGATATTTAAAGGTTTCTTTGTATTTTTTTTTATAGATCTCCCTGACTTCATCCGTATTTTTTTATTTTTCACACAAAGCAACTCTCTAGCTCTCTCTAGCTCTAGTTTCTTTTTTAATACAAATATCGCCTCAAATTTTTGTAATGCCCAAGCTCCATGCACTTGATATAAAGTAGGCTAGTGATGGGACACAATTCACACAATAGTTACCACGTTATGATTCATCTCTTCGAAATGTATAAATACTATTAGTGAAATAAAAAAATGTGTTCAATATAACATTCATATAATAAACTGCAAAATTTTAACTAGATTTTCTCTCTAAATCAAAATTTAAGAGTATGTTTTATCTCATTAACTAACTAACTAACTATTGTCGATAATGAAACTCCGTTTAAAACACCCATCCCTACAAAATGGCGAATTGTTAGTGCCCTCAACGCCACGAGCTTGTATGTACAAGTAAATCTGTGACGTCACAAGCGAGCGGGTTTCAAGGTCAGTTACCTAGTGTAATGCAGCATTGTAATCGTACGTAGACGCACGTGTCCTCACAGTGCAAAATGTGTGGCGAATATTATAAACAGGGATATTATATTACATTTAGAAACAAATAGGGGTGTACCCTATTTAACATACCTCTAATAAATCTATAACTCTTTTCCTTTATTACTGACAACATATTTTAAGTTTACAAATTATTTTTTTTTATAAATAAAACAAATTATGAAAATACCATATCAGTTTTTATTTGTCTTCGTAAATTGATGATTAAACTTCAATTTAAACAAATGATTATTTTTTATCGATAGAAAAGCATACCATACCTACGTTTTAGCTGTATGTATACATATAGTTATACATTTGTAGCGTGGCGCTGGGCGAAACATTGCGTATTATAGGCATGGGCGTCGAAAATGTTAAAGTAGTCCGCTCGCCATTCTTACTGGGCCGTGCGTCGTAGGTTCGAATTCCACATGAGACAAATATCAAAATCGAGATAGGGTGCTTTTCTGACCGTTATTTAATGTTAGTAAATTCACAGCAACACAGGAATTATTTTTAAAGCTTGAGTCTTTTCAAAAACATAACAATTTACTAACATTAATTATTCAGCTCATCCCCTTGAAATCTGTAGCAGCGATAGCCTAGTGGGCAACCGTTGGACTGCCACCCCATGGTTTCGAGTTCGAATCTCTGCGATGATTGGGACTCTGTATGTTAAGATGTCATGTCATTAAAAGTGACATTCATCTTTTGTTTCAGGGGATCCACTGCCACCATTCAATGGCAAACTGAGGCTGTACAACATGCGCTTTTGCCCGTATGCGCACAGAGTTGTGTTGGCACTCAATGCAAAGAACATCGATTACGAAGTTGTTAACATCGCCCTCGTCGACAAGCCAGATTGGTTCTCCACTAAGAGCACCTATGGTAAGATACTGAACATTATATTTTTATTTCAAATAACGATGACATCTATACTAATATTATAAAGCTGAAGAGTTTGTTTGTTTGAACGTGCTAATCGCCGGAATTTCTGGTCCGAAATGAAAAATTTAGTGTTGGATAGCCTATTTATCGAGGAAGGCTATAGGCTATATAAAATCACGCTACCACCCACGGGGACGGCGCAGTAACGATAAACGCGGGTGACACCGCGAGCACATCTAGTAATTAAATAATTAACATAATATATACACAAATTATTAACAAGAAATATAAACAAAGGAGAAAAAACAACAATATTAAAAAGCGTCATAATATTCCTCCGCGTCTTCGTGGATTAGCAACGTGCCTAGAAGGCTGGCATCATTGACACGTTGAATGACAATGCTTATTCTTTGTGCAAAGAAAATGTTTTCGATCGTAGAATAATGCGTCGATCAGCCGCTTAACTAGGTCTCTATAAACATACCTAGCACTTGAGTACCAGAGTTTCAACTCTAAACGGATAGATACTGAACTAAATGTATACTTCTGCAAAATAATGTTATTCGCATGATGTATCCATCCATTTAAAGGCCACTGTTCTTAGACCACACGACTGCTTACCATCAGGAGGAGTGTGGTCATTTTGACGAGCAAAAAAAAATCCCTGTAGGTTTTATGACTTATTAGACTTGTTTGCACTTGTTTGTACGCTAGCGGTGCAAAAATGTTATGAAAAAGAAATTCGAATATTGTATGACCGCGCATTCGAATATTAATTAATCGAATCATAATCGAATATGCGAAACTTAGTTAGATGATGTGTCGATCGAATAGTTTGAACGATGTTTCGTATAGTTTCGGATTGAGCGTTTACCATTTTTTTAGTTCTTCTGTTATATTTCTGTACATTTCTTTACACCATACTGCGTGTATAATTCATCATATGGCGGTCGGATTCGTACTGACGTATGGCTAATATATAATCAATAAATATCAAAGAACATTCGAAACTTTGACGATTATTCGACATTTGTCGAAATTTTGATACGAATAATTCGATTTTTACTCGATAATCTCCCATCACTATCCTACATAAATATATTTTTATCATACACACACTTATACAAATAATGTTCTTCAGGCAAGTTGCCGGTTTTTGAAATAGAAGATGGGGTGTCAATTATCGAGAGTTTGGTGATCGTCCAGTACTTAGAAGACGTCTTCCCAGAGAGACCTCTTTTGCCCAAGGACCCTTTGATGAAAGCTTTTGATCATATGATCGTCCAGGCTGTGGGACAAGTAAGTTTATAAGTATCTTTTGAGGCCACTATGGGTTGTATAGATCCATATATAAAAAAAGGAAGCGACGCGGTTGCCTAATGTTTCAGATATCAGACTAGGGCTCAATCTCACCCATACAATACCGACATGAACCGACGTCTAACACTAAGTACAAGCATTGGATACAAAATTGCTGGCATGTACTTAGTATAAAATATCAAAAATAATATTTCAGCCGTAACACTTTCTGACTCTAATGATTCCTGCGTCGTTTGTCTGATCCTGCGTCCGCTTTATAACTTTGGGGTCTCTTTTGATTAAAATCTAGTTTCGCCTAATTACCGAAATTATATAAACATTTCTTTGTTTTGCCGCGCTCCTTCTCCACATAAACTTTGAATATGCTAAAAACCACACTCCTTCGTGTGCGTAATATGTTTAAAATAGAGTACAAAGCTTCATCTTTAGGTACCTACGTATTAATATATCTGTAGATAAATAATGAAAGAGGCAATTATTAATAATAATTTGTACGTAGATACACTCACTTATTGGGTCTACTACATTTTTAAACAGAATGTTGTTAACATTTCAGATCCATTCTGTGGTATTTAAATTAGTGAAAGCGCCAGACACTCTCACCGACGAGGTGATAACGACTTTCTTCAGCAGTTTAGACTTAATACAAGGACACCTGCAGAAGCGAGGTACTAAGTTTCTGGACGGAGACCAGCCAGGCTATGCTGACTACATGATTTGGCCCTGGTTCGAGAGGCTACCTTCCTTCAGCGAAGAAAGAATCAAGATGGATCCTCAAAAGTATAAACTATTGGTAAGAATTGTAAATTTTTAGCTTGTGATAAAAATTGAAAATAGAGTACCTACGTGAAACCAGATATTCTGGGATAGTTTTAGTTTGTTTAAAAATATCTAATGTTTTAAAAATCTGGTTGCCCTTATATTTTCGCAATACCCTTGTATTGCGAAGATCGCCACAATCCGATGCCTTGAAAGTTTCACATAAGGTCTAATCCTCTTAAATCATAAAATAAATAAAAATTAAATCAATATAAATAAATCAATATTCATATTGATTTATTTACTGCTAGCTTTTAAAAATAATATGTCTTTAACAATAACTTTATCATCGGTTTTCAGTTGCATTGTTAGTTGGACATAGGTCGTCCCATAAACCCAATTTCTTTCGGAAAGGCGGGAATGTGCCTATCCAACTGAATCCAACTCTTAATATTATTTAATTATATATTTTCCTTATTCCTCACATAGCTGCACAAATTATGTAATAATATTTCACTCGGTTCTTGATTACCTGAAATATTAATTATTATTTAGAGGTTAATCTGTCTTGTATTATTCAGAAGTTATTACATATCACGAAGCGTCTAGTTTTTTGTCTCCAAAATAGTGCGAGAAACTGATAACAGTGACTATTTATCACAACCTTTAAAGCCCTTAAAGCATTATCATGTCATGACATGCTACTGCATGCATGCATGCAGTATGACAACGCATTGCACAGTATATCAAAGATATTGAGTATACCTATACCTTTATCTCTTTCTCTATTCTTAGATGCAGTGGCAATTGTGTTAATGCTGCAGTAATTTTTGGAACATAAACTGCCAGCTCAGTGTCTTTATTGGCGGTGTCGATCGGCGATCCTCGTGTACTATGACTCGCGGATTGTAGCTGGTGTTGCCAACATCTATAGCTTAATGTAACCGCATACCATCTGGGGTATATACATACGTTGGCCACTATTGTTTCTACATTTATTTATTTGGCTTACTACACAAGTTACAATCATAGAGAAACAGGGTATACTTTAAAATATATTTGTGTCACCTTTTTATCGATAGATTGGTACAGTCACAATACTTGTATTTATGTATAAACTCATTAAAACTTTTCATTCCTTTACAGTTGGATTACATGAAAAATATGCTGGAAGATCCGATAGTAAAAGATTACGCATTAACCGACGAGTTGTATCAAGAATACCACGCAGCATTTCCCCTCGGCAAGAAACCTAACTTTAACCGTCTCACCGAAGAATGGTGAATCAAACAAGCTGCATTTATGTAATTTTATTTTTAACTATGCATTTATAAGTGTTCATTTTAAATGTACTTATGTATTTTTCGTAAAGAATTAATATAATTAATGTTGTTGTTCCGTACCTACGTAAATGTTGTACAAAATAAAAATGAAATTCAATAAAATCCAAATATTATAAAAGGTGTTTAAATACCTAATAAAGACTAAAATTGTCCATAAGTACATAATATCTGTAATCATTAGATAAAGATAATTCAATAATTACTTATAAGGCATCAAACATATACATATACATCCATATAAAGTGTCACGTATGTATCACTGAAAGGCAAAGATGTGTGACAACCTCATATTGCCAGCCAAAATATTAATGCGAGCTATGCACTTAATAATGTATGTACCTACGTCCTATGTAACTACGGTAACTTTAGTGTATCTTTACGAGTTCATTAAGATACACTTGATCGTAAAGATACATAACATTAGGATAGTTATCCTAATATGATAAATGTGAAACTTGGTGAACATGTTTATAGTTTTAAATGTTGTTGCTAAGTCACGTGAAAAGTTTCATTCAAAGTTGTAACGGTATTTAGCTGTCATTGAAGCTTCAACACACCCTGTCCTACCCGGTATACAATTCATAGGATTTATACGGGCAAAGCCGCGGGCAGAAACGAGTAATAAATAATGGCTAAAATTACAGTTTGTATTATATTTGAGTACCGAGACTGACATGTTTAAGGATTCTCTTTCGTCCTTTTATTTGCTATATGTTCAGAATATGCTTTGCTTGCCAGTTCGCGCAAACTGTGTTCTGAAGCAGCTCCTAGTTCTTTCACCATATTACTGAAGTGACCCCCTTCATTCTGGAGAAGTTCGTGTGGATGTCCTGATTCTATAATCTGGCCAGCTTCCATTACCTTTAATGTGAAGAAAATTATATTAAATAATAAAGCCTATTGGAGGGATTGGTAAACTGTTTAGATAGACGGATCGAATCTGCGGTCTACACTTCTAGACTTCTTACTAACGAGACATTTTAACAGAAGAATTTATTAGGAAATATTAAATCCTAAGAATTATTCCACGAGTTCTTAATTATTGTGTGAAAGGTGTCTGAAGTCTACCAATTGGCACTTAACCAGTGTTCTGAATTACGTATATTTTATTCAGCGACGAGGCCGAGTTCTGTATGAGAACAGATTGAAAAGTATGACGTTCTTGTAAATGTAGCGGTTGGATCAGTAGGTACTTGATAAGGATAGCAGTTTATTTGCTTACAATAACTCGGTCTGAGTCAGCAACGGTGTGTAGTCGATGAGCCACAGTTATGACAGTGCAGTCGGCAAAATGTTTCCGAATGGACTTCTGTATTAAAGCATCGGTACTGTAATAAAAAAAAACATGATTATGTCAACTAAGCTATGTAAGGGGTGTCAGAAAAGAATTTAACAATTGAATTGTTCATTTCTTTTTTTAAAAATTTAACTCCGTTAGTCTAAATTGACAAAATCATACAGAATACATTAAGGCAAATTTTAAATGTGGACTTGAACGACCGAGCTTGGCTTCAAGCTTCTCTACCTGTTCGTTTAGGCGGGCTCGGCGTTCGCAAAATTTCAGATGTCAGTTTACCGGCGTTCCTGGCCTCGGTTCATAGCACGAAAGAATTAACCAGGTACATTCTAGCACCCACACTGGTTAGTTCAGAAGTGTCATGTAAGACCGACGCCGTGAACGCCTGGAAAATGGCTTGTCAAAATACTGATTTGCCTACCAACCCATTCTCCCAAAGGCAGTGGGATAGGCCGCTATGCAACACGGTAAGAGAAAATCTTTTTACTACATCTGTAAGTGTTGCAGAGCGCGCACGTTTGCTGGCTGTGGGAGGATGGGAATCTGGTTTATGGCTTCAAGCACTTCCATCGTCCAACACAGGTACAATTTTGGACGATACAACATTCCGCCTCGCCACCTGTCTTCGTTTAGGTACCCCTTGTGTTTCTCCACATCGCTGTCATTGCGGAGAAGCCGTCGACAGTCTCGGACACCATGGGCTGTCTTGCAGCAGAAGCGCTGGTCGTATTTCACGACACGCTCAGCTAAATGACATTATCCGTCGTGCTCTTATCACCGCCGGCGTACCAGCAGTATTAGAACCCATAGGCTTGGTACGTGACGATGGGAAGAGACCCGATGGTATGTCTTTGTTACCTTGGAAAATGGGTAGGCCTTTGGTGTGGGATGCCACATGCGTCGACACCTTTGCGCCATCACATCTTCCGAGCACGGTGAGCTGTGCCAGTGCTGCTGCTGTAGCGGCGGAAAACCTCAAACGGCGTAAATACAGTAATTTAATTGGTAATTACGTTTTCGAGCCGTTTGGGGTAGAGACGCTGGGTTCATGGGGTCCGGGCGCTCGTGCGCTTTTTAGAGATATATCTAAGCGGCTAATCGACGCTTCGCGTGACCAGAAGGCTGGACTTTTTTTGGCTCAAAGAATCAGCATTACCATTCAGCGTGGCAATGCTGCCAGTCTTCTGGGCACACTCCCGGTCGACAGCGATGCTGAGAAATTTTACGACGCTGCCTAAACCGGCCATCCTATTTTTTATTAATTTTTACAGTCCCATATTTTGTTACTCTTCATTTTGTTCTATTTATAAGTGGTTAATTTTGTTAATATTAGTTAAGTTGTAAATTATGATTGTTGCTTTCACTACTATGAATTATATTATCCAGATATAACGATGAAAGTATTGTCTCTGACGTCAGATCCGGGGGGCCGAATTGTTTTAATTAAAAATTAATACCTACTTTGCTTGTTCTTTACTCTGCTTATTCATTTGAAAGACTGAATAGAATGTTGTAGAGATAATTAATTTAAAACTTTAAACAAGTGACTTTTTACCAAATGTATATCTTGGGCGTAATGGTGAAGTAGACCAAATATACAGCCGCCATTCGTTGTCAAATATCTATAGGTAGGCAATCCTGCATATATCTACATTAGTTTCAATCATTGTTATAATACATTCAGGGAAACTCAAGTAGGTCTATAGTAAAACTATGGTTATAACTTACGTCGGGTCGACGTTAGCCGTGGCCTCGTCCAGCACGAGCAGTTTGTTGTGCGCGAGTGCAGCTCGCGCCAGACACAGCAGCTGGCGCTCGCCCGCACTAAAGTTCGAGCCGCCAGACGCTACGGGCGCTGATAGAGACATCACATTATTTTTTAGTTCCACCTAAAACCAATCAAAAGTCGATCGCCAATATGCATTTACATGAGAGGTAGTAGTTGCTTACGTTTATGTAATACAAAATTTTGCCCGCGGCTTTGCTCGTGTAAATGTAAGTTATGTTGGTTAGTAACATTAGGTACTTTTTTTTTCTGGATGAAAGTTACCCCAAGTCCTTTTCTGTTCCTCTGAAAAGCTGTTTGCGAAATTTCATGATGATCGGTCGAGTAGTTAAGGCGTGAAAGTGTAACAAAGAAACAAACGCACATTCGCATTTATAATAGATAATATTAGTTAGGATATAAAATCTAATTCTAACTACTTATTAGTCGGCGTGAAAATTGCACACATATTTAGGAAAGACAGATCTAATCAACAATTTTAGAGGTTTCAGGTTCTGCTAAATGGGAGAATTATGTGGTGGGTAGGCACTGCAGTTCCTACAGTGTCTTAACAAAATTGTTAAATTACTTAACCGAACCACATATGGGTCAAAAATCAAAATCAAAATCAATTTATTGACAAAATAGCTTCGAAGTTTACACTTTTTCAGTGGCCCCACACTAGGCAAGCCTGTCCTGTGGGTGCCTGATGTATTTCACAATATTACAGGTTACTACATTTTTCGGCCGAATTTGATTTTGTTATAAGAGTACATAAATTAAATTAAAAAAAAAAACCTAATAGTTAATTGACACTATGACATTGGAAATGAATAAACAAAAGTAAAATTTAACAATTTAGCTAAATCATATGTGTGATGGTGTGAGTGAATAAATGTATTATAAATTATATGAATATTATAAATATATATATTATTATGAATAATCTTATATATACATATTATACATAATTATTATATTATATACAAGCGATCAGAGTAGGCTTGAGTTTACTTCATGCTAGGTGCACTAAAAGGTTTTCTGTGTCGTCACATGTAAGGGAATGTAACCATTTTGAGATTTTATGCTTGGCTTCTTTCACTGAACACTCTTTTATGCCACATGCATTGGCTATCTTATTGTAGATGTAGTGGTCTATATACGGGCTGAAGCGTCGGGCAAAGCTTGTGTTTATTGTAAAGGCTGGCAGTCTATAAACACGTCGTTCAAGAAGGCTTGGATATTCTTCGGATGTAATGACTCTGCGATGGGTTTTAAGTGCTGTTATTAAGATAAACAATTTACGTACATTCAGAACCACACTTTCCAAATATAATTTATGTGTAGGATATCTGAAAGGTCTTTTATACATTGTTTTTAACACGGATCTTTGAGCTCTTTCCACTTGCAGCATGGCAGTCTTGGCTGCACTTCCCCAGCTTCCTATACAGTATGTAATTAGAGATTGCGTTAATGCGAAGTAAACCGATTTTAAGGTTTCTAAAGAAGCAGAGGAGCGGAGTAATTTCATGATGTTAGCTGTTTTACGCACGCGGTTTGATAGGGAGTTTATGTGTGATTTGAAATTTAAGTTATGGTCGAGGATCACTCCAAGGTACTTACACGTTTCGGATTTTATTAGTTCCACACAGCAACAATGTAAGTGGTCATTACATAAAGGCTCATGAAGTCTAATGCCGAGTGTATCAATCGGAGCCGATGTGGAGGTGTTGTATGATATTCTAGTTTATTTCTTAAAACAAGAGTTCAATAGACTACTCCTGTCACTGTACCCTTGATATTGCTTTTGTCAATACTCGATATCAGGCGCGCTGCTAACTTGCCTGGTAGAAGAGGCAATAAAAGTTACAAATACGGCAATTTTTCGGTGTTTGCGTCAATTCACATCGGACGAGTATAAAACACGTAATCAAATGATATAAAAAGTACCTGTTCCAAAGCTAGCCATATATCAGCATCTGGATACTCTTCAAAAGGATCCACATTGTAACGTAAGCTCGCCGAAAACAGAACTGGCTCTTGAGGAATGATGGAAATCTTTGATCTTAGACCCTGTACCAAAACAAAGAACAAAAAGTAAAATTCGACATTTTGACATATCTAAATGTTCCATACATTTATAGGAATACTAGCTTTGGCCCGTGGCTTTGCTCGCGTAAATGTAGGTTAGCTTGACACCCTAATCTCCTAGGGGTATGAAATATACTTTACCACCTATTATCATACCTACCAAATATATATAAAAAATTCATAAAAATCGGTCGAGCCGTTTTGGAGAAGTATATCACAAACACCGTGACGAGATTTTTATATATGTAGAAGTAATGATACCTTGAGGGTAAGCTTCTCTGTATCAACTTCATCGATAAGTACGTTGCCTTCAATAGGTGCCAGTCGGAAAAGGGCCGAAATCAAAGAAGATTTGCCAGCTCCAGTGCGACCCACTACGCCTACCTAGGGACAGAAAAATGTATTATGTAGATTAATTATTATCTTACCTAATAATTATGACTTGTTTCAAGCCTACAGTTTGCATTAGACTGATAAAGGGCAAATCCGAGGTCTTGTTCTCTTTTTAGGAGATCGGATGTTTACTATTTGGCCTGTCGAGCACTCAAACAGAGCCGAAAAGTCTTACCAAAAGAAAGTCTCGAATATTCAATATTCTGATTGTGATTTTAATGCTATTATATTGAGTAGTCGTTGTCGACCACATACAAAATTTTAAGACTGAGGTTATAGTTAGACCAATGCTCAATGTCGATCAATAGCACGACCAACCAGTTCCGTACAACCTAAGAAATATTTCGAGACCCAAAAAAGGATTGAAATGTGTAATAAGTAACTAGATACTGTGTTAAAGCGTATAAATTATGTACTTCGATAGGATACATTGACGAAAAGTATTACATATTTAGTTGGTTATATTTATACGAAAAACATGACATTATTGAAGACTTACTTTCCACCCGCTCTCCACTTCAATATTAATATTCTTAAGCACAGGTTCGGCATTCTCAGTATATCGTAATGAAAGGTCCTTGATAACGACACGTCCCTTTTGTGGCCAGCCTTCTGGTGGACTTGAGCCTCCTTTCTTCTCTTGAGGTAAAGAAGTGTACTGTATGATTCGTTCTACGCTTGTCATTTGCGAAACAACTTCAGTGCCTTGTTTTATGCCGTACTGAACCATATTTACCAGAATAAGCGCCTGACTGATAGCCAGACCTACGTTACCGGATTTTGTTGTACCTGTGACCAACATACAAAAGAATAATAATACTCATAAAAAAATCCTATTGCAACGCGACGTATGTAGAGTATAAGGTTCATTTTAACAAATCGAAAATATCGCATTGAATATCAAACGGTCAGCTATGATGAATGTTTAAATTAAATTATTTAAATATTGACGAATAATTCTTCAAATACAAACTATCTATAAAATAACATCTGTAAGTACTTACCATCGTCCAAAAACAAAAAAGTATATGCTACCACTACCACGTATGTAGCACAGATTATACTTAACCAGATAGCAAAAGCAGTGTTGGTAACTAAAGTTAAATACCTGGAAATTAAAATCAGCAGTTACCGAGTGGGTGACATAAAATGTAATCTTTGTAAGACGGAGACAGAGATTGGAGTTTGCATAGTTAGTCAGTCAAGTAGAGTAAATACTTAGTGTCTAGTCTGCTTGACTAGTAAAGAAGAGGTATAGGTATAGGTAATGGTGCTTACCACGCAGCCGTGTGGATATCTTGCTTGTCGTCAAACTGTCGCAGCAGCATGCGCTGCGCAGAGCTGGCGCGTACCGTGCTAAGGCCGCCCATCGTCGCCGTCACATGTGAGAATACTGGGCTTCGTGTCACGCCTTCCACTCTAAAAGTATTATGAGAACAGTGCTTCACGACAGCAAAATAATAATATATTTTATTAAATTAATTTTATAATATATATATATTATATTATAATATTATACTAAATAATTTTGTTTTTAATATCAAAAGCCTTTTATGGAACCATCTTGCGTCATTTGTAACATTTACAATTATTTTATATTATTCTAAGAAATTGTTTGTTTTTAATATACAACATGAATATCTTTTAAAAAGATCACCATCACCATATGTTTGAATTTCTTTGGACGAAGCATGCGATAGCTATCTTCATCTTACATCAACATTTTTAATAAGGTAAAGGCTTTAATGCTCACAAAATATAATCAATCAATCAGCTCACCACAATCCACTGCTGGACATAGGCCCCATTACCAGGCCCCATTACCCAGAACTGCCGGTCTTCCGCCAAAAGTCTTCACAAAATATAATAATTCACTAAAATGTTGTACCTTTTGATAGCCTGTGCCGTAACGAGATACATTGCTGTCCAGAAATACATAGCCACTGCGCAGGCGCCGGTAGTCAGCATCATATAAGGATTCACTATCGCTACCATCACTATTATACCGAGCATCACCATGAATATCTGTACAAAATAAATATATATATATAAGCATATTTATATCCAATTCAAGAGTTTGCGCAATTGGTCTGGCGTACTGTATTAGCTACTAACGGCAGAATAAATACTTTGTATTTTACATGTCTTGTTGCATAATTGTGTATGTGGAAGCTGAAGGGTAATAAACTAATCAGTATAATTATTAGTAGTAATATTACCACATAGTATCCTTCTCATGATCAAATATTATAATATTGACATATTGTATGCAGTAGATTTTATTTTCGTAATGGGAACTTTTTGTGAATATTTGGTAGTAGTCACTATTTGGATTTGTGTCTTAATACCTAATTTAAAATAAATATTTCCTGTGTTCTTTTAATATTTACCGTAAGACTGTCTAAAGCCATTCTAGGCAAGACCTCGTCAACCATACCCATGTCCTTGGAGAACCTGTTGAGGATTCGTCCCGAAGGATTGGTGTCGAAAAACCTCATAGTTGCGCTCATGATGTTACTAAACATCTGATTGTGAAGTTTTATGGAACTGCGCATACACGTCCATAGAAAAAGAAACGATCTGAAATTAGAAGACAATAAATTAGACTCCTTAATTGTCATAATAAGTAAATATGTAAAGGTTCATAAAATAATAAAAGAACATCGCAGCGGGCAATAGTAATCTGTTTTAATTTTGAATCATACTGTCACACTTAAAGATGTATTTTGACTTAAAAAGATTATATCAGAGAGTGCTTTTGGTCTTATTAGGAATTTACATTACATTAATGGTAAAAAGAAAAAATCATCAACTCTGACAACTCTCAAATAAGCGGCATCTGAGAGTCGACTTTCTTTCAGTACCTATCCATTATTTTAATTACTAAAGATTAGAAAGAGAACCTTATGAACGACAGCCCGGGCTTGTAGGACACATCTTATCTTATCTTATCTTATGTGGGGGCCAGGCAGTGCAGACCGGCGACACTTCGACCCAGTGGGATCTTTTGTGTTGACACTCTCCCAATAACGACTGCCATTACATAGATGTTCATGGCAGCCGGGACCGACGGCTTAACGTGCTTGTAGGACACATACTCAATAAAGCTAGTATAAGTATTATAATCCATAAACGTATGAAGAAAATATTTCTACTAACCGTACTGTTGTGAGAACAATGCATCCAATTATCGCAGCTCCCCAAACATAAATATAGAATATATTATTAATTTTATGCGGAACGCCAATAACCGAAGTTAACAAATCAGTCTCTACAGGTGACGCTGTAGATGATTCAGGTGTGTTCACTGAATTATTTGTTACAGCATATTCTGTAGCATTTAGTTCTGCTTCTGTGATGTTAAACTTTAGGAAGTTTGAAGATACGTTGTTGGGAACATCGTATCTATATTCGGCTTCAACGTCGTTCATCCTGCAATAATATTTTATTTATTACAATGATTGATTGAATACATAAGTGGCCTAGAACGGTCCCTTGTGGTACTCCAATACATATACATACATACATAATAATAAGACTAGATATTAAATAAAGATCACTACGAGTCATGACATAAAATGTGAGTCATGAGTGTTTGATAACAGTTTTCCATCAGCTATCGAGCATCAGGGCTCCTGTAATAGGTACCAAGTCTCTATATTTTTCGAAGGAACAAGGGTGGAAGGACCGGTTGATTTACGCAAATGTACGTCATGGACTATCAAGGTAG
Source organism: Catocala fraxini (assembly GCA_930367265.1). Classification (NCBI taxonomy): domain Eukaryota; kingdom Metazoa; phylum Arthropoda; class Insecta; order Lepidoptera; family Erebidae; genus Catocala; species Catocala fraxini. The sequence goes on from OV884039.1 coordinate 10,438,477, forward strand.
GCATGATACAGGTTATTAGTTACTGGATTTTGCCCGCGGCTTCGCTCGCGTACATGTACGTTCGGTTAGATTAGTAACAGTACTTCTTACCGGATGAAAGGTACCCTATGTCCTTTTTATTTACCTGCCAACGGTTATGCGAAATTTCATGATGATCGGTTGTATAGTTAACGCGTGAAAGTGTAACAAATAAACAAACAAACTCACTTTCGCATTTAAAATATTATTTAGGGTTATATACTTATGAAAATGGTCACAATTTTAATTTTAAGAAATGGATGTAAAGGTGGAATAATTACCAGTGTGTTAGCCAGAGATCGCCAGCAGACGTAATGACTTGTGCGATGAAAATAGAGAGAACCATGGTCGTCAGTAAACAGTAACCATTACCAGCAGTGAAGTATTTGGTGTAAACAGACGCCGGTACTCGACCTACAATCAATCACAAATCTATTTTCATTATCATGTTATTCTGCAGCAAATTGTCTTCTTTGAGTACTAGAAGTCATCTCTTATAAGATTATTGTTGCGTCTGTATTTTGTTTCTGTTCGCGAAAATTGTGATTGGCTTACTAATACTATTTATTACCTACATATTCTCAATAACTGTAAGTTTCTAAAACCTAAATAAATAATAGATAATTTGGCGTTCATGTTTAAGTACGATAATCCTTCTCTGTAAAAGAATACGCGCATAGCATTGAAAAGCAAAAAGAAAAAATTGAGATTGGGCTGGTAATTGATAAACGAATTCTCCAGGTTATCGCGGTGTCTTAATAAAATAATGTACGGTATCTTTCACATGTGTCGATTATATTACAGTTTATCGTATAAGGTATTACCTACATAATGTCACCGGTTAGTTGATTCAGGCATTTGGTGTGTGTGTGTGATCGCTGAAGTAGTTTCAGTTCCAGCGACTCAACCACCATACCATCAAGGTAGGAATAGGCACATCATAGTAGGTTTAGTCGGTAATATTTGAGATGTTCCATCTTTCCCCGGGTGAGCACGACATAACCTTTCCCTCCCCCCTCTTTTTTCGCAAAGAGGTATGCGTAAATGCTATCTCCCATATTAAAAAAGGATATTTAATGTGTACCTAAGTTATACTGGATATCTGTATTTGCTTATCATACATTTTATCTACGCAGACGTTTTTTAATCAACTTTTTGTGGGTATTAAACTATTTATAATGTGATGAGCAAATCTTTGATCTAACACACTTAAATTGTTTGTATATTTCAGCAAATATCTGTGTGAACAGATGGCAATTAATTAAATATAATATGTACATACATAATATATTGAACAAAGTAAATAAGGATCTGTATTTAATCCTCGAAGTACCAAATTGTACATTTTGTATGATAAAAATCCAGAATCAAAATACAAATATCACGATAAATATTGAAAGTATATTTTTTTAATTCTCTATAATCATAAATTTAAACTCTTCAGTCCCTTTAATCGTCATAATGTCGGTCAATAGTCTTATTTATGTAACGAAAAAGCGCTACATGGAAAGCCGCATGTTGGACTGCAAAAGTATAAACCTGGAGAGAGGAAAAATTTCGAACAGTTTCACATTTACTATCGTGCGTCACAAACGTTATAAATTAAACAAAAATTAACTATTACGTTTTAAAGGATGATGGCAAATATACTGCGAAAGTCAATAAACGAACATAATTGTTTTTTTTTTGGTTCGCAAATCTGGATACAATCTAACGATAGTACAATGGTATTTATCATATCTTAATAAACTTACGTTAAGATGTATCCTACTAGATCCAAACACTACATGATTATAATTATATGACATACATATACATTATCAACGAGTAAAATAATGATGCTGGTACATTCTTTGTTTATTAGTGCAAAATATAAACACTGTAGAACTTAGTATGCTTTTTTATCCAGTCATGGTTACGTACCCGTAGTTAATATTATCTAATCTACTGCATATTGCACAATAACTAGTATAATTAATACAAACGGGAAAGTACTTTAAATGACTCAATCAAAACAGACCACTCTTTAGTTATTACTTTAATTAAACTCACCTGTTCCAGATACCTCTTCAATTTCTGCCTGATCTTTTCGCCGTTCATCTATCTTTTCGCCATCAGGCACCGTGCTAGCTGCGCGTGACTGAAAATCAAAATAATAAAACAATAGGTTCTGTTCTTTTAGTCCATGCCTACTCATATTATACTCGTAAATAAAACTGTAATTAGGTCTACGCAGTGTACTATAGCCTAAAGTTCTAAACTCTCTGATTATAGAAGAAGCGCGTGCCTAGTGGTATGTATGTATCTTATGTGGGGGCCAGTCAGTGCAGACCGGCGACACTTCGCCCCAGTGGGATCTTTTGTGTCGACATCTCCTTATAACGACTGCCATAGATGTTCATGGCAGCCAGCACCGACGACTTTAACGTGCTCTCCGAGGCACGGAGCAGGCGATAATTATCAATCAATACGCACATAATTTCGAAAAGTCATATAACTTCCAAAAGTCAGAGGTGCGCGACGTGGGTTCGAACCTGAGACCCTCTGCTTTGCAGTCTGTTGGTCTCCCCACTGAGCTATCGCTGCCTAGTGGTATAGATTAGAGAACTAATATTTATTGACATACCTTGGTTGAGTTGCTGCGCGTCATTGCTTCGAGATCACCTTCAGCTTCATCGTTATCCTCCACCTCTTGTAGTAATTCTGCGAACATCGGTGTAGTGGATACCTCCTCAAACGTACCTTGAGTCTCAATCTCACCCTGAAATAACGTATAAGGAAATACGCAATTACTATAGTTCGCTTACTATGTTATATTTCCAGATAATGATGTGTATTAAATGTTAAAATTACAATTGCTTATTGTTTGTCCTTGTGCGACAATTATGTATCCAGCAACATTCATCAAGTAAAATTCATTAAAAGTAAAAGAAAATTCACAGTTAGGTGAGTTACAAAAAAATTCGATGCTCTACACCATAGTCCCTTGCTATTTGCCTATACATTGATCATCTGTACTTAAGCGTCATTAGTCCTTGTGTTGAAGCTTCAGTCACTCTACTCGCCGCATGGACATGGTGCAAGGTTGCGGTCTCTTGTAGGTTGAACTGATGAAATTGTGAATGTATCATTCACAGTCGGGAACCTCTAGATTTGAATAACCTAACTTATGTGGGTAGTACTCACATGTCGTAATATTACAATATTGTCGGCGCCCTTGAGGTGATGCAGTTGGTGCGTGACAAGAATTCTTGTTAAATCGCTAAGAAGTCCTTCAACGCATTCGGAGACCAAATGTTTGCCGACATGGGTATCCACTGCTGATAAAGGATCGTCCAAAAGATACAAGTCGGCCTAGAAAGTAAATAATTTCAACATCATTTACAGTCATGATAAGTATATCGTCTGTTTATATTTGTGTTCCTGGCAGAATCTACGAAATTAATCTATTGATGCAATCTTTACTTCAACGTATTATATTTAGCTCGAAATGGTTTAAATACCATTCGTCTGAATCTTATTCCATTAAGCGACTTGACCAATTCAATAAATCAATCAATAAATGTTTGTTTGATTGATTAAGCAATTTATTATCGTCATATAAACTATTTACGTACTTGACGCGGCAATGGTTAGTAAAACCAATTTTATTCAAAGGTAGATTGTTGTACTAGTAACTTTTAAAGTCTGTTAAATAATCAATAACTTACCTCTCTATAGCAAGCGCGAGCAAGTCCTATCCTTGCTCGCTGTCCACCACTAAGACTGACTCCTCTCTCGCCGACCAAGGTTGAATCACCATGTGGCAATAATTCAAAGTCTCTTAGTAAGGCACATGCTTTCACTACCTGTAAAGAAACAATTCGATTGAAATGTTTCTCGTATGATAGTGTTAAAGTTTTAAGGCACAGAGAGAGCTTCAACAGCCTAACTACCTAATCGTCGGGATATTTAGATTTGTTGAATTAAAATAATAACGGTTATTTGTAATTCACGACATATTTTCGTGATAATCTCGCTACTTTCAAACGTAGTGGGATCATAGTCCTTGATCCAGCTCATTCAAAGCTAGTAAATAGTTAAAACATATTTACCTTTTTATATCGAACGCGTTCATACGGCAAACCAAACAATATGTTTTCCCGAATGGTAGCGACAAACAGCCAAGGCTCTTGGCTAGCATATGACACCTTTAGCCCGCCAAAACTAACCGTGCCTTGTTTCGGCGTCAGCTCCCCGAGTATTAATTGCAGCAGTGAAGACTGCAAAATACAAAATATTATTGCAGTTAGGAAAACGGAACGAGTCCACGTTATAAATGCCCTAACGCGCGGTCTCCATCTTGCATAGTATATATTTCAGTTTGTCAGTCGACAATGACGAAGATCATAGGGTTAGATAGTACAATCTTCTTTAAAGTTCTACCATTTTATTTAAAATTTTATTTCAAGAAGTGGTATGGATGTATTTACATCATGTACGCGGTCGCACGTCAGCTTTTCTTATATTCTAACAAATATTATAAATGCGAATGTGAGTTCGTTTGTTGCACATTCACGCCTTAAATACTCGATTAATCATTATTAAATTTTATACGTTATCAGGGGTACAGAGAAGGTTAACGGATACCTTATCTCCAGGAAGAAATACTATTTCCAAGCGATAGAAATTTATATATACGTTGTGGACAAAGGCCAGGTTAAGAGCACCTTGAACCGACGGGCGTGTATGAGGAATGTGATGAAAGTGAATGAAGCCAGGAAAGTGTGTCAGGATCGTAGCAAATGGAAATCCGTAGTCTCTGCCTACCCCTCTGGGCAATAGGCGTGAATCTATGTATGTATGTATGTATGTAGAAATTTATTGATTAACGCGAGTGAAGCCACGGGCAAAATCTAGATACGTATACGTAACGGCTACGTAATGTCATTATTATTTTAGAATTCATATCATCAACCATTAACTGCTTTTATTATTTAAAAGCAATTTACTCATTTTTGATTCGTTTCATTGGATTATTACAATAAATAATGAATGTTTATTCTTTGTTTTTGGTTCTAGTATTTATTTGTATAATATGAATGAAGATTCTTACTTTGCCAGATCCTACGGGTCCAGCGACACCTATAAATTCTCCAAGCTTGGCTGTCAACGTGATATTCCTCAAACTATCGACCACAGACTCTTGAGTCCAACTCGCTGAAACACCAAGTATTGTAAGTTCCATCGGCTTTGATTCCTCAACATGATTTTCTTTTTCGTCTGCATCAGCGAGTAAAGGTTTCGCATCGGTTATAATATTGTTAGTTGAAGGCTTTGATTCCTTTTCATCTAGGAGTAAGAATTCCTGGAATTACCAAAGGAATTTTGTATTTCGATAATTTGATTTGCGTATAATTAGCATTTTGATTCACGAACTCATAAAGTTGCGGCAAGCAAATTAGATATTTAGGATATCATGTCATAAACTTTTGTGTGTTGATATCGTGACTATAGTTCTTTTTTTTTAAATCCAGGTCCGTTGGTTGAACTTTATCATTAAAATACTACAAACAGAGCAGAATTTATGGGAAAGCAGTGCTGAATCTCCGTGTAAATATTATACGGTGCTTCCACATTTTTGTTGCCCAGGGCCTCCGCCTCTAAATCTGCCCAATCTCTACTAACATATCTCAATTTCGCCCTTAAAACCTTATTAAAATAACGATGACGTTGGCCCACCACAAATATTTAATTACTTAAAGATGTATGTACCTACCTCTACTCGCTTGATAGAAACCATTGCTTCAGCCAAGAAAGCCAATCCTAATGGGAACTGGATGTTGCAAGCTAACTGCATAAGGTTGAAGTATTGTGCTAATGCAAAAGCAGTCTGAGCCCTTATGTCGCCGCCAATCAGCACGAAAGTGACAATAGCCGTAAACAGAATAAACCTTTCTGTAAAAACGCCAAGTGCAATCGTAAAACCCTTCACAATGGAGGTTTTTAATACGAAGCTGACTTCAAGCCTGTGAGAAGAAAGTATTACTTATAAACATAGGTATAGTACATGACATGTCTGATGTACGGATAAGCAAGCAGTCTTGTTACCGTGTACCGACGATTGCTTGCGAATGCCCTATCCTAGGGTACTTTCGAGGTCGAGGTCTTTATACAACGAATGCTCTAATATGAACCACCATATGTTGTATTTGCGCATATATTGTGTCTTTACCTATTTAACAAAATGCTTTATAGGGTAGACAATGTTGTCAAGCTTTTCATTTTCGTTGTTTTACCTATTGTTGGCAATATCAAGGCTGTTTTTACCTGTAGCTGTGAAATCATTCAAGTAATAAAGTATTTTTACTTCTAGTACTTACTTTCGTAATCTATTGACTAGCTTTTCGAACGGTTTCTCCCACGCATACATTTTGATAACCTGCACTCCGTTTACCAGTTCGCTCATTACTTTTACTCTTTCATCGGTACGTTTTGCTATCTGCCCTCGATAAGTTCCTTGAACCTTACTCAAATATACTGGAAATAGGTAAGAACATATAATTTAATCTTGCGTAAATAATAATAAAACGATAAATATGATGCTACGCAAACTAAGCTAAGATTATTTTATCATTTTAACGTTAGAAATCTCATAATACAGAATAAACATATGTAGTATGAAGTGTAGGACAACTCAGCATGATTACTACGATCATATAGATAACATACTCGTGCTTATGATGTCACCGGTAAATAGACTACGGGGCAGACTAAGTGAGGTGTGGATAAGACCGCATGAGGTGCAATAATATCATTCACAAGAGGAATATTTGATAAATAATTTTACGTTCTATTATTCTATATTGTAAAAATAGAAAGCGTGAATTTGTAAGTAGGTATGTATGTGGAGAGTAATCTACGAAATCTTTGCACTTAAAAAATATTTCTCTATTTGAAAGGTACTTTTTTCAGATGGGCTGTATAGGTTAACCCGGACGAGCTGCTAGCTGCTAGTTATGAATAATTTGTCTAAATTATCAAATATTTATTTAATCTGGCACATCTATTATGATTAATACCATTATCGGTCATGTTGCCCTGATATAGCGGGTGGAGGAAGCTCTATTTCATTAGTTACCTTGTACGAAGAGTGTTTGCAAGAAAATGACGATTAAAGCTGCAAGAGTCGCAATCCCAATGTGCTGCCATATCAAACACGAAACTACGATGACGACTATAGGCATAGTCCATGTGTAGTTCAGAAATGGTGCCACCAGGTCGAAGCGGCTGACGTCGTTGGACATCAAGTTTACTACTTGTCCTGTCTCCGTCTTACCCAAACCAACGTGATTGAGTTTCAAGATCTGAAATAGGATTACAAATTATTTTGATAGGAAGCTATAGTCATTTAATATAAATAAAGCCCTCCAGACGAATTTCGGTTACGGCGGCCAATTTTAACGGTAACTGGCCATCTGCGTAGGAGATACTATAGTGCAGAAGTATAAGCACGAACGCAAGTGCATTATCTGTTCCCTAACTCTCATGATCCGATGGAAGGCAATCCAACCCGACCGAAGAGAGAGCAGGTGCAGGACCAACGGCTTTACGCGTTGTCCAAGGTACGAGGGTGTCCTAACACTGCCGACTTCCTAACTCCGGCTTTTGTTGGTCCGACACGGAATTAAAATCTCTCGGATTTGAATCATGCAGTGCAGTCGCATTCACTACAGCTACGCCACGGAGGATTTATCTCAATAATCTGGATGATCGCTTAGTCGTTGGATTACCGATTAAGGTGTAGTGATTAATTTCTTTATTTACGGTCTGCTAACAAATGTAACAATAAAGCCTTGGCTTTGTAGAATATCATCCAATTATAAGCAAACACTAAATGCACTTAAAATTATTGATCCATTGTATTATCGATGTGACATATCGTTAATGCATTGGATCAAACTCCTGCTCAATACAGCATCGAGCCCTATTGACTTTTTCAGCTAAACGAAGAAATAATGTGCCTTCAAGCTTTTCACGAGTATGTATCCATCCATTAAAACCTACATAACGATTTTTACTATCTCTAGTATTTTAACTTTTATTCCATCCCTATTTTTGTAGTATTGCAAAATATCATAAGCAATGGTAAGAACGAGCCATACACTATGTAGACCTAGTATAAATCGCTAAATAAAATTTGAAAGTTAGGTATTGATTGCATCTTTCTTAGAGGCTTCTGTTCTACTTACTTTTCTGTACATCAATGAACAGCAAGCTATTCGTACTCTCATTCCAACTCTGCCCTGACCCAGTTGAGTGTGGGAGAACATCAAAGACGACGTTATACTAAACAAGTTCATCAGAAAGTTGTAGATATGAGCTGTGCGATAGGTTCCTGGAGTTTTCTCTTGGGAAAAATATTCTATGAATACTGCTAATGTGTAAGGAATCAAGGGCCTGCAACAAAAGTTAGACAATATAGCTATAGTTACAGCATTTGTTACATACGCGAGTCATTCCATAATACATTGCTTCAATGTCCAAAAGCTTATTTAGTCCCTTTTTGGCAATTAAGGCCTCTTTTTCTCTCGCCCGTATAGTGATTTATCTGTTACAAGAAATAAGCACAATTACGTTTGCAGCCGATTATTCAAGTTTTCTGGTGGGCAATTGTCAGTATTAATATGGTATTCGGAAATGTGTCCTGCGTTCAGCAGCAGGATCACAATGATGGGTGCATGTGCGTAAAAGTGTTACGTGAGCACTTATCTCGCACTTAACGTATGATAGATATCTATACATAAATAATTGAGTAACCATTTAAGTGAAAAATACAAAAACTTGCCTAAACTGCCTCCTTGAGAACAACTTAAGAATATACTAATACGTGAGGACGCTGTTCAGTAATTTCACGCGCCTTTTTGTTCAGCCTTAAAAGACATATATATTATAGAGACGGTAGTATACAGAAAAATATCTCGAATGTAGATAGGTCGGTAGCAAATAATCTGCTGAATACACTGGCAGTTACTATGTCTCAAAAGCCAGTATTACCGGTTTGCTCTCGTATCAGGGCAAAGAAATAGCGTGTATGTGCTTGTGCGAAAGGATATATTCACAAAAGCACAAAATAAAGAGTTCATACTCTTCTTAACTATGAATACGTATTCACTCACCATATGACGATAAACATAAAACCAACTAATAAACCCCACAGCATGTATTCAAACCAGAAGGTTCTTACGATTGCCTTCGTGAAAGAGGGTATTGAGCCAAATTTTCTTGCATTTTCTATTTCTATCTCCCAGGCTTGTTCTAGGCGGTCGCCAAGACGTCCTGACTCGTCGCCTCTTCGGGCTTGCCACAGGTCAGACATGGTGACACCATGTTTTTTGCCCTTGCGAAATAGACTAAAGCTCCACCTGAAAAATAAACAAAAGAAAACATGTGTAATTACGTTTGAGAAAATCTGATACATCGTCCAGTGCTTCTGAGCATGCCCGCTTGCTGGCTGTGGGGGATTGGTAATCAAACTTCTGGCAGTTTTCTGGGAACGATGCAATTGACAGCAAATACGAATGAATATTACGGAGCATTTTTGTTTTTTATATTAACATTGTTGACAAGGTGGACCAACGTCGCGGGTAAAGAACGCAGGGGTGGTTGGATGCGGGTGGCCCAAGACCAGTCTGTGTGGAAAATCTTGGGGTAGGCCTATGTCCAGCAGTGGACGGCTTTCGGCTGAGATTATGATTGTTGTATAATTATGTTTGTGTAATTGTTAAAAACATGCTTGTATTACAATATGCATTCATGTCTGTATATCCACGAAGAAGTATGTAGAGCCGTACTTCATCCACATTTCTTTTGAGCCTACGTTTTGAGTCTCACGTCCCAGTACGTTTAATAGGGAGTGAGCCTATAGCAGTCTACCTCGGCATTTTGTCAGAAAATCAGAAATTCCCGATGACACTCTGTCCACTAAGTACTGGACCTTACGACAGCATGCCAACATAAAAACAGTACTTAATGGTAATCAATTTGTATTTTATTGAAGTAAATTCAATAAAATACAAAATAATATAATAAAATAATAAAACACACACACACACACACACACGTATCGATAGATTAGAGGCATTGAGAAAGAAAAAGGGTAGGTACTTTTAAAAATTGTGGTTCATAGCTACTTAGTCATAACTACGAAATGCCTGCGATACAATGCACAGTTGTGTAATTATTGCCAATCCTAAACTGTTTGTACGGCCTAGTTGCATTTAGCTCGTTATCACAATATGTGTGCGTATACAAGGTTATTTTAAGTTACTTTAGACTGGCTTGCTGTTTCACTAATAATAGCAACGCCACAGGAACTGTAAATTTTTTAAGGCGACTCTTGCTTTAGAATTGATTCCTGTGTCACGGGTACTTTACAAACAACGAACAAGAAGAACACTCAGACGTGGCACAACTGTTTGTCATTTTTTGATCACACATGTTTTTGTCCCGTGTAGGATTCAAGACCATAAAACTAGGCGCGGCAGAAGTGATGAGGCGACCATTAAACCCCTACGCCATCCGTGCAGTTATAAAAAGATTTCTGTCTACAGCTCGTAAACATTATATATGCAAAATATTATGCTGATCTGTTACTCCGTTCCTACGTAAAAAAGGACAAACCCACAAACAATTTCTTTTTATAATATAAGTAGTAGTACAAGAGTAAGCAGCGATAGCTTAGACTAGAGGAGTCTTCCTCTAGTCTAAGCTATCGCTGCTTACTCTCGTACTCGCTTGACTGCCACGGTCTTGAGTTCGATCCCAAGGCGAGCGATGTAAATTACTATTTAATACGCGGCACATAACATCGAAAAGTCAGAGCGCATCTCTGACTTTTCGCAAAATCTGTATGTCTGAGAGATTTCTATAATATTCTCAAAGATATGTGAAGTTTACCAACCTGCACTGTGGTCTATGGCCTAAGCCTTCTCAAACGTAGAAGAAACCTGTGCCCAGCAGTTAGACGGTTTAATACAAAGCTGTTATTATATTTATACAAAATCCCCAACCTAGGTAATTAAAGCACAGGAGTTTTTTACTGTATAGGCATAGTAATAAAATAACTCGCTAGATTGAAAGTGAGGCCATATTTTATTTTCTTATTTTCATAGGCCTTTTGGATCAGGTCGCCGCCGCGCGCCGCTTAGAACTGGACTTGTCATTATCACCTATCAAATAAGTATCTATAATTTCAGACTTACTAGGCTATATTAAATAGCCTTTTTTTTGTTTAACGTCTACTGATGAATATATATACATATGTCAGAGCGTCAATTAAAGCGTCGTATTTCTGTAATTGGAGTTGAATAAAGCGCCATCAATTGGTTTGTTTCGGAATGTCAAGCGTAAGCTTGAGTGTGGTCGCCATAGAGCCAATGTGTCAGTTGAATTGGCAGTTGAAGTGGCTGTCAGTGTCATATTGATATTATATAAGCGCTCGAGACTCGTGCGCGGTGTGCGCGGCGCATTCGGTGTGACGAACTCGCTGCGTTACGGATCAAATTAGAGATAATCACAGTCAACCTTTATTGTTTTATTTCTCTTGTATTTTCCTATCATTAGTATACGTACGAAGTTTAATACCACGCCTATATTTTGTTGCTTCATCATGTCAAAAGCGAGTTGCCGTCCTATTCTCCGACATATATAGGTACAGGCTGATTGGTAAAAGACTGGACATATTGAAGGAGAGTATTTAGGACTCGCTTCTGGACGCAAATATCTACAAAAAATAGGTACTTACTTAAAATTTGACCTAGTTAGCCAATAAAAACTTAATGTGCGGACACTCTTGGGCATATACCAAAGCTAAACAAAACCTCCGCTCCCGATCTTCGCTACCGCACCCTGTACTCATTTTTGCACCCCCGCCTGTCCATTTCTTATCAAATGTCATAGTCTGTGTCAGCTGTGTGCAACCCGCGCAGTGTCCACATTTTATGGATATTTCATACAAATTTTTATAAAGGTTTTCTTTGCAGGATACACAGTTTTTTTATTCTTTGATTTATAAATTACGTCCGACCATAAATTATCATGTCTTTAAGTATGTACAATATTTAACCAGTCACACTGCATATATGATGTATATATAAATATACATCCGTTGTCGTTATCTAAACTCAAAACTAATCTCTGTTATTAGGCATTTTAATTAGGTTAGTGGGAATACATACATATGTATGTATGTAGTCTCATAGACTATGTAGTCTCATGCCTTTTCATTTCGCATATTACACCTACATTTCACCGAACCCAAGACCTCATGCACAGCAGTCACATTCTCTAGCGCTGCGTCACCGAGCCAATTATAGCGAATAGTGTAAATCGCATATTTTGAGGGGCATATTGTACTTCAGTCATAGACATGAATTACATAGTTATAAGTAAATGACAGTCTCGGGACAAAAGTACCAAATAATAGTTAAGAAAATACCTTTTATTTATATTAATTTTAAATAGTATTGTACGAGCGCAAAAAGTATGTTCATCTTATTTTTTAGTAGGTACACCATTAGTTAGTTACATGCCGTGACATTGGTACATGATTGCTGTATCTAAATATGTAAATAGGTGTTCATTAAATGACTGCAATTAACACATTGAAATATGGACATTAACCTACTTTAATTAATACCTCCCGTGACATTGAAAGATAAAACCATATTCTTACTCCTCTTTTACCAAAGGGATAGAAAAGCTCATTGGCGTCTCTCGGAAGCAGTTCAGACTCCGTATCGGTATTCAGAATTTCTTAACAGAGAGTTCCAACACTTTGGCCGACTCGGGAATCGAACCCAACACCGCACGCACTGCAGTCGCATGCATACCGCTGCGTCTAGTAATATAAATATACGCGAATATTCTATAATTGGTCGTAATTTCCCGAGGTCCGATGGTCAAATGAACATTTGCGAGTGTTACCTAGATTTACCAAATTATTAAGATGTTTTATGTAGGTACCGGCTAATCCCGGCACTATAAATAAATAATTTCTGCCTCGCAATTGACTTTACAACATTTAAACAACGTACACAAAGAACACTAAGACATATTTGTATGATCCACAAATAATTGATTCAGACAACTATTTGTAGATCATACTTACAATTAATATTTCTCCAGTGTAAGGATTATATTCATAACAATCAGCGCAGTGGCAGGAGCGAGATGACCAGTTAAACTCTACGTCATTAGTGCAGTCACATCGTTTATAAATATTATAGATAAAAACGGGTGTAAGCTTTATTGGCTTATTTACGCTAGCACTATGAGAGTATGGGCCGGGAGGGTAAGACACCTACCTTTGTAAACTTTAGAATTGCACCGATTGCCCGAGCCTCCATAATAGCACCATCGCGCATCGGTAAAGCTGAACCCGCCTCAATATTTTATGCAGTGCCCCTGGGTACCACAACTTAACACTATGAACGCAAACTTTATTCGTCAGTTTATCACCATAGAAAATTATGGTTATTTAGATATATACTTTTATAAGCCCTCTACCGCACATTGTTGTATTTTAGGTATTCCAGTCTCAATTTACAAAGATCTTAGCGCATATTTTAATATTTTTAAAGTCGGCGCCCCTAAACATCGCGATGTTAACTGTGTCTTTCCACTAGCCAAATATTAAACAAGAGTCCCTACATTTCACGAGATAGTTAAGCGGTTACCGTAGCCTATTAAGGCTTTTAACGCTTAGAATACCTATGCTTATCAAGACTACGCCTATACTTATCTCAATGCATAACTGAAAATATCCAAACTGGTTCAGCCATTGTGGAGATTAACGTGCACAGATACCCAGATAAGCAGATAAAAAGTATGTTTATACTTTTATCATACGTATAGAATTATATTAATTTAAGACATTAAATAATACTTAACTATACTACGACAGACGGTGGTCTAAGTGGTTCCTTCACTGTTGTCACTACGCCGAGTATTTTGTGTATGATCAGCACACGGGACTAACATTTGTGTGATTCACAAATAGGGTGTACTTTGTGTCCATTATTTCAATGTTCGTAAATTACTAGATACAGAAATTATTCCTATTGCAGGATATGTCACTAACTTTAAAAAAATAATAAGTTGAACATAAACTTACGTTAAAAATATCCTGGCGAATACGTTGGCGTTGTCGTGTGGATTTTCGTCCTTCAATGCTACTTTGGACTCCATGTTGCACTTTCAATAACTTCTTCAACCAAGGTCATCAAGCATAATCACTAAGAGAACATATGTTTTAAAAGGCTCTATTTACGTAACGTGTTGAGCTATTCAAGCATATTTTCTCTAGCACTTGAAATATGTAAACAGTCTAAAGTTATTTAAAAATCAACAGCTTACGCCTGACTATACATCACGCCTTTGTTCGTAGCTTAAAAATAAAAACCCTATGCAATAATATACCGTACACGGCACCGTTATATATAGACATGAATACTGTTCTCATCTAGATTTTATCAATTAGTTGCTATCCCTTAGTAATAGTTTTTTTTTTCTAGACGAAAGGTACTCTATATCCTTTTCTGTACCCCTGACAACATGTCTGCAAAATTTCTTGCTGATCGGTCGAAAAGTTAAGGCGTCAAAGGGTAAAAACCTCAAGTTCACATTTATAGTATTAGTTAGGATTATTGTGTTATAATATTGCTGGAAGCTAGGTAGACCACCATTATTCAAAGGTAGTAAGGGAAACGTTTAAGGAAAGTACCTATCTATTAGCTTAGTGAAAATATTATAAAGAGAAATGTATCTAGTAGTAATGGAGGAATAGCCTGTAGGGTTAATCTTTTGGATAGCTACGCAGATGTCTTGGGATTATTTTTACGACACGCATCTTTTGGAACTTAGTAATTATCGCTCACTGCGTGAAGTTGGTAAACCAAAACAACGTAAGAAACCTTGCATGTCTGCACTAGGATAGTGTAAGGGCCCATGGTAACTGGCGAGCAGTGGGACAGTTCATGAACAGGCTGATTTCATGATTCCTGATGTACCTACATTTAATTGTACAAATAGGTGTAACTGATAGCAGGGTAACACACTAACGTGTGTTTAGATGGCTTTTCACTGCATTCTGCTGATATTGAATAGTTAAACATTTTTATTTATCTTTTGTTACGATAAAACAACAAAACTTGATATTTCAACTAGATACGCGAGTATATTTTGATATCTACGCTTTTTAATATATCTTTGAAATTGGGTGTGGCAAGATTTGCTTCCTTTTTTAATTTAAAGCAATAATCGCTCACGAGTACTATAAGTGTTACCTTACATACCTACAGTAAATGTCGGCTTATGTAACAAAATCATTCGCGTGGCTTATTCCGGCCCTGGCTTGGTATTATAAATTATCAGAAATTCATTCTTATTCATATCTCTACCTACCTTGCAATAGCTGCATACAGTACCTACTAATTATATGTATAATTAACAGCTAATAATATTATTAATAACATGTACACAGGTACTTAAACAGTTGTTAATTTAAATTCGGTATATTTGTGTTACCAACTGTGTACCTAATAATAAGAAAATGTGCAAAAGAATGCTTTAAGATAAGCTGACTGGCGACAATATTATATAAAAATATACAGAGCCTTCAATAATTAATAATGATTAATTGCTATTTATAATTACCTATCACTATATCATCACACGTTTAAGACTGTTGCTCCAGCTGTTCTAGCTAATTATGACTTAGGTATTTTACCAACATTCAACACACATCGAGAACCATAGATACAAAATCTTATTTATTAAGTGATATTTCAATATGATTATACTAGTTTATAGCATTTTTAATAACGATATTAAATATTGACACAGCTAACAGTATACCACTATCACACTGATATGCCGGCGACGACTGCCGTCGCGACGTTATGAGTTATGACTTGTCGGTACTTATCTATTATAGATAGGTACTACTTATGTCAAATTCTGATAATAATTTCTTTTAGACGTCGGTCAAGGACCTCGATCGAAATTATATACTTTTATATATGTACATATTGGAAAGAGAAATTTCTCATTGGAGGTCAAAATAAAAGTATAAATATAGTCATTTTGTCCCCCAAAATCAAAATCTACTTTGTCCTCCGTATTCTCTTAAAATATTTGTATCAATTGTAAGGTTATGTTAATTTATAACAAGCACTTGAAATTGTGATGATTATTTTGAGATAATTCTATTTTAATAAATTGTTTTTGTGGTAAAATGGCAACAGTTTTCATACTACAGTGGGGTTGATTGACGACACGACAGTATAAAAGCGGGAGTTGGTTTGTGTCTGGATCAACATTATAACGCGTCCTTATCAGGGCACAGTTACTACACCATAGAGCAGCGATAGCTCAATGGGGAGACTAACAGACTGCAATGCAGAGGGTCTCGGGTTCGAACCCACGTCGCGCAGCTCTGACTTTCGGAAGTTATGACTTCAAAAGTTATGTGTGTATTGATTGACAATTATCTCCTCCTCCGTACCTCGGAGAGGACGTTAAGCCGTCGGTCCCGGCTGCCATGAACATATATGTCAGTCGTTATTGGGAGAGTGTTGACACAAAAGATCCCACTGGGCCGAAGTGTCGCTGGCATATACCACCCCGGCACCCGAGCAGCTAGGAACCCTTCGCACATTAAGATCGGCGAAGGGATTACAAGCTTAGGGCTCATTAATTAAGCACACATCCTCCCAACCTATCCCGGTTGGGAGAGCACGCACCCACTCACCCTGGGGTTACCCTCCCCGGGCCGTCTCAGTTAACAATAAGCCAGCCGGCAACTTGTTATTGTTAGGAAGACAGAGCTGCGCATATCGCACTCTTATATTCGTGTTAGTTACAAGTTAATCACTCCGGTCATCATGGCTGGGGTACTTAGTCTAGAAACCATCTTCTCCAACCCTATGGCGAACTCCTTCCTAAGGGATATATACGGGGATGCCGTCCCACGCATTCCGGCCAAAACCGCTCTCCCTCCGCGATCCTCCCTACCTGCTTCCCCATCCCCTCACCCTCACCGCCGCCTACCCAACGCCCCCGCTCCCGATCACGCAACCCTCTGCCCGCTGCCAGCTTGCCCCCGCAACACCCCCTCGCCCGTTGTGAGCCGCCTATCAAGTGCGATGGACACCATTCCGCCACCAGCCGATAGCTCGGATGCCCTATCTAACGATGAACAACAAAAGCTCATGCATTTATTTCCTGGTTGAAATGATTTTATATAGAAAGTTTTGCCAGGGTAATGTTTCAAACATTACTGCAGCAAAATCTGTTTTTCTCGAATAAAATTACAACTACAAATTGAACAAATTACTCTTCACAATGAACTAATTATTTGTTATACTCTCAACTCTCTAAAGCACAATATTTTATTACATTTTGCTGCAGTAACGCACACTAAAATTGCCAATACGTTTGCGCCATCTAAAACACAATGGTACCATTGTTATAAACGTGGCTCATAAGTAATAATAATAATATAATATTCTACCACATACACACAACACCATCTAGCCCAAACTAAGCAGAGCTTGTACTATGGGTACTAGACAATGGATAAACATACATATATACTTTTTTTTTGTAAATACATACATATTATACATAGAAACACCCAGACAGAAGACTATTAAACCTAGAATTTAGTTCGGTTATATCACCTCTTTTGAATCAGCACTAAGTCAGCGTGGATACCACAATCGCAATGGCCAGTTTACAAACAGAGCTACATTAAATTTTAGATTAATTTAGGCCACATACATTTTTGTCTCCTGTGGGGTTCAAAACTTGCAACTCTCGGCGCAGTTGCATTGGTTAGGCAACCTAACCATTACGCCACCCGTCAACTTCACTCACTTCAGGGATTTAAAACAATTAGATATGATCATATTTTTTATTTATAGAAAAATACCACACAGTAAAAGAAAAGTATAGAAAATAATATTATATTAATACTAAATTAATACAAACTAAAAGATCTTACATAGTTATTGAATTCATGTCCTGAGAAATACATATTTTTATAAAATTATGCTATATATGGTGGTTTAAATTATTATTAAGAAAATAAATTATAAAATGTCAGCTTAATTCTACGAGATTGAACTATGTCAGTAATAATTTTTGGCATAACTGTTTGATGTCAGGTCAAGCTAAATTATTGAACATTCACAAAAATAATACATTACTGATTATTTCAGTGAGGCACTACATACATTAACACAATCTTTTTACAGTGTACCTCTAATTTTGTAAAAGTACAAATAACTTAGTTGCTATCTGATTTGGACTGCTTTTCATAATTAAACAAGATATTCTTTTATATTTACTCAGTCTTAGTTTGCAATGTCAAATTATTAGTGGCTACTATAATTTCTATTTAATCATTTCTATACTTATTAGCCAAGGCCTCCAATTTGGAGAGAATTTTTTGTAAGTCAGTTGTTTTATCCAATTTTAGATAAGTACTATTTCTTATTTCATACAATTTAATCCAATCTGGCATTTCCTCTGTAAGAACCTTGATATCTCTTTGTAAATCGCTCGCTGATACATTGGCTTTGAAACTGCTATCTAATTTGGAAAGAATGATGTTCAGTGCCAGAACATTTTTCCTCTCAGTGACAAATATGTTTCTAAGTGTTCTAGCAAGGTCTGGCAATCGGCTGTAGATCATATATTTATGATCATGGTCAGTAGACCTGGTCATAGCTTCAAGTGCTTTGGCTGCTTGCTTGGCTTTTACTTTTTCCAGTAAAGCAGTAGGGAGATTGCGAAGAGCAGGATTTAATAGTGTAACTGAACTGGTTGATGGCTGAGTAGTTTGTGTACTATTAGACTTCATGCCATTAATACCGTTTGTTGGTTTACCATCTGTTAGTCCTGTTACAGCCTTCTCTTGATCAGTAAGCCCTCGGGCTTTCGCATGAGCTAACTTTTCTAAAGCTCTTTCCATTTTAGTGTTACATTTGAATAATTCCCGAGCCTTTGCCAAAACATCTTGGGCAGTAGAGAATTTCTCAACATTGGGCATTTCAGGAAGTTTGCCGCATTCCACTTCTGGAACCTTCTCAATGTCGAATTCAGGATGCCAGCGAGTAATTTTGTCATCAGGAATTTCCATAGGAGGATCTAGAGTTTGTAAATATTGCGCATGGTGTTTCTTTACTAACTGTAGCAAGATATCATAAAAATACCTGCGCCTCTCTAATAGTACACTAGGGTTCATATTTTTTATATCATTAGGAAAGTTTGGCGATATAACTAATTCATAATCATCTTTGTGTGAAGATGTACTGAAACCTTTCACTTTTTGCACTTCAAAATTATAAAAGTCAGGCACTAATTGTTTTATTTGTGCCAAATGCTTCTGTGTAAATGATCTCTTGAGCATTTCTTGCACTGACGGCTTCAGTTTAGCAAATGTGATTTTTTCATTGCGGTTATAGAGTAGCGCTACAACTGTCTCCATGCCACGGAACAATTCAGCAAGGAACCTGTAGTGATGAGGTAGAGGCAGACTGCTGGATGATGTGGCCAAAGCTGCATGTTTGATGTAGGCTGGAACCTATAAATATTAAAATGACTGTTGTAGTTGACTCAAATTTTATGATAAATAGTATACTCATTTAACAGGAGTGTTGTAATGTTTGTAACATTAAAATAAAGGCAAAGAAGATCAAGAATCAAATATCTCTGGATTACACACTGCCACTGCGTCGAGTGTTGTGGGTTCGAATCCCACATGGGACAAAAAATTGTGTGATCCACAAATGGTTGTTCCGAATCTGGATGTTCTTTGTGTCTGTTGCTGCAATGTTTGTAAAGTCTCCTGCAGTACAGGAATCTTTTTGAGTGCAGGAGTTGTCCATTAAAAAACAAAAGAAAACACTGCCCTGATATGAAAAAGACAACTAAATGCCTTTGGGTGCAAAAGCTGTGATAGTTTATAATATTTAATTTAATGAATAGTATACTATCATTTAAATAATTATTATTTAGTTGAATTTTGTTTTTGATTATTTTATGTGACATTTATTTATGCATTTACCAAAGGAATTTCCAGATTTATGATCAACTATATTAATTGAGTACTATATTAGTGAGATTGTTGGTGATTATTAGGTAAGTATACCATTATAGCACAGTATACTAAGAACAGTAAGTCATCTTCATAGAAATGTGCCGCTGCCGGTTTGAATGTGTGCGTGCGCGCAGGGCGCCTTGTATGCATGCGCTGCCACGCACACATTAGCATAATATACGGCGGAACACTGTGACGGCAGCGTGGGCTGTACCGTGAGTGTGTCGTGTGATCGTGTGTTTAAGTACCTACGCTGCAGGCACGATCGCGTTCGCCTGCTTTCACATTATACTATATAATACACGTTATATTATATAAATAAAAGTGACAACCTTAAGCGCTAACGCAAGAGTATGCTAATAACTCGCCGAGCGATCTTAGATAAACTACTGTTCTTAGTATACTGTGACTACAGGCTGCAATTTTATTAACATTCAAGCAGTAGAAACCTCTTGCTAACTTCAGCAATTTTGACTTGCATGTAGCCACTGCATTATCTCTTAACTGCATGTCTGATAAACCGCACTGAACTAACACTCAAATCACAATTTTCATGTGTTATACTTTAGAGTAGAACTAGTCTTAACTAGTGTACCGCTAAGCTTTCTTCAAAATCATTTATTTAATTATGGAATCAGAGCATATAATCCTTTGGTTGCAACCAAAGGATTTGAAACTGCTTTGATCCATATATAAAAAAATATACAAAGTGAGTTGAGTACTAACCTTGCTTGGGCTCTTGATAGGACTGACAAAGACTTTCCTGGGTGAGATGAGAGGTCTCTGTTTTGTAGTGGAAGCTGGCTCACTCTTTTTTGGTGAAAGCAATTCATTCTGGATAAGAGATCTCTTGCTTGGACTGGAAAATTAATAGTGTTGTAATAAAATTTCAAATATTTTTTTCTATCTTCTGCTCAAAGTTTTATAACAGCCTGCATTTTGATCTTAGACCATTACACATTATGAAATAATGGGTCTAATGAATGACCCAAATATTTAGATCAAAGCTTAAGATATTTTTAAATTATATTAAATTTCAATTGTGTGTACCTGATTTGGTGAACACATGCAATTTTGACTCTGAAGGAGCTCTTGTTACCAAAATATTTTATAAGTTAAGCCTTATAAGTCTTATAACACTTATTTATTACATTTTAGGTGACTTGTACCTTTAGGCCAACACAGGATTACAAGAGTTTATTGCTATAAACTACATTAACAATGAGAATTTCCTATTGGAAGTTAGGTTAATCCTCAACAAAATTTCTATATCTATTAAACTTGGTTACAATTGTGAGCTTTAGCACAGCTATAATTCAACATTCATTCAAAGACACAGTTGGTTACTATTATAGTTCAACATAAAAAAAACTATTTTCAGATGTAATAGGCTAAGGCTAAGACTAAATATAGTAATATTTCAGGATTATTTTTAGTATTTCATGATAATACAAATGCAGATATGTCAAATTGTTTTTTATTGTGTGATATCATATTACTAAGACTTAGAGATTTATTTGCTCAGTGTAATATGATATCATCAAAACTAGGGTAATCCAATATTAGTCCTACTTACCCACCTATATCTTTAAATATAAATGTTCATTATATCAAGATCCAATCAAAATGCTGTTTACTCAATTAGGTTACAAATCGAACACACATATTGTATACTAAAAATAGATAGCATGAAAAGTAATCATACCTTGTAGGTACTTCCACATGAATGGACTTAAACTCCTTAAGATTTCGCTTTTCGCTGGCTTCTTTGAGCTCTTGTATGCCTTTGCTGAGACGATCGGCGGTAGCTCTCAGTTCAGCTAACTTAGAACTTCCAGCTAACCTCTTCTTTATATCGCCTATACTCAATTCCTTGCGGGCAGAAACTACTACTTCAGTTTTGGAAGGATCCGCATTTTTATTTGTGTTAGAGGCATTAATTTTTTTTGCAAATGCTGTAGAGGATTTCGACGGAATTTGTTTGGAATCCTTGGATGAGACATGCTGTGCTACAAGCTGTTTCAAATCATTTTTAACAGTTTCACAAGAACTTGCAGTTAGTTTGAGGTCGTTTGTAATAATATCACACTTTTTCGATAATGCACCTTTAGCGCTAGACCTCTCTGAAGTCCTCTCTATATGTGGCACTTTACTTTTAGAAGTTAGAATATCGTCAGCAGCCGGTCTTTTTCTGCTGTTAAAAAACGATGTAATAGTTTTCTGGGACATTTTCACTAATTCTAATAACTAATTACTAACTCTTGTTTTATAGTTTGCTATCACTTTTTGCTATCACCAGTTCTCCACACAACCCAGAAAAAGTAAAACGCCAATATTTCCCTCCAAAACGGCCGTTATGTCAAGTCAAGTAGTGTAGTGTAGTCAAGTCAAACCTCAAACCTGAAACCAGTGTTGCCACTTGCCACGGTCTTTGAGTCGAAAATTACGTTTCGTATCCATTGAGTATTACGTATAAGAGGAGACATCAAGTATTTTTTTTAGCTAGCACTGGTTACTGTGCGTGCTAACTCACTTTATTGTAACGACACTCTAAACGATATAATTAAAGTAACATGGGAATACAGCAAAGAATCGTATATACATGTTGTTATTATGTATTTTATTATAGAATATTTTATAATATATAACATATTCTACAATAAAATAATATTTTTTAATATTATTCTGTCTTATAGAATTAAAGGTATCTCACTGAGAATACAAAATAAACTAAAAGGCGAAAACGCGCACAAAAGTGAGGCATAAAAATCACATCGCTCTCATTCATAGCTAAAGTCTGTAGTCGTTTGCTAAATATATAGTAAGCTATATAGTATGCTATATATATATATATATATATATATATATATATATATATATATATATATATATAAACGGAGCTATAATATATGTAAATATACTGTGGTATATTTACATATATTATAGCTTTGTTTGTGGCGGGCTTTATGCCATTTTGTGTCATTCCAATTTGCAAAAATACATACGGGCCTGAATAAACTCAACATGGGATTAAATTTCATAATAA
The DNA here is from genome assembly GCA_930367265.1 of Catocala fraxini. Taxonomy (NCBI): domain Eukaryota; kingdom Metazoa; phylum Arthropoda; class Insecta; order Lepidoptera; family Erebidae; genus Catocala; species Catocala fraxini. Next base: position 10,461,687 of record OV884039.1, read on the forward strand.
ATGCCATTTTATTTTATATATAAATTATTTAGAACGCCTTAATTTGCAAAAATATATGACATTTATTATGTGGGCTGCCAGTATACAGTAAATAATTTACCCAAATTTTATACATACACTTTTTACTATATACGTAATTGTATATGTACAGTGCAACCGTACATTGCAAAACTACTTTATATTATGTCAGCATTTTCGCCACAAGGCATTCATAATTCATTAGTTTTATATAAAAATCAGTTCACTACCTGTCATTACCCGCGTCGCGTGTAACTCACTATCATTATAATTATAATTTATCATTTTCTATCAGTTTGTACTTAGCCTTAGAACTTTATCAGTAATATACATATTCTATAACCTATCTCCTCGTATCATTCAATAGCATCGTATTAGTCAAAAGGTGTTTGGTACCGTCACACATCTTTTTGGTCCTTCGAGACCTAGGTACATTTCGCGTGTGACTGTGTTACATAGTGAAGTGCATAACCAGCAACATTTTGTGGACACTTGCGTTTTCCTGCATCGGTATCATCAGCAGTGATCGTGAGCATCCAGGGTTTGTGGTCAATTTGTATACTATCCAGTGGAATAGCAAGTAAGATCTTTCCTTTTTTCATTTCAATCAAACAACTATGGAAGATCTTTTGTCCACACAACAGCAAATTATTGCTGCCATCGAGCAGGCATTTACCAACTTCAAGAAAGACGGAGCAGAGAGAAAGACCCCATCCTACATCAAGCGGCGTCTTGAGAATCTCGACAGCTACTGCCATGAATTTCAGACGAACCATGACAACCTTTGGCGTTTCGGTGCAACCTCTCACGAATATTTTACCGCTAATCAGTATGAGATCATGAAGGATAGGTTCGGTAATATTCGTCAGGCGATTCAAAATTATTAGTTTAGGGACAAAAGTAGGCTATCTACCCCTCTGTTGAAACCGGCTACACTAGTCACCGGGGCTGGATCGAGCCAGCTCTCTACTTCGATACCTAAAGGTACCAATAGCACAGACGAGATGATGATGAAACAGATGAGTAATTTTAGAGCATTCAAACGAGCAGTAACAAACATCAATTTACATTCTGTAGCAGAAAAGTGAGAGTTCGATGATTTACTCCACACCCTTCAAACGCGATGGTCAGTCATCGATACATTGCATTGGGAGATAGATAGTCAATTGGAAGGTTCAAGCAGGGAGTATGAAGAGATGTACTCTTCCTATGAGCAGATTTATAATGACATGAAAAAGTCAATTAACAGAAATCTATGGTCCATTTCTTTTACCAAGAAAACTACGCCGCAAATGGAAATCCCTACTTTCAGTGGTAGTTACAGGCAATGGACATCTTTAGAGACCTCTTTACGGAGACCATACACAAAAATCCATCATTGTCAGGCGCGCAGAAAATGCAATTCCTAAAAGGAAAGATCAAAGGAGAGGCCGAGCGTTTAATTCAACATCATACGATTAGCACCGACAATTACACTGTATGCTGGGAAATTCTCAATCAGCAATATAATAACAAGAAACTTTTACTTACATCTCAAGCGAGTATTCTGTTAAATGTGTCAGTGAGCCCTAAATTATCAGTAAATCACATCAAAAGAGTTCATTCAACCACCAACAAATGTTTAAACGCGATTAAAAATTAGGGCATTGATGTTACATCCTGGGACCCTCTTCTTGTTTACATTTTGTCGCAGAAACTAGATCCTGAAACGCACACAGAATATCTTCCATCACTTAAAGATCCAAGAAAATTACCAGTGTTAAAAGAATTTCTTGACTTTCTCGAAAGTAAATTAATAACGTTAGAGACGTCAGCCAGGAAGGCGGATATCAAGTCTAATCACAATAGATTTAGCAACAGTCAAACATCATCATTCAAACAACAAAAACCGCAATATCATAAATCATATTTCTCTACAAGCAATCGAACTGAAACAGTCGCAGATAGCAACACGGTTGGACATCAGTCCAAATACAAGTGCCCCATTTGTGAAACATACGATCATGACATATTTTACTGCGAAAAATTTTTAGACATTTCCCTCGATGAGAAAAAAGGGCTGTTAAGAAATACAATTTGTGTAATAATTGTCTTTATAGTGATCATAATAAAACGTGTATATCAGAAAAACGGTGCCGCACGTGTAACGGAAATCATAACACCGTTTTAAACGATTCATACACGCGCAGCAACGTGTCGCAACCTGCATCGTCATCAAAATCCGCGAACAATAGCGAATCACTTCGGGGTCATTGGAACTCGCATGCGTCATTGCAGGGCCAAGCACAAGAAGTTCTTTTACCAACCGCTATGATCATGGTGCAGAGTGCAGATGACACCTTTATCAAGATGCGAGCTCTGTTAGATTAAGGGTCGCAAACGTCGTTGATAACTGAGAACGCAGCGCGACTGTTAAGCCTTCCGCGTCAAAAGCTGAAAGGTGTGGTGTCCGGCGTAGGCTCCAATCAAATAGACGTCATTATCATGCAGTCTTTAGTAAATAATTTACCTAATGTTATATTTAACAAGCCAGCATGGTCTTGTTTAGATAATATTCAACTAGCCGATACGGAGTTTTATATTAGCCGTCCAGTCGATATACTGTTAGGCAGCGAAATATATTCGGATATCATTTTAGAGGGGATTTGCAAATCAGACTCCTTCCCGACTGCTCAGCAAACTAGCCTCGGTTGGATATTATGTGGCAAGGCTATTAAAACACTACAGTGCAACGTAGTTTTGAAAAACATGGAAGACATTAGCAGATTCTGGGAGATAGAGGATATAAGTCACCATGAGAACACTACGTACTCATTAGAGGATCAAACATGCATAGACTTTTACAAAAATACAACTAGGAGACGTCAAGACGGCAAATATGAAGTTCGGTTGCCCTTAAAACCAATGTTCCAAGAAAATTTGGGCAACTCAAAGTCCAAAGCAATTGCACAATTTAAACAATTTGAAAGAATATTAACACAGCAAAAAGATATAACACGTGAATATAAATTATTTATTCATGAGTACCTATCACTCGGTTATATGTCGTTAGCAAGCAAAAATTGTGAAATTGACAATAATTATTATTTACCACATCATTGCGTTCATAAGGCTGATTCCACAACTACGAAATATCGCGTGGTCTTTAATGAGTCCTCAAAAACAACTTCCGGATACAGTTTAAATGATCTAATGTACCGCGGACCAAATTTACAGCAAGATTTACAAACTTTGATCATTGTATGGCGGCAGTTTAAGTACGGTTTTACGGCAGACATAGAAAAATGTTTCGGATCATTTGGGTGAACGAATGCGATCAAGACCTGCAACGGATCATTTGGAGAGATCATCCTAGAGACAGTCTGCAAGAATATCGTTTGACAACCGTGACATACGGGACAAAAGCAGCACCTTTTCTTGCAATGATGACTTTGCATCAACTTGCACAAGATGAAAAGTCGCATTACCCCAACAGCTGTGCTATTGATATTTTGTTAAACTCGTTCTATATGGACGACGTTTTATATGGAACACATTAAACGAGTCGGGAAAACCTATACAACATGACTTAATACAAACTTTCAACTTACACAAGTGGAAGTCCAATGCACCTGAGTTGTTACAAAACATCGATTCAGTTGAAAACAATCAAATATGATTTTAGGTATATGGAGTCAACAAAGACCTTAGGATTTAGCTGGTATCCGCATCAAGATACATTCCGCTTTCAATACAGCATAGAAACAACATCATCAAAATCAACTAAACGCACACTGTTATCAAACATATCAAAATTATTCGACCTGCTTGGTTGGCTTTCTCCAATCACAACTAAGTTAAAAATCTTGTTCCAAAAGGTTTGGACTTCGAACTTTCAATGGGATGATGCTTTACCGAATGACATACATAAGGAATGGATTCAAATCCGGGAAGATCTTATCAATATCAATATAATATCGATAGGTTAGATGTGGATAGGATACAGACCGAGGAGAACGATCAAATTGAACTACACGGGTTCTGTGATGCATCCATTACAGCAAGATAAACAAAGCAATATATCTGTAACATTGTTGGCTGGGAAAGCTAGGTTAATACCTACAAGCAAATGTGTATCAATTCCTCGGTTGGAGCTTTGCGGAGCAGTTCTCTTATCCAACCTTATAGCTAAACTAAAACAATGCTTACAAAACTATAAGATTAAGGCGTACTGTTGGACCGATTCAATGGTAGTATTAGTTTATTATTGTCATTTAAAGATTTGCTTATAATTTTTTCGCAAAGTTGGCATGGTTGTATGACCTCTTTTGACGCGTACAGTAAGCTACCTCTACTTTTATAAAAGATCAGGCTCTTTCGTTCAGGTGGTCCTAGTAAGCCTTTTATGCAAGTACTACATTTAATTAGTTTTGATAAGGATTACACAACAAATTCTGCCACATACTCGACCACTTTTTCGCCAAAAGGGGATAGAAAAATTTGGCTCTCAATTTAATTTATATTATCCTCATCAACATTGGTTTTCGATAGCAGCGATAGCTCAGTGGGGAGACCAACAGACTGTAATGCAGAGGGTCTCGGGTTCGAACCCACGTTGCGCACCTCTGACTTTCGGAAGTTATATGACTTTTCGAAATTATGTGCGTATTGATTGACAATTATCGCCTGCTCCGTGCCTCGGAGAGCACGTTAAGCCGTCGGTCCCGGCTGCCATGAATATCTATGGCAGTCGTTATTGGGAAAGTCAGTACCCTCTAATATCCTGACACTGGTCTAGCTTTAGGGTATCGTTAGCCTTCGGGTTGCGGAGGTCAGGTGGCAGCCGCTCCGTGTAAAAACTGATATCCAGTCAAATCCGGTTAGACTAGAAAAGCCGACCCCAAGTGACTTGGGAATAATAAAGGCTAAGAGAGAAGAAGAACATATTGGTGTTCGAGAGGAATAAATTCTCGAACAGTGGTAGAATTAATTTTTTGTATTGCAGATGTGCAATTTAATATTTCAATTTTTTCTAAAGGAATGCAGTTAGTTCCTCTGCATGTTTGTGTTAATTCAGTGTTTACAATCATCTTTTTATAAATACTCTAATTTAAGCGCTGTAGGATTATTAGAATATCCTCCGTGACTTCCGATATTTGAAAAAAATAACTCGATATTGTCTTGGCTTACTCTGTGTAGGGGCATATATTTCAAACCTTTTTCAACGACTAAATCTTGATAAATGACTTTGGCACTTGTAATACCAATTAAAAATCCTAGAAACCCAGTGTATCGAAGAGAATCCAGTAGATTAATTTTAATTGACTCCTGATTCCGTTTTTGCACGTAAGCGTATAAATTTGTTAATATTGCTTTAGCTTCATCCAGTTTCTAAAAAGCTTTTTCATAATTTTCATTGTTAAGTGCTTTTTTTAAGCCCCTTTGACGTGACCGAAAGTCCAAAATGTCAAAAACATCGTTGATTAAAGAAATAAAAGATGCTGTTGTAGAAACACCATCAAATTCTGCCAAGTCTAATTCGTTTATACAAAACAGAAGGGCGGCAGCTATACTTTGGCTGAACAACTGTGTAGCAAGAGCGACATTCATTATTTTATTTTTAAAGTAAATATGTTTTCCCCTTATTTTTTCGCCATAAAAAACAGTTCTTGTATTTTGTGTAAGGCCTGGATATATAACCACTGAATTTTTTTACCATTCCCATCAATGAAACATTTGTAATCACCAAAAGTATTTCTTATAAATTTTAGCATATGGCTTGGATCTCAGAAAAATGAACTTTTTGTCCTGTAGTGGGATCTATTTTATTTATATATCTATTTGATTGTAGTCTGTAAATTATTGGCATCTAAACAGCATCCTAATTCCGCAGCCATCGCAAGATTTGCCCTCGCTCCGTCACATGTCAACGCCTTTATTTCGACGCCGGTTTCATGCACTAGTTCAAAAGCTTTAGTAACTAACTGTGCTTTTAATTTGTCATTTGTGCCCTTAACTAAAAAGTAACCAATTGGTACTTTCCATGATGTATTTATATCGACTAATAAAAACACCAGTGCATCTGTTGCTTCATCTGAGTTATCAGTTACAAAATCGAAGCCATAATCAACATAACCGAACTGTCTGCTACAATTTGGAGGGCATTCGATTTGAGTTTTCATTTTCATTTCGTCAAATACTAAGGTGCAAAATTTTTTGTATCTGGATCAGCTTAGTCTTTAAATTTTAGTGCATAAAATGCTTCCTTCGTAAATCCAGGACGTCCATCGAGGTTACTGTACCACTTAGTCAAGGTGCGTGGAGCAGGTTAACAAGTTCCAAACGTTTTACGCACATATTTGTAAGCTTTTGGAGAATAAAAGTGTAGAATAAGTGCGAAACATCTTAATTCAGGTGAATATTTCTGTCGGGTTAGCTTACCAGTTAGACTTCTTTATTTGCCGCTTAATGAGTTCTTTCTCCTCGACTCCAATTTTTTCAAGGATCATTCGTTCCTGTTCATTTTATTAAAGCTTTCTCATTTAAATGCCGAAGTATTTCCTGTAAGCTTATAACTTTCTTTTTTAATTACTTGCATGCAGTCTTTTAATTTTTCTTTTTTGATAATCTAGCTGTGTTTGCATTTTCCTTTTTCTTGGTGTAATTTGTTCTTCAATTATCGGTTGTGGATTCTGAAATAAGTAATGATACTTATAAGTACGATATGAACGTACGAACAGGTAATATATCAATATAGTTGGCGGATCATGAGCTCCGACTAACGCTCAGATGATGATACATATACACTTCTCATCAGAAAAATCTAAACACCTTGCAAGTTTATGTTTTGTAAGGATTACCAGAAAAATGTGTATATTTAGGAATATACATATGTCAAATGTCCTTAATAGGGAATAATATGAGGTTTTCAAATCCTATGTTAATGTTCTAAATTCAAATTAATTTTTATAGGTTTCGTATTTTGTTTAACAAGTCATCTTTACCCTGTATGGAGTATGAAGGAAATTGATAAAACAACACAAGTAAATGAAAAAAAAGCTAAGAAACGTTTATTTAATAACGTATTCCCTCCCCGAGCTCTTATTACTGCTTCCATACGATTCTTCATCGATCGGATGAGAGTCACGATCAAATGTTGTGGCATTCTATTCCTCTTGGATTGCATTTTGCAGCTGGCTAAGTGTTTCTGGGGCAGGATCTCTTGCACGAATTCGTCTCTTTAATTCATCCCACAGATGTTCAATCGGATTCATGTCCGAGCTTCATCGCTCTTCGATGGTCTGCAGTTAATTTCGGCCCATTTGCTGGCTTGTGCGGTACCAGTCCATGTTCCTTCAACCTTCTTCTAATTGTAGAGTCACTTACAGCCACCCTACGTACAACGAAGCTGCTGCTGCAGTTGAATAGCATTAAGGCGTCGATTTCGTAAAGAAGTTGTTACAATAAATCGATCATCTCGCTCAGAAGTGACCCGATTCCTGCCAGATCCTCAACGGCGCGTGAACAAACCAGTCTCCCGATAGCGTTTGTAGACTCTATGAATAGACGACAGGCTTAGATGCAATCTTTCAGCCACAACAAGCTGACTAAATCCAGAATCCAGCAATGCCACCACTTGGGCGGCTTCTGCGGGCGAAGTATCCATATGTTTTAGAAAAAAACTTTTTCAGACGTCCCAAAGTCACAGAACACATGCAGTATACAGAACACAGAACAAAAGTTTTAAGATAAGCGCTTATTTTTAGTTTTCATAGGTGAAATTTACTCCAACTTTAAACACACATTTGTCTCAAAACAGTGAATCATTTCATTTATAGGATAAACAAATGAAATTCTAATTTCGAATTTAGAATTTTCGTCTGTCACTGTAATGGCCAAACTGCCAGCTATACAAACATGTGATTTTTTCATGCAATAAAATCTCTTTTGTGTTACATTAGGACAGAAACCATAAAAACGGAAGTGTTTCGATTTTTCTGATGAGAAGTGTATATAGTTAATTGAATCTAATACTATATTTCTTACAGATGCTGGCAAGTACCTTGGTTTAAAATGTTTTTAAATTGGTGTAGTGGGGGAGAAGTATCTAATTGTGTTCTGGTGCAGTAAGCATAACGACCGATTTTGCAATTGGGACATGACACTGTCTTCAGCCGCACCACCTGAGAGACCAAGAAACAATTTTTGCAAAGTTGTAGACAAATAACCAAGTTACTTGCCGGTAATTATACATGTATTAAAATAAATAATATAATGCATACTTCCTGCTGAGCCGGTGATAATGTAAGTGTAGAAATCGTAGACATTGACGCATGCCTTTTCGCGGGAAAAGCGGAGTGGTGAGATTATTTCGAGCCACCAGGGGAAAGATGGATCGGATTGACTACCGACTAAACCCACGGTAAGTATACCAACTTGCTGACTTAAAAGGTGGGTAGGTCGCTGGAACTGAAAGTACATTAGCGACTCGTCATATTAACCTTTTTTTACGTGGGGTAATGCTTCTTATGCAAACCCTCGCCACAATGGGAGGCGAGAGGGTTATGTCAGGCTCTACTGAGACTTCGGGATAGCGACTATAACCACCGTGGTGTGCCTTTTCGCTGCTTTATTAACGGGTGGACCGGCCAGGCCTGGGACTGGATGAGTCGCTGAAGTAGTTCCTGTTCCATCAACCGTCGCATCATTCAAAGCAGTGAGTTATCACAACGTAGTAGATTAATTCGGTAGGGCCCGGGACATTATATTTTTACCCCTGGGTAAATGGAATTTATGGACAGATGATAAATATATGACCGACAGAACGGCGTCACCAGAGCTATAATAAAATACTTTATTTCGTTATCAACAGGTTATAACACAAACGTTGTAGAGGCCTTTTAAGTATATGAATACTTGTGCCAGAAAAGTTCGATTCATGGGTTTCCGTCTTCACGAGACCGCCGCGCGCCGAAGGTTAAAGGAATAGAATAATCTACTCTGTTACGACTACCAATATCAGCACCCGCCCGTTATGTTGGATAAGTTGGATCTAAATAGCTGTTTTTTTTTATAGAATGATCTGTTGCAACCTCAGTGGCAACTACCCGACTACCAACTTATATAGTGTCTTATCTATGCTACCAACAGCGACGCCCAAACTGAATGACAGAATAAAAAGTTATTCTTATGATGTGCTATTGCTTAAAAAGTAGTCTATGATTAAAATGGTCCATTCACGTTACGACATGGAGACGTGAAGATTGCACGGTCTATCCGAAATTATACGTCCATATGCCATAAGGTCAATCGTAAATAACAACCTATGCTATACCTAATGTAGGTCCGTTTAAGTATTTACCTAACCTTATGAAACGATCATACATGTCATATTGCAATTTGACCCATTTGGACCCATGACAACAAACTAAATAAAACATAAGTTTGTACTTAGGTAAGCCGCCGATTGTGAGGTCTCATCAGGATGATGTAAGGATTTCCAGTTGGGGTATTATTGTACTAATATTTAACATTGGGTTTCCCTGTATGAAATTTTTTACAAGCACTAATTCAATTCCACAAATGAGATGCATTTTTGTGGGACCGTCTAATCGACACAGTCTCAATATATTTGTGATAATCGCATTGTCTTTTGCTAGGGTTTGATTGATTAACGCAACGTGAATAGCACATTTATTAAACTTTTATAATCTGTCATATATCGTTTGACAATTGTGTGTTTTATTTTATTTTTATCAATCACGTTCTCACTATGGGTTCATTGATAATAACATCGACATGTTAACAGACATTTCTACGCCATCATTATTAAGACATGATCAGAAAAAACAATGCTGCATAAGACTGCTTCAAATAAATCGGCTGACACAAAGAAAAGTATAGTTATCGTGCCAAACCACATATCATCAACTGGTCATGAGAATGATCAAGGAGTAGAAGAAACAGAAATAGCTGCAGAAATATCAGTGCCCACAGAAGGAGGCTGGGGCTGGGTAGTAGTCGCAGGCAGCTTCTGTATTATTTTCATACTAGACGGCATCTTTTTAACATTTGGCAGTATTTATCCTGATATTGTACAAGATTTGAAGATTGAAGGCACGCTTGTGGCACTAATAAACTCTGTAGGCGTTGCCCTGTATTTTCTAGTAGGCCCTGTAGCGTCAGCGCTTATAAATAGATTTGGATTTAGATCAGTTACAATGTCAGGTTCAATTATACTGTCCATATCGTTTTTTACCTCCTATTTTGCTACTAATTACGCTACACTTCTTATATTTTATGGAGTTATTTCTGGTATTGGTGCGTGTCTTTGCGCTATGGCATCCACAATAGTAGTGGGTTTTTATTTTGAACGTCTTCGAGCCCTAGCAATGTCACTTTCAAGCCTAGGGTCTAGTCTGGGTGTTATGATAATGTTTAGTGTGAATGCGTACTTGGTAAACTTAGCTGGTTGGCGGATAACTACTCTTATACACTCAGGATTATTTGGTATTATTTATTTCATGGCAATGACATATAGACCTTTACTTTCACTAACCATAACTAAGACCACAGAGGATCCAACTCGAACTGTAACTTATTTACCCAGTGTCACAGCGGTAAAAACACAAACCTCTCCAACTAGGCATGAAAAGGTAAAGCCCACTATTTCAGAACGCTGGTTTAGTGCGGTTTCAAACTCTCGCTTTCCGACAGCGGCCAAAGTGGTACAAGAAGGTGTTCTAGCAGAACAGGCTACGACTCAAGCGGGCCCATCAACAGCGACTGTATCCAAACTTACAATTATAGCTCCTAGTGGACTTAGTCGGCGGCAGTTAAATCAAGTAAAGTCGATTATGTCACGAGCTAATCAATCTCCTGACGCGAAAAATGTAGAAGTTACAGTAGAAGCGCATGGACCACCAAAACCTTCAAAAAAGAAGTGGTGGGCTAGTTGCTGCGATCCTTGGGAGGATCATGTTCCAGAATCTCGACCTATGTATCGGGATGATGCTTTTTATGATGGCAGAATAGAAAATTTACCTGTCTATAAAAAGAGTGTTATGGAGATAGCACCAGAAGCAAGAACTGGCTTAGAATATCAAATGGCTGTATCTCGGGCAGTGACTACTGCAGATTTAGATGAACGTAAAGGTGTATTTACGACTGCTGTTAGAAGAACTCTAGCCACCATGATGGATCCTAAATTATTAAAAAGATGTTCATTTTTATCATTATGTCTTACAGGTTTTCTTACGTACATAGGATTACTGATACCATATGTGTTTCTATCTGAACGAAATAAGCTTGAAGGTATAGCCCCAAATCATTGTACTTTGTTCGTGAGTGTTATTGGTATGTCTAGTGCAGTGGGTAGATTAATGTGTGGCTTTGTAGCGATCAAATTCAATCCTTTAAAATTGTATACAATGTCATGTTCAATTACAGGATTAGCAATAATGTCATATAATTTTTCATTCAATGTTTCTTATCAATATTTGTGTTGTATAGTATTTGGTTTATTTGTTGCATGTGTGTCTAGCTTGCGAAGTCTTGTTATTGTAGATTTATACGGATTAGATAAGTTAACAAATGCAACTGGCATGTTAGTAATGTTTCAAGGGTTTGGAAGTTTAATAAGTACACCTTTGTCAAGTGTACTCAGAAATATGTTCGGTTATGCGGTGTCTTTTTATGTAGCTGGGCTAGTTATGTTTTTAGGCGGCATGTTTCTACTACCTGTTCAAAAACTTATTACAATAGAAAATAGGTTGCTTGAAAGTGGCGCTAAATCAAATGTTACTGCCAAACATAACAAAAATGGAAAACCTAAAACTAACAAAAATGTAAGTCCTCCTAAAAGTAATAAACCTATCTCTCAACAAGCTGCAAAGGTTATTGAATCTAATTAAGACTTACATGGAAATAAATAACAACTTGAAGCAGATTCATTTTTTATTTTTGGTAACTTTTAAATTGACGGGAAAAGAATTACAAGCTTCAGATCAATATTTTACGAATTATTCACCTTGGAAGTTATGGCCGCGCAATCGTGCACTTGTTGCTTCTTTATTGTTGATTATATTTATTCTTTAAATTTTAAGACTTCATACTGTAAAACTGTTACAAGAAAAAAGGTCTTAATTTGTCAAAACTAACGAAAGCAATAAATACTACCAGTTTAATTAAACAGACGAAATCAGTCCAAAACAAAAAGTACGTGGCTGCGCGGTCGAAAAGTTACTTCGTAGGTTAATATCTGATTATCGATAACTGCTAGAATTTCGGTGTGAACATCCATTTATTCGACATATTAACCTCATTAGAATGACATATCGTTTTACCCTCAGAACAGTTTTCAACGCGTGTAATTTCAAAAATAATGTGATTATATTAAACCACATGTAGCTCAATCTGCAAAATACCTATATTATAACTAAATTTAAAAAAATTATGTTTCAATAATTTGATATGTTTATTCATCATAGCTTGCAAAATTAACAAACATAATATAAAGATTACAAAAAATCAACAAATAAAATAAAATTCTTGAAAATCTACTAAAAACAATTTTATAAAAATAAAATCTGTGAGTACTTACAAAAATACTACTACTACTGTACTCCGACAAAGCGTTTCTTCGATATGACTTGACTAAGAAACGATGTGAGTTCGACGATATTCTTCTTAGACAACAATGCTAGTCCGATATAAGTCAAATTCGACATACAGTACTCTGAAATACTCTACTCCGACAATATCTTAAATCGACGTGACATATCTAAGACACGATGCTACTGCGAAATTATTAGATAAGTACCTATAATATGTAATAAATAATTAATTTAAATCTAAACTTTGACATATTTAGCAAATTATGATTAAATGTTATGTTATGATTAATGTTTTAATAATAATTTAATTTGCTTAAAAATTAGTAAAGTTTAATAGTAGTAGTAGTGTAACAATTTTCAAAATTATTTAATAAAGTGTCAAATAAACAACGCGATAAAATCCGTATATAGTAGTTTAATTTCAATGAATAATATTCGCGTAAACAGAAGACAATATTGTTTAAAAAATTCTTTTGTGGTTACATTGGGAAAAATCGTGTGACATTCTTAATATTGTTGCTGTTTTAAACGATCAGTGTGTTTATTGACTAACAAAGATTTACCGGTGTTTCACTACTATAGATCGCGGAAAATAATTATAATGACTTCTTGTACTATTATTAGATCTCGAAAAGGAAAAAAACATTTGTTGTGATCGGTTTTATTTATTGTATAAATAAAGTGCGTGTAAATGTTTATTAGTGGCACTGTATTGAAAAATGCAACAAAAAATGTGACGTATGGGTTAAAACACTCAAACAGGAGGATGAACATCATGTGGCTAGCAAAATCATTAAAACCCACATTCACATTAACATGCCACAACCTGTACTGGTCCACTGTTACTCGTTGGGATTTTTTGTCCCAACGAGTAACACCCTAAGTATTGGTGTTACTGGATGGGAATAAAAAGTTACATCGAGTAACAGTGTTACTCGTTGGGAAAAGGCGCGGGTAAAGTAATAATAATAATAATAAAAGTTTATTGATCAATTTCAAATATTGCAGTACATGGGTATACAGTTTATTATACATGGTAAAATTATTGATTTGCTACAATTATAGTGGGTGCAGTTCTGATCTCCTAACTAGGTTACAGTATAACCTGTATGAAGGAGTAACAGTTCCGATTCCCCCAATTGATTACAAGTATATTATGTAATATTACTATTTACGTTTATTTGTATTTTACTGCTACTAAACTATGGTATAATAAAAAAAAAGAAAAATGATAATAATAATGTAAAAAAAGAAAACATAAGTGAGCAAATTTTTGAAAGTAGGATATGACTAAGAACTATTTTGTGTGTGTGTGTGTGTGTGTGTGTGCGTGTGCGTGTGTGCGTGTGAGTGCGTGTGTGCGTGTGTGCGCGTGTGCGCGTGCGCGTGCGCGTGTGCGTGTGCGTGTGCGTGTGCGTGTGCGTGTGCGTGTGCGTGTGTGTGTGTGTGTGTGTGTGTGCGTTGTGTTACATATCTTGAATGCTACGCAGCTGTCGGTAATTATATAAGCATTTTTTCTGTTTCTTCGTATGAATGGTGTAGAAGAAATGAGTAAATCATTTTCTTACAGTTATAGTATGTTAAGCCGTATACTGGGCAATGTTTATTTATTTTATTGTATAATGAAGGGCCAAGAAAATGAAAGAATATTTTAATGAATGATAAACGTGCATGTGGGAGAGTACAGATTTTGTCTTTTCTACGTTTATGGATTGTCCTATATGGAGTTTTCTGGTGTTGTAGAAGAACTGTTTGTATGATAAAGTGTTGTCTTACATTTAGAATATTCCATTTACAATACAATTCATTGGTAGGGAATATGATAGGGTGAAAAGTAGCCACTTTTAGTACAGCTCTATGTGCTATCTCTAACGGTTTTATAATCGTTTTAGCTGCACCACCCCAACATGAAATGCAGTATGTGACAATAGATTGGCATAAGGCAAAATAGATATTGCGTATTACGGTCTGGTTAGCAACTTTCCGAAGCGCATTAAATAAAAATAAAAGTTTTCGGACTCTGCATGTGAGAACGTTTATATGGAACTTAAACTTGAGAGTCTTATCCAATGTCACACCTAAATATTTTATTTCTTCAACAGAGGTTAAGGATGGACAGTTACAAGGTGTTTGGGGTTCAGTGGGGCAGGAGTGGACTTTTATAGTTACTGGGATGGGTGGTTGAGAGGCTGAACTGATTGAATATGTAACGAACTTGGTTTTGGAAGTATTGAGTGTAAGGGTGTGATCATTGAGCCAGTTTAGTGCTGTATTGAATGCGAGTTGTGCCCTTATTTCTAACTGGGACTAAGTTTCAGCTACGATGGTTATCGCAGTATCATCCGCAAATGAAATTATGTTTGAATTTTGTATATTAAGGTCGCACAGCTGATTTATAAAGATAAGAAAAAGGTTTGGCCCTATAATACTCCCCTGAGGCACACCGTAATAAATTTCACATTTTTTTTTTATTTTAACATTTTAACCAAGTATTCAAACTTTTTATACAAATTTAAGTTGAAACCTATAGTTTGGTTCGTTTACTTCATAACAGCGTAGTATCATATCCTTATGTTTATGTTTGTATACTGGAAAATACCATTCAATTTTTTTTAATAAAAATTGGTTTCGGTTGGTTTAATGAAAATTGGTTTTTACAATAAAAATAAAGTTGAAGCACTGGTTTTAATTTATTGGAACAATAAACAATTACACAGTAGTTAATACATTGTATATAAAGTAATCTTAAACTAACAACTGCGTAATTGACTACGTTATTCACAGAATACACAGTAAATGTAAGTAGCCGTACAAACTTACATAAATTAAACACATAAATAAAATAAAATCATAAAACGAATAGTAAAAATTATGTTTAAAACAACGAAACTTCTACAAAACAAAAGAAAATAAAAGTCGATACTTTATACTATATACAATATTTTGAACATTAAGATCTTAATACGGATGAATCAACTCTTTGGTTGTTTTTAAAGCAAGATTGCGAAACTATCCAGGTGACATGGAAAACAAGCCCAAGAAGTACCTACTTATTATAATAATTGCTTGTGAGGCGTCGCAGCGGAGCACGTAGGACCGCGTTAGTACGACATCTGGTTATAGCAAATAAGGGCTGAATACGTGCAGCGCGCCTATAAGCTGTCCTAGGAACTAAGTAACATATTTTGTTGCATAAATCCGAGCAATCATATTTATTATTACAAAGATCGTACAAAAGCATAATCTCGAGAAATATTCGCAGACTCGTTAAGCAGGGCAGATCATATTATTATGCCCTAAGTAAATCCACATAATTCAAAGATACCCGAAAACAACGATAGTGCATAGCTTTTAGAAACTTTTTTTGGAGTTTCTCTTTTTCAAGCGAGTATTTATTATAGTGAGGGCTTCAGACCGCAATTGCATATTCTAATTGTGATCTTATAAGTGACTTAAATAAGTGTAGAAAAGTCCTTGAGCGTATAAACTCGGTGGTCGATCTCATAACAAAACCATACATTCGTCAAGCATTGCTAACAATAGCATCTATGTGTGTATCTAGATGGAGTTTGTCGTGCAATAGAACACCGAGATCTCGCACTGTATTAACTCGATTTAGATATGAATTGTTTAAATAGTAAGGGTAGTTAACTATGACTTTAGTTTTAGTAAAACTTAAACAACAGCACTTGGAGATGTTAAGTTGTAATTTGTTATGATTACAATACTCTATTAAGTGGTTACGGTCATCTTGAAATGCATAGCAGTCATTGTGATCTTTAATGGCCCAAACATTTTTAGGTCATCTGCGTAAAATAAAAGTTTGAATTTTGAAAGCTTTTACTAATGTCATTGATAAAAATTATAAACAAAAGAGATCCTAAAATCGATCCCTATGGGACGCCAGATGTAACAGCAATGGTAGCCGATTGGAAGCCATTCACCACTACTCTTTGTATTCTGTTCGAAATGTAGAAAGTAAACCATCTTAATAGATCCCCACGTAAACCATTGTATGAAATTTTCCTAAGCAGCAACCCATGATCAACCTTGTCAAAGGCCTTACGAAAGTCGGTGTAGACAGCGTCTACTTGAACACCACCATCCATATTATTATATAAATAGTCTGTGTAAGTTACTAGGTTCGTAACCGTAGATCTTTTTTTGACAAAACCATGTTGTTGTTCAATTATAGTACAGTGAAGCAAGGGGTATAATTTATCATGTACAAGTCTCTCAAAGAGTTTCGGCAATGCTAACATTATGGATATTGGTCGATAATTTTCGATATCGTCTTTTGGGCCTGTTTTGTAGACAGTTGTAATGTTAGCCAGCTTCCAAGACTCAGGGAACACTCCTTCTGATATAGATTGGTTAAATATGATTTGTAAAGGTATACAAAGATTTTTAGCAGTTCTTCTTAGAAAGAATACAGGAAGCGTACCAGGACCTGGCTCTATAGAGATATCGAGGGACTGAAGTGCTTTTAAAACGTGTTCAACTGTGAAATTAATTATACGTAAAATAGAGCTATTATCGGTGTAAATTTAAGAATATTGGGCGATATTAGCAAGTGTGCAAGGCTCATATATAGAAGTAAAGAAGTTTGAGAACAGTTGACAGATTTCGTCAGGTTTATTAGAGAAGAGATTTTTATAGTGCATATTTGAAGGAATACTTGGTGACGATTTTCGACTGTATATAAATTTCCAAAAATATTTTACGTCATCTTTGATACTATCCTCGACATTATTTATAAACCTGGTATAGCATTTTTTACATTCAACCTTGAACCTGGCCCTATAGATTGAAAACTGTTCATAATCCGAGAGATTGCCTTAGATTTATTTTTAAACAAATGTAAGAACGGGAACAAATACACACATGTAAGAACGGGAGAAAACCATGTAGGAAATTTTGAGGACTTAACGGCAGTAAGAGGAATATACGTTTTGATTACAGAGAAAATAGTATTGTTAAAAATTTGCAACGATTCATCTATTGCAAGATTGTGGTGCAAAGACGCCCAATTTATTCCTCACAGTTTTTCATTGATGTCAACATAATTAGCCTTGAAGTAGTTGTATCTTTTAACTGATTTGCGTGTCATACCGCTTAATTATGTTTGAAATGGAATTAAAGTAATAAATGGTGGGTGGTATGGATCGGGTGGCAGTAAAACATCGGTAGGTCTATGCACAGAGCAGTCGTTATTACTTATGAGGAGATCAAGAATTTTGCCGTTTGTATTGCAGATAGTGTTAAACTGGTACGCACTATGCACTGACATGAAGGTGCTGATATGACCACTGGTACCAAAAGTGAGTCTACAAATTTGACCAGGTGTAGTAGAGTGGTTCGACCACATAATGTCAGGTAAATTATAATCACCAATAAGATAGAAATATTCAACATTAGTGTGCTCTAAATAGATATCCATCATTTCTAAAAAAGAAGCATATACACATTCCGAAGTTTTTGGTGGCATATAGACTGCGCTAATGATTTGAGATTTACCTCTATTTGAGCTAGGTATTCGCAAGATAATTTCAATATTTTTATGTAGTTATGAATGGGAAATTATTCTTACCGAGTGCAATCCTTTTAATATCGCCACAAGTGTACCACCACCTTCCTTTTTACAAGTAGCTTCACGATCACGGTCGCATCTGTACACTATGTATCGCTGATCAGTAAGTTCGACGTCTAATATATTTGGCGTTACCCACGTTCCTGTTAATACAATTATATCATAACAATTCAACAATCCCCTTCCTCCCGGACCTCTGTAGTGTGCAGACGTGCTCAAAAAGTCCCGTACATTTATATTTTAAAATAAGAATATCATTTAGTAATTAATTAAATACTGTGCAAATATTCGGAGTGCAGAAATGCAAAGTGGTTTATTGTATTGTGGGTCCAGCCATCTTAACTCACTACAGTATAGCGCACAGGTGTGTGTGTAAACATATAAGGAAAGGAACAGCAAATACCAACCACTGCAATAACACCCATTAGAAAAGGATAGATGCACGCAGTGAGTACAACTTCAATTAATAGCTCTGTTAACAGTGTCCCACAATAGAGGGGTCAAGTTACGCTGGCGCAAATTTGAATTGTACTGGAACGTCGATCGGCGACCACTTATAGTGACCCCTACATACGCCGCATCAGTGAGAGCTCTCTGTAAGTTCTGATCGCCTGGTACTTTTTTGCTTTAAGTTAATCGCTCGCCATGCCTCTTCGGCGCTCCCCCCCGCCTGCCTCATCCACCTCCGTGCCCGGATTCACCCGCTCTACTTTAACTATTTGTGCTCCTGAAACATGTGAATCGGACACTGCATCTGAGAGGAGTGGTAGCGGAAATGTCAGTGTAAGACAAAAACGTAGACGTGACGATGATGACATCAAAGACCTCAAATGTCTAATCACGACCCTATCTTCCAAGGTTGACCAGAACTTCCTTGATCTCAAGAAAAACAACGAAGAGCTTAAGGAAAGCTTGCAATTTATCTCCGATAAATATGACTCAATCTTTAAGACACTTCAAAATCTGCAAGAAGACAGAGCAGAAGACAAGAAGACTATCCAGAGGTTGGAAGAGAAGATTGAAATCCTTGAACGAAAAAATTGATCTGCGACCATAGAGATACGGAATGTACCTATTCATTTACGAGATGATAAAAAGTTGGAATCGAAGGAAGACGCCACCTTAATAGTGAAAACCCTCTCTAGAGCTGTCGAGGTAGACATTCAAGATTGTGATATTAAAGACATATATCGAATTCCAATCCACAAAGAAGGTAGTAAACCTATCATGGTCGAGCTAAACAGTGTGTTAAAAAAGGACAAAATAATACAAGGAGTCAAGAATTTTAATAAGAAGAAAGTATATAATGATAGATTGAATACTGGACACCTTAGTATACCTGGACCTGTCAAACCTGTGTTCATTTCTGAGGCCCTGACATTCAATGCCCAGAAATTATTCTATGCAGCTCGACAGTATGCGCGAGAAAATGGCTTCTCCTACTGCTGGACTTCACGAGGCGTAATATACTTACGTAAAGCTGAAGGTGAGCCTCAAATTCGAATCGAATCCGAATTAAGTCTTAAACGTTTAACTAAAATCTGACTACTGTTTACAAATTTCACTAATCTAGACTTTCAGTGTTTTATCATTGTTCATTATGTATGTTTAAAGTTTATTATTATAGTAATCGATATATTTCTCATTAAAATATTTATTATTAAGATCTTTTTAACAGGTGTAGCATACTTATATGGTATAGTTTTTGAACACTTGGTTACTATTTGTTTTTTATTTTTAATGGCTATTACTGCAGAACTTGTTATACATAATAATACGGTAACTACTATTGTCTACCTAATAACCCACCGTAATTTATTTAAACTCCCTAATGAGATTAACTGTGTAGTTCATTGTGACACAATTCAATATTTACAGTTACACACCTTAAACATTCACACCAAACATTATCACCATCTCCCTAAAACATTATACACAATTAAACCCAAAATATACTCAGAAGTATTTAATCTGATATTTCTTAGCACCAACGTATACTGGTCATCACAATATATAATAAAAAATGTTCGATAATAAAAATCAATTTATGGATTCTGTAGAATCTTTAAATGTGTCACAGTCCTATGTTAGTATGCCAGACCAATGTTTGAAGTACTTAAATACTGCCAGACCAACCATAAACACTTTACACGTCAACATACGAAGCTTAAATCGCAACTTTGACGGACTTAATGTCTTGTTGCATTCTATGGATAAGTGTGATATAATCATTCTCTCGAAGTGCTGGCTAAGCAAGGTAACAGACATTCCCGTGTTAAGTGGTTGTAACTCAGCTAGGTCTTCTTTTAATAACCAGAACGATGGTTTGGTAATTTATATAAGATCCACACTAAATTATACGGTAACCGAACCGGTTTTTGTAGATGCTAATTGCCTTATCTTGAAGTTAGGTATCGATACGGTCATTATTGCAATCTATCGTACACCATCAATCCGAAATGTAGATAAGTTCCTTAACTCCTTAAATGGTATTTTGGAATCTCTGTCGTCAATAAAAACAGTTGTGGTAATAGGAGATTTAAACATAAATATTTGCCTTGATAACAATGACACAAACTCTGAAGACTACTTAAATACGATGGCTTTTCATGGACTCCTGCCTGCCCACGTTCTTCCCACTCGTATCGATAACTGCCTTGACCACGTTTTCTTAAAAACGGATAAACCCTCAACAACTTTGGTTCTAGACTCATACATTACTGACCACGCACCTATCTTATTTTGCTCAGAAGTAAAAGCATGATTCGACACTTAAACCTTCCAGGTAACATTAGTTGCCTAGAAAACTCTGACTTCTCAAAACTATAACTAGCACAGATCCAAATGAAAGTTCGAAACAGCCAGCAACCACACAGGCTTTACGGCATTTTAATGTTATTGGCTGCCACCTGTACAATAGTATAAATAAAAGTTGTAACATCTATCCACTCATTCGATCCCAATGTAAGAAAGAAGTTGCAAAATGGCTCATGACCAAAACTTATGCTCAAACGGAGATCATGCTAAAATTATCGGTACTCTAATTGGACCCACACACACACAAACATACACACACACCGACACACACACACACACACACACACACCCACATACACACACACACCCACATACACACACACACCCACATACACACACACACACACACACCCACATACACACACACACACACACACACACTCACAGCTACATACACACACACACACACACACACACACACACACATACACCCACATACACACACACACACACACACCCACATACACACACACCTTGCGTACTTGCACATATTTTTATAGCTGCTCACAAGAACACCTATCATATTTAGTAACTATTAAATAAATGTAATACTGCGGGAGACCTGGTACCCAAAATACAAGTTAAATCTTACATTGGGTACCAGAGTTCAACATATTCTGTATAACTTGTCTCATGATATATTATGTACTGTGTTCATGCTGATTGTAACTTTTTTTTGAAATAAATATTATTTAAATATTAAATATTTATTTAAATAAATATTAAAAGCTTATCTCCACCATATCAACCGCAATAAACAAACACAGCACATTAAAAAAAGTCCCCCATAGAAAGAAAATTATTAAGCCATGGGTTACACCTGGTCTTCTAAAATGTGTACGCAATCGGGATCAACTTCATAAAAGGGCAATGCAAAACCCTAATGATTCTGTTGCTAAACTAATCTATACTCGTTATCGAAATTACTGTAACAATTTACTGAAGAGTATTAAATGTGATTTTGACCAAAAAGAGCTTCTGAAAGCCCATGGTAACCCTAAAGCAACTTGGGATATCATAAAGACTATAAGCTATAAGAACAACTCATCCACAAGTAAGTCGAAAGAACCACTTAATATGTGCAACGATCCAAATACTTGTGTAAACACTATAAATAACTATTTCGCAAATGTTGGGCCAAATCTTTCTCGGCTGGCGGCGCAGGGTCAGTGTGAAGACCGCTCAAATTTTGATTTTAACTGTGTAACAAATTCTCTAGGTAACTCATTCGTACTACTTGAAACGGACAATTCAGAAATAGATAGCATAATTAGAGAATTAAAATATAACTGTGCAGTAGGCCATGATGGAATACCAGCTTCTGTTATTAAATCTGCTAGGCATGTTCTTGTTCCTTCAATCACCCACATCTGTAATTTGTGTATCTTAAAGGGTATTTTTCCTGACATCTTTAAGAAGGCATTAGTCACCCCTGTGTTTAAGGGTGGGGATGGAGACCGTGTCGAAAACTATAGACCTATATCTGTGCTCACCACATTGTCCAAAATTATAGAGAAGATCCTCAACAAAAGGCTGCTTGGGTATCTTGAACGTAACAACATTATTGCTCCAAACCAATATGGTTTTAGAAGAGGCACATCAACTGAGGATGCTGTCCTTGAGCTGACAAATCAAGTTACTAAGAATCTTGATAACAAGACTAAAACTATTGGTATATTTCTGGATTTAGCCAAAGCTTTTGACACGGTCTCTACTCCCATTCTCCTACGCGGCCTAGAGGACATAGGAATAAGAGATAATTGTCTAAACCTTTTCCGTGACTATCTTACGAACCGTAGCCAACGAGTTAAGGTAGATAACTACATTAGTGACAATGTAAAGCTAACTTTTGGCGTTCCACAGGGTAGCATCCTAGGTCCCACACTTTCTTGTATACGTCAATCGGTTGTGCCAGCTATCAATTCCAGACTGTAAGATCTTCGTTTATGCAGACGATACAGCGCTTATTATAAGTGAAGAAACATGGACCGCTGCTCACCGCGCAGCCGAACATGCTCTTAGCATAGTAATGAATTGGCTTTCCTCAAATTTGCTTACCCTAAATATCGCAAAAACTCACTATGTTCCTTTCTCAGCGAACCACTCTACACAGCCTATTATGCCGGATGTGAAAGCCCATAGTTGCTACACTGCACACATCCCTTGCAGTTGCCCCTCGATACATAGAAGCTCATGCGTTAAATATCTGGGAGTGCACATCGATAGTACACTGAGTTGGCAGAAGCATGTCGATGTAACAGTGTCGCGCGTTCGCAAGATTATGTTCCCCATGAGAAAATTAAGAAATGTGGTTACGGGCCCTCTGTTAAAAACTATATATTTTGCCATAGCTCAGTCACTTCTCACCTACTGCATATCTGTTTGGGGTGGTACATTCAAAACCTATTTGCTTCGCCTTGAGAGGGCACAAAGAGGTGTCTTAAAGGTTATGCTTCACAAACCATACCGCTACCCGACAACCCAGCTATACAGAGACATTTCTGTACTTACTGTTCGACAACTGTGCGTGCTCAATATCAAAGTACGTAAACACTCAACATTAACTTATGACCCGATGTTGCTAGACCATAAACGTCGAAAATATCTTGTATGCCCACCGGTAGCTACTAAAACTGCTCTGGCAAGCCGAAACTACACAAGTCTCAGCTGCCACCTTTACAATACTGTTAACAAATGCTGTAACATATATCCGCTACCAAAACATAAATGTAAATGCGTTGTAAATAGTTATCTATAAAAATTTACCTATGATGAGACTGAACAACTCTTTGCCAAAAAAGCTTGTTAACTGTACCACACATACACACACTCGTACACACACACCCACACACACATATACACACACACACACACATACATACACACATACACACAACACTATATATATAGCTGTAAATAATTTCGTAATATATATTGTTACGTGCTGGGTTCGACGGATAAGAATATAAACAATATTACCGACTAAAGCACTTTATATTCAAACACACAATTAAATTTAAAACACAACAAACACTATACCACACTTTTTCACTGTACTGCTTCAAACTCCGTAGTATTTCCGCTTCCGTTCGCTTCGATGAACACTTGATCGCTTACGATTGTAAACTGACTCGGCGGTGCGCGTGCGCCCTATTTATACGCGGGTAAAGCGCTTCTAGAGCTTTCCAGCAACGCGGTACTCGGCGTGTAAACAGCACGATGATTCGAGAAAGTACCAGCATTCTCTCTAAGATTCTCGTACCGTACTATGCAGTTCCGTAAGATGTCAATAGATGGCGGTGTAAACTATTAGACGGAACCGCCGAGTCCCTCCCACAATGCCGAGAGATGTCACTGGGCGTAACAATATTTATATAGTTTATCTTAGAAAATATATGTTTACCATAAATACCAGTAATGTTATTAGTAGTTTATCAACTTATCAATGCTAAACCAATATTGTCAAACGAATCTGTAAGAGGAAGGCGCCAGTGTCCGTAACACAGTTAATACTAGCACAGGCACTGACGTTCACTCTATCTCTAAAAATATGTAACGTTGTACATAATGGTACTTTTATATATTATGTGATTGCGATGGACAAACTGTATTTGGCTTTTGATAATAAATTATTATTATTATTATTATTATTCATTAGACAATATGTTCATGTATAGAATATGCAATTTAGTGCGGAGCCCTCTGTAATTTTGATAATAAACTGTGAGGTTATTATCACCCATTACTAAACATGTATGTATAACAGTTTTAAAATGGTTGCAGGCGATGCATATATCATGTGCTGGTAAGAGAGGACATTCTAATAATTGATTATTATAATCGCATATGTATCGGTACAGTTTTACAAGAACAGTTATAACATTAATGCAATTTAAGGAACATGCTATTGCATTACTATTTAACATACCTATAAGGTCTTAATATGGGATAATTGTATGCTGCAAAACGGTGAGCGTAGGCGTATATTGATCTAAACCTATAGTTAATATTATTAGGTAATATAATGTAAAATAAAATTAAGTCGTTTAAAGAAGTAAAATATAAGTTAAAAAAGATACAAACGCTGAACGAGGTATGTTACACGTAACGTTGCATTCATTAGTTCTCTGTATTTGAAGCGTTCGCTTTAGTTGTTGATAAGCTAGGCTTGATTTTGTTAATGTCTTCGTGAGATTTGATGGCAAATACTCGTAATTCCTTTTCTCTAACAAGAATGGTGGCTTCACGACACTCTCGAAACAACTGCTTATTTTTTAGTGTCAGATGTTCATGGGCGTATACTGAAAGTGCGCAATTAGGAAAGCCGATATGTTCCGCTTTTAAGCCCTAATGTAATCGACAGGTGCTGAGAACGATATCTCTAAGTATTCGCGAAGACAATTTGACAATTATATTTTTCGGTCTGTTGTTCGACAACAACATTGTGCATGGGGAACTCGATGAATGGCGACTATATCTTTCTGACTAACACTGAAATTGGTTTTCGTGCATATGTTATCCAATATAGTGATCAGGTTTTCATTTCGTTTTTCGGGTATGTTACATAACTCAATGTTACATTCCCTGGCTGTTTGTTCCATGTTATCTATCTTCGCTTCGAGCCTAGATACTGTGCTTTGTAGAATAAACGAATTTTGATAATGCTTGTTTAGATCATTGATTATTGCTCTTGAATGTCATGTTGTTGATCTGACATAAATTGGGACGCCGCTTGAACAGTCTTGAGATAATGTTTTGTATTTTCGATCCAGTTCTGTAAATTGTTGCTTCATTTATTTTTATTTCATCTTTTATTTTTGACGTGGCTTGGGTTAAAACAGCTAAATCAGACTTAATGTTTACATAACTATCAGTTAACAGACAATTTTGAATCCATATCAGCGCGCCACTATCCAAGCATATTTTGCAGATCAGCTTTCATTGAACTCATCGCCTGAAAAAATTCCGATTCTGGCTGTTTGCGTTTACGTGATGTGACATTTTGCTTTTTGTGTCTTCGTTGGAATTCGGACGGTGGATCGTCGTCGCAAACGTATTCTTATACAGAAGCTGTGCCGCAGCGGCAGTGTAAACCCGCCGAACGCCTAATTTTCAGATTACTCCCAGGAGGGATTGGTCAGGACTAGAGACGTAGCTGGGCGTTGTTGGTGTCGTTCGGGACACGCTAAGGAGATTGGAGTAGAGCCAGTAAGCACGTCAATGAAGGAAGGCGCAATAAGCGTTTGCAAGCGGTTACCTCAGGAAGCGGAAAAAACATCACAGCTGAAGTGAAGTGTCAAACTGTCAGTACTTTTATTGTTTCATTGTTCGTTTGAAAATTAGAACTCAGTAATATTGCAGATTCAATTAGCACTTTATTTGTGCAAACCTATTTTATATTTTACTAGTATAGGTTACTAATAATTGTGTTCTCAAATCTGTCTAAAATAGTTAATTCATATAAATTGTTAGCAGCTCGGACTTGTAAGAATTTAATCTGTATTAAAAACTTTGAATATTTGTCAGTACGGTTACGGGACTTAGAATCATTTTTCAAAAAACTATGGTTCGGGGACCTTACGCCCGATTTTGCCCAGAATCATTAAATTTATAAAACACTTTAGAAAATTTACGCTTAAAAATACACGACACTTGTAATATTTTTGTTCAATTCGATCATTGTTGTTAATGCCTAATGCAATAATACTCCTAAGTTAAATTATATTTGTCTTGTAACCTTTGTTTGCTAGTATTGTGATAGACAACATGGAGTCACTACTGAATTTCTAAAGTGATTTGAGTTCAAGAATAGCAAAGGCAAATACAAATTATAGAAAGAGTCCAGAAGAAAGGCTAGCGGTTAAATCGTATACAGAGACAATGGAACAATTATGGTTAGAATTTTTGTCGGGGCATAAAGAGATAATACGCAATTACAGTCCGCGAGATTTAAAAGACACCAGTTATCTAAAAAATGAGATATACGATACCACTAAAGAAATTTATATGGATTACAAGTGTAACTTAAAGCGGGTTTTGGAGAAATTCAGTTATGATAACAAAACGGTGGCTGTTAAGTCTTCTCAGGTTAAATTACCCAATAACAATATCCCAATATTTTCTGGTAAATACTCTGAATGGTTGACGTTTCGAGACTTATTCCATTCTCTGGTAATGATAGTCTGGACGATGTTCAAAAGTTGCATTAGCTAAAAGGATATTTAACGGGAGAGGCTGAACAATTACTTAGGCACATACCTATTGTAGATACTAATTATGTTAGATGTTGGAACATATTAGATGAACGTTATAATAATAATATAATATTCTACCACATACACACAACACCATCTAGCCCAAACTAAGCAGAGCTTGTACTATGGGTTCTAGACAATGGATAAACATACATATATACTTTTTTTTTGTAAATACATACATATTATACATAGAAACACCCAGACCAAGACAAACATCCATGTTCATGCACACAAATGTTTGACTTGTGCGGGAATCGAACCCGCGACCTCGGGCGTGGCAGCCGGTTACACTAACCACTACGCCATCGAGGCCGACAATAATAAAAGATATGTATGTCATCATATTTTGCAAAGATTATTCAGTCAAAAGAACATTGTAAATGAGTCTGCTAGTGACTTAAAAGATTTAATAGATACAACAAATGATTTTTTATATACATTGAGTAATCTCGATGTAGACATAAAGGGCTGGGATGTTATCATTATATTCATTCTGACTTTGAAGCTGGATCCAGAGACCAGGAGGCAATGGAAATTCAATATTAATCAGGGTAGTTCATTAGGTGAGCTCCCTATGTACAAACAATTCAAAGACTTTGTAACGAAACGTTATCGAGCTATTGAGTTCCTGGAACCTGGTTCCAACGTCAAACGAAGTCAGACTCATAGGGCGCCTGTAAAAAGGCCTTTATATGTAACAAATAGACAATGTGAGTTTTGCTCGGAGGAGTACAGGCTTGGATTTTGTAAGGAATTTGGTAAAAAATCCGTTGATGCTCGTCGCAAATTTGTAAAATCTAATGGATTATGTTTTATTTGTATGGGTAAAGGTCACTCTTCTAAATACTGCCAATATAAAGGACGGTGCCGGGTTTGCGGGAGCAAACATCATTCTCTTTTACACCCGCAAGGTAATTCAGTAAATTTGGTGATAGATAATAACGATGCATCAGAAACAGTAAAGGAATCTTCTTCAGAAGGCACAGACGAAAACATTGAACATACAGTAACTTCTTGTTTTTCAGCAGGTAAGGTATATAGCCATGAGTTGTTAGCTACTGCCTTAGTCATTGCTAGGTCGAAAAGGGGAAACTACCCACTACGTGCTTTGTTGGATCAAGGATCCCAATCTTGTTTTGTAACGGAGGCGATTATTCAGCTGCTAGGTTTAGGAAAGATACCTGTAAAAGGACAGATATCAGGGTTAGGAGAACAGGCGTCGACGTGTAAGGCTATGGTTGTAATAGATATAGAATCACGTATAGACCCAAATTTTAGCATTAAGATTGAAGCATATGTGTTAAAGACAATCACTGCACTATTGCCTGCTAGTAAGATAGACTGTGGAATGGCTCGAGCTCCATACGTTGACACTAGCCGACCCTGGTTATCACACTTCAGGAAAATAGATTTGCTGTTTGGAACCGGAGTGTATGGTAACATAATACAGCCGGGTACATAATACAGTTGCGCAGGCTTCAAGCCTAGGGTGGATGCTGTCGGGAGAGACCAAGACTGAAAGGAAATTTGGTATAATCAAAATGATGCATTGTCGCATACAGGATAATTATCTCTTGAAGAAATTTTGGGAACTCGAATTAGAAGCAAAGTTACCTAGAGACAAAAGCCTGAAAAAAGATGAAAAATATTGTGAGGACCTATTTGCTAGAACGACTTACAGGGATGAAGAAGGACGATATGTGGTGAAACTACCATTTAGAACAGACGAGTCAAAAGTATCTAATTCACAAGCAATCGCTGAGAAGCGGCTATATTCACTGGAAATTAGATTTAATAAAAATAAAACCCTGAAGGAAACGTATAGTGAAGTCATGAATGAGTACCTGTCTTCAGCATATGGAGTTAGTACCTGAAAGGGAAAGGCATAATCCTAAGGCTATTTACTTACCGCATCATGCCGTCGTACGCGAGGACAAGGATACAACCAAGGTAAGGATAGTCTTCGACGCTTCCTGTAGGGTTTCGAATGATATGTCCTTAAATGATAATTTGCTCGTAGGACCTGCATTACAATCAGACCTAAGACATCTTGTAATGAGATGGAGAATGTCTCCCATTTGCTTAACAGCGGATATTGCTAAGATGTATCGACAAGTAAAGGTAAACGAATGTGATGTTGATTATCAAAGGATTCTTTGGAGAGAAAATCCATGTGCGGAAATAAAACACTATAGAATATTACGAGTTACCTTTGGAACTGCGTCCGCTCCTTACTTAGCAGTAAAGTCACTGCAGCAGTTGGCAAAAGATGAAGGTATCAATTACCCCTTAGCTTCGGAAAAGGTAAAAACTGATTTTAATGGATGATTTATTAACAGGATGTCAAACTATAGAAGAAGGATTACAATTACACCAGGAAATGAACGGGTTACTAGCTAAAGCAAAATTTGAACTATCAAGTTATTAATCAAGGGTACTCGGACAAAATGGAAGTCAAGGCACATGCGCTGAAATTAAAAACAGATGAAATAATCAAAATCGTCGGTCTTGTTTGGAACCGGAACGTTGACTCCTTTCGATACGTCGTCAAAATTCTCACTTTGCAGTCACCTATAACAAAAAGAAAAATTATTTCGGATATATCACGTCTTTATGACCCAATGGGTTGGGTAGGTCCAAGCATCATATTAGCTAAAATCATAATTCAAAGGCTCTGGTTAGCAGGAATTGATTGGGATACTGAGGTACCCAATGATATATTAAACGAAGGGCTTACGTATAGACAGGAGTTGAAAAATCTCTCTGAAGTAAACATACCGAGATGGGTTGGCACGAAGGTTGATGATTCGCAGGTTGACTTACACGGATTCTGCGATGCATCTAAGATGGCATATGCAGCTGTTGTGTATATTCGCGTTGTTAACTCTGCTGGAGCAGTACTCGTGCGGTTAGTATCTGCGAAAACTAAGGTAGCACCCGTGAAGCAAGTATCTATGCCAAGGCTGGAACTGTGCGGTGCAGTTTTGCTGACTAAATTGATGTTAGAGATTGCAACGGTAATGAAGATTCATAAGAAAACTTACATGCATGGACTGATTCGACAGTGGTACTCGCGTGGCTTAATAGTCACCCGAGTAGATGGAAGGTGTTCGTGGCAAATAGTGTTTTAGAAATTATAACAAAACTTGACTCTCATAACTGGGCCCATGTACTATCAAAGCAGAATCCAGAGGACTGTGCGTCACGCGGGTTACGTCCGCCGGAGTTAGTGAACGAAGGTTTATGGTTTAACGGTCCAGAATTTCTTGGTCGCAGAACGATAGAATACCAAAGGTTAAGGAATACTACAACGGATTTAGAGGAAGTCAAGATGCATTGCGCCATTGTGGAAGATTTTATCTGTAACCGGTTTTCTTCTCTCACACGGATGATCAGGTTGATTGCATATTGTCGGCGTTTTGTAAATAACCTGAAGGAAACGCCATCTAATAGATGTAACAGCTACCTTACGACACAGGAATTAGCAGAGGCTCTAAACGTAGTCATAAGGCAAGATCAAGCTTATTTCTTTGAACCAGAAATCAAAATGATAAACGGCTCAAACGCCGTTGACGCCTTAAGGCGTCCGCAGATTTGTACCCGTCAAGCCCCGTTGACGCCTTAAGGTGTAGTCACGTGACCGCACAAAAAAAGAGGGTCGCGCACGCTATTGTTTTCCTTTTTTGTATTGAAGTGCCTGTATTTAAAGTTCAGTGTTGTATATCATTGTACTCGGAATGAACTGAGCTTTTCGAACGAACCAGTTGCCAACCGGATAAAATTCAAATACTATTGTTATTGTTATGTCACGTGACTGCGCCAAACGTTCGTTCGTCGATGTTATTTATTCCGCTGTTTTCTGTAGTTTTTTGTAGGGCAAGTATATAAGTGTAATACATTATTAGAAAGCTTCTTTTTTCTATTATTAGAAACAATAAAAATAATACTGACATATGTACATATGTTATTTTTGTATAACAAACTGAAGGCCGTATTAACCTATTATTATTAATCGATTTGCCCGCCCTTTTTGATATTTGTTTTTTTTAGTACAGTATTATATCGTATTTCAGGTTTTAATCACTATAATAGTGTTATTTATTAGTGATTCTATAAAAATATCTTAATACAAAGCACAAGGATAAGTCGAATATTTTTTTTAAATATTCAAAATTTGCTTTTGCCCCTCTCTAAATGTACTCGTCACACATTTCAAGTGCTACTTTCACATGGTACTTAATATCTTATTTTTCTCAGAGACACTTATTTTTTCTTAGAGCATAAAAACATAAAGCGATAAGGCGGCTCAAGTTGCGCTCAAGTGGCACCATAAGGCGCGCGGCGTGTCACGTGACATAAACATCTGGCGTCTGGGCTTTGTTTACATTAAGAGCACGCGGTCCCTGAGAGGGTAAGTTTTAAACGTTCTATATTAAATCTGTTGCAATATTGTGAAATGACTTTTCTTTCAAGACCTTATGACACTTACCAGGAAACAACTTATGTATGGGACATTCTATGAATTTAAAGAACATCTTCATAACGCACAATTAAAATTGTACCTATTCCACCGTCTCTTATACGACATTATTTGAAGATATCGGTACTAGAATTACATAACATTCTAGGAGATATTTCTTGTAGATTTGTTGTTGTTGGAGCTCCAGACATAAAATTATCTCTTACAATGTTATGCAGGTCTAGTGATAACTAAAGTTAAGTCGAACCATCTGCGTGAAAACAAATAAAATCTCCTTTAATGTTATGTACTCCTGGTACATTTTCAAATCTTTCATATACAAAACTGTGAATAAGTAGTATAATCAATTAATTATAATAATAATAATAATAATAATTATAATAATAATAATAATAATATTATAATAATATATAAATATAATATAAAAACATATAATAAAATAATAGATTGGAACATATTATGATGAAATAATGTATAAAAATACCAGTTACACGTTTGGGTGTTACCGGATGGGAATAAACCATAACAGTGGTAATATTAGCGGTTTATTCCCATCCAGTAACACCCAAACGTGTAACTGGATTTTTTATACATTATTTTATTATAATATGTTCCAATCTAATAGTATTATTAATCCCAAAATTCAATAAAAAATTTCAATCAAAAACTCAATAAAAAAAAATCCCAATGAGTAACACTGTTACAAGTTTGAGTATTACTGGATGGGAATAAACCTTATTAGCTTTTTAATGTCTAACCGGAATATTGAGGAATTAATTAAAACTTAAAACTCTATTTGTTTTATTGTATTTGCATACACTATTATATTTATACCAATAATATTTTATATACCTCCATAAAGAGTACAAACGATTTTGATTCAGTTAGGAATAAAACTTTCTTTTAGTGCGAGGATCCCCTTGCTGTATCCCCCAGATCCAGCCAGATCCCCTAGCATCTGGCTAATATATTTTTGTATATATAATAAATATGTAATATATTTTTAAGTATAAAAATACAATCCTATTCTTAATAGAGATTGTCTAGCCTACTAGACAATCTATGTTATCCTGGTGATTAATAATAATTATTAATTATTATATATATAATTAACAAAATCTTTTATTATACCTATTAATCATCTTCATTTTCAAAATCGTCTCTCAATAATAATACCTCATCTAAGAAAGATGCAGGTGGATTGATATTACACTGCACTGCATAATGTTGAGTTATGTTGAATAATATTTTCAATATTATAACTGAGAGTTGCACTACTTTTAATTAGGGAACACAAATCTTCTATTTGTGATGCAGTAAAATCCAAGCAGTTACTAATTGTGTACAAATTATTCTTATTATTATGAGGTCCATTTAAATGGTATTAACAAATATGTGCACACCGGGGCACATAAAATGAATGATCAGTCAGTAATCTCTCTTTTAAAAGTGTAGGTACCATAAATTGAGACATATTTTCACAAAGCCTTAAAATACAGTGACGTGAAGTAGAAGCAGCACACTTATAATTAAACAAAGTAATGTGTGGTATTGTCCTGGAAATAGTGAGCTCAGCGGTTGCAGGCTCAGGCGGTGGTTGCGGGATGTTATTACTCTCTGTAATCTGCTGTGGCTGAACTGATAGTTCAGATCTATTATCATCTTGTTGTCAGTCTGCTCACAGAGTGACAAGCTTTCAACCAGCAAGCCATACAAACCTGTTCTAAGCATTCCAGCTGGAAAAATATTTAAATTATAATAGTTGATTATAAATCAAACCTACTTAAACTGTCAAAGTTATTAACATGAAATATATTTATTTGCTAACATACAGTTTAAAATTAATAATATCACTATTATGTTGTATATTGTTCTGTTTTTTGATATAAGTTTATTTTCATGTTTATTTTTGTTCTGATTTATATCTTAGAATACTCTTAATAATATAATTAAATGGTAACTAGCTGTAGATAGTTGTAGGTTAAATATTTGTACACCAGACATGGTATAATATAAGAGATATATTATGAATATTCTAATAACACTGTTATTGTAACTATATTCTTACAAATAAATGATTTTTTATTCCTTTCTTTCTTATGAACATATCAATTAGCATATTAGTGCTTTTTTACCTGGTGAGATCCACTGCAAAATAAAGTTTATTTCTGCAGAGCCATCAGAAACACTATAATGTTTGGTGTGCTCTTAAAGTTAAAGAACCACATGGAATGCAGATAGGTATTACCGTACCCGAACCTTCCTGTTGCATGAGAAGTTTGAGTACTTTGTAATAATACTTGTAATATTACTAAGCAGTTTCTTCAAACTGCATCCAGTGGATCTAACTAAAAATAACTAATAATAATAAAAATTTATTTCGGCCAACAAAATCCATAAAAACATGTAGATTTTAATTACAAAGAACAAGTTTTTAGCACAGGAGAATAAATATGTACATACATACATACATAGATTCACGCCTGTTTCCCAGAGGGGTAGGCAGAGACTACGGATTTCCATTTGCTACGATCCTGACACACTTCTCTGGCTTCATTCACTTTCATCACATTCCTCATACACGCCCGTCGGTTCAAGGTGCTCTTAAATATGTAATATAATATATTAGGGTTTTAATATTGGTTTCAAGCTTTAAAACTCACCTCGCGACAAATCCACTCACAAATAAGGTGGCGCACATTTTCAGATGTTTCGGCAAATAATTGTCTTTGTACATTCCGTTGAAACCTTACAGCATAATTTACACAACGGTTCAGTGGAATAGGAACTGTACTTCTACATTTTAGTAAAAATATGGGAATAACGATCACACAGTTCGAAACAACCTAGAAATTCAATGTCATTGCACTTATCAGTGTCAAATCAATAAGATTTGCGTGCCATTCTACGGTGATTTTTACATAGTTCTAAATAAATTCTTCTCCCTTAGCCTTCATTATTCCCAAGTCACTTGGGGTCGGCTTTTCTAGTCTAACTGGATTTGACTGGATATCAGTTTTTACACGGAGCGGCTGCCACCTGACCTCCGCTACCCGAAGGCTAACGATACCCTAAGGCTAGACCAGTGTCAGGATATTAGAGGGTACTGACTTTCCCAATAACGACTGCCATAGATGTTCATGGCAGCCGGGACCGACGGCTTAACGTGCTCTCCGAGGTACGGAGCAGGCGATAATTGTCAATCAATACGCACATAATTTCGAAAAGTCATATGACTTCCTAAAGTCAGAGGTGCGCGACGTGGGTTCGAACCCGAGACCCTCTGCATTGCAGTCTGTTGGTCTCCCCACTGAGCTATCGCTGCTCAAAAATCAGTAACTAATCAATCGTATTTCATATTTGTTCAATAAAGTCGAAACTTCGTGAACAAGGACCATCATAAATTGAGCCCAAATACTTCACTAAACTTCTCTTCATCAACAATAATGAATCAGTCTCTCAATAATTAAAAACGACATATTATATATGTTACGGCTAATAGCCGAAGTACGGCTACACCTAGTTTTAGCCGGCTATTACTCAAAAGTAACCTAACATAACCTAACCGCATGTGGCCGGCTGGACGTAGTTGTAGCCGGCTAAAACTAGGTGTAGCCGCACTTCGGCTATTAGCCGTAACATATATGTACAACTACAACGGCTACAACTACGTCCAGCCGGCCACATGCGGTTAGGTTATGTTAGGTTACTTTTGAGTTATAGCCGGCTAAAACTAGGTGTAGCCGAACTTCGGCTATTAGCCGTAACATATATGTACATGTCGGAGACGGTCATTAGTACGGTTACAAAACGCGGCACGTTAGTGAAGATGTGGCAGCACTGTTGCGATGACGTCAACACGCAGCCAATTTCGCGTGCTACGACAGAGCCTACTTATATGGAAGCGGCCTATATTCGACGGGGGAATCATTTTACTGTCGGCGAGTGCGGACCTCCTCCCTAGGAACTGTCATTCGTTTCGTGCAAGACATTCATGTTAATTTATTGTAAAGACAATAAAAGTGATCAGTGTGCATTATTATTTCACTTTGATCGATCACCCTATTGTACGCCCGCATTATGTCTATCGATGGGGTTACTGAGGCATTCTATATCCAACATACATATATTAAAAGCGATAAAACAATGAGAAAATTAAACGATATTTGATGGATTTACAATAATATGTGTTTCAAAATACACAAACACCTACAATAATAAAAGTAACTTTTTATATTAAACGTTAAAAAAGTAATATCGTGATGTCATATGTAAACCACGCTTTAGAATGCAACGCACAGTGGTAAGGCTGCCGCCTTACCACTGTGATCTGAACCAATCGAGTTGATTTGGGCACTCGCAAAGAGAAAGGTCGCTGCTCAGAACGTTGGTGCAAAAGACATACAGAAGTTGACCATAGATACATTCGAATCGATAACTGCCGACGATTGGAAAATTACTGAGAACACGTAAAAATAAATTGCAAAAGAATATTATGATCGTGCGAGAATTCTTTTTTTTAAATTTTATTACTGACTTTTAACCAATCAAGGTTCATGCCAGTCCCATATGGACATTATACAGTGCCATAGACGAATTAGTCATTCGGGTTGGTGAAGATAGTACTATACTAGTAAGCTCGAAGTTCGATCTATGGGTTTCCATCTACACGAGACCGCCGCGCGCCGAAGGTTAAAGGAATAGAAAAATAATCTACTCTGTTACGACTACCAATATCAGCACCCGCCCGTTATGTTGGATAACAAGTTGGACCTAAATAACTGTAATTTTTTTTTATAGAATGATCTTTTCTGTTGCAACCTCAGTGGCGACTATCCGACTACCAACTTATATAGTGTCTTATCTATGCTACCAACAGCGACGCCCAAATTAAAAGACAGAACAAAAAGTTATTCTTATGAGGTGCTATTGCTTAAAAAGTAGTCTATGATTGAAATGGTCCATTCACGTTACGACATGGAGACGTGAAGATTGCACGGACTATCCGAAGGTATACGTCCATATGCCATGAGGTCAATCGTAAATTACAACCAATACTATAATGTAGGTCCGTTTAAGTATTTACCCAACCTTAAGAAACGATCACACACGTCATATTGCAATTTGAAATCCTGCAGACTGCAGGACCCATGACATCAAACTAAGTACAAACATAAGTTTGTACTTAGGTAAGCCGCCGATTGTGAGGTCTCATCAGGTTGATGTGAGGATTTCCAGTTGGGGTATTATTGTACTAATATTTAACATTGGGTTTCCCTGTATGAAATTTTTTACAAGTAGGTACTAATTTAATTACACAAATGAGATGCATTTTTGCGGGGCCGTCTAATCGACACAGTCTCAACATATTTGTGTTAATCGCATTGTTGTTTACTAGGGTTTGACTGAATATCGCAACTTGAATAACACATTTACTAAACTTTTATTATCTGTCATATATCTTTTGACAATTGTGTGTTTTATTTTATTTTTATCAATCACGTACTCACTACTATGGGTTCATTGATATTAACATCGACATGTTAACAGACATTTCTACGCCATAATTATTACGACATGATCAGAAAAAACAATGCTGCATAAGACTGCTTCAAATAAATCGGTTGACACAAAGAAAAGTGTAGTTATCGTGCCAAACCACATATTATCAGCTGGTCATAAGGATGATGAAGGAGTAGAAGAAACTGAAATAGCTGCAGAAATATCAGTGCCCACAGAAGGAGGCTGGGGCTGGGTAGTAGTCGTAGGCAGTTTCTGTAATATTTTCATACTAGACGGCATCTTTTTAACATTTGGCAGTATTTATCCTGATATTGTACAAGATTTGGAAATTGAAAGCGCGCTTGTGGCACTAATAAACTCTGTAGGCATTGCCCTGTATTATCTTGTAGGCCCTGTAGCATCAGCGCTTATAAATAGATTTGGATTTCGAGCAATTACAATGTCAGGTTCGATTATGTTGTCCATATCGTTTTTTAGCGCCTATTTTGCTACTAATTACGCTACACTTCTTATATTTTATGGAGTTATTTCTGGTATTGGTGCGTGTCTTTGCGGTATGGCATCCACAATAGTAGTGGGTTTTTATTTTGAACGTCTTCGAGCCCTAGCATTGTCACTTGCAACCCTAGGGTCTAGTCTGGGTGTTATGATAATGTTTAGTGTGAATTCATACTTGGTAAATTTAGCTGGTTGGCGGATAACTACTCTAATACACTCAGGATTATTTGGTATTATTTATTTCATGGCAATGACATATAGACCTTTACTTTCACTAACCATAACTCAGACCACAGAAGATCCAACTCGAACTGTAACTTATTTACCCAGTGTCACAGCGGTTAAATCACGAACCTCTTCAACTAGGCGTAAAAGTGTAAAGCCCACTATTTCAGAACGCTGGTTTAGTGCGGTTTCAAATGCTCGCTTTCCGACAGCGGCCAAAGTGGTTGAAGAAGGTGTACTAGCAGAACAGGCTACGACTCAAGCGGGCCCATCAACAGCGGCTGTATCCAAACTTACAATTATAGCTCCTAGTGGACTTAGTCGGCGGCAGTTAAATCAAGTAAAGTCGATTATGTCACGAGCTAATCAATCGCCTGACGCGAGAAATGTAGAAGTTACAGTAGAAACGCATGGACCACCAAAACCTTCAAAAAAGAAGTGGTGGACTAGTTGCTGCGATCCCTGGGAGGAACATGTTCCAGAATCTCGACCTATGTATCGAGATGATGTTTTTTATGATGGTAGATTAGAAAAATTACCTGTCTATCAAAAGAGTGTTATGGAAATAGCACCAGGAGCAAGAACGGGCCTAGAATATCAAATGGCTGTATCTCGGGCAGTGACTACTGCAGATTTAGATGAACGTAAAGGTGTATTTACGACT
The DNA here is from genome assembly GCA_930367265.1 of Catocala fraxini. Taxonomy (NCBI): domain Eukaryota; kingdom Metazoa; phylum Arthropoda; class Insecta; order Lepidoptera; family Erebidae; genus Catocala; species Catocala fraxini. The sequence goes on from OV884039.1 coordinate 10,500,352, forward strand.
GCTGTTAGAAGAACTCTAGCCACCATGATGGATCCTAAATTATTAAAAAGATGTTCATTTTTATCATTATGTCTTACAGGTTTTCTTACGTACATAGGATTACTGATACCATATGTGTTTCTACCTGAACGAAATAAGCTTGAAGGTATAGACCCAAATCATTGTACTTTGTTCGTGAGTGTTATTGGTATGTCTAGTGCAGTGGGTAGATTAATGTGTGGCATTGTAGCGATCAAATTCAATACTTTAAAATTGTATACAATGTCATGTTCAATTACGGGATTAGCAATAATGTCATATAATTTATCATTCAATGTTTCTTATCAATATTTATGTTGTGTAGTATTTGGTATATTTGTTGCATGTGTTTCTAGCTTAAAAAGTCTCGTTATTGTAGATTTATATGGATTAGATAAGTTAACAAATGCAACTGGCATGTTAGTAATGTTTCAAGGGTTCGGAAGTTTAATAAGTACACCTTTGTCAAGTGTACTCAGAAATATGTTCGGTTATGCGGTGTCTTTTTATGTAGCTGGGCTAGTTATGTTTTTAGGCGGCATGTTTCTACTACCTGTTCAAAAACTTGTTATAAAAGAAAATAGGTTGCTTGAAGGTGGCGCTAAACCAAATGTTACTGTTAATCATAACAAAAATGTAAAACCTAAAACTAACAAAAATGTAAGTCCTCCTAAAAGTAATAAACCTGCCTCTCAACCGGCTGCAAAGGTTTTTGAGTCTAATTAAGACTTACATGGAAATAAATAACAACTTGGAGCAGATTCGTTTTTTATTTTTGGAAACATTCATTTCGTTTTATTTAAAAAAAATTTGGAGGTCTTTTATTCCTAAAATAACGTAGCAGAGATCTAGCAAATAGGTAGTGATTAGGTACATAATTACCTACTTTACCTAACTACCATAATAAGTGAGAACATGTATTTGAGGTTATTGTGGTCGAATTCTTGCTGTTAATAATAGTTAACAATGTGTAGCTTTGAATGGAAATATTTATGTTGAAATAACAACAAATATTTCACCACGACCACAATATACTAATATTGTCTAGCGTCAAATGTTATTGCAGTCTATGAAGGCACTAAAATAATTATTTTTTATTCACATTATGGATATTGTATCTAGCCCATCGAACTACTGAGACTGTTTACCTACTCTTTATTCGCTGCTACTGAGAATGTATTGTCGCATTCAGATACATTATTGTACTTTATTACCTAAGTAAATTTTTTCGTAGTAGACCCTAATATTTCTTATTGCGGCAGGTAGTAATGAAACGACAGACAAAGCTGCTACCTCGAACATTACCGGAACTGTGAGAAGAATGACAAAATGCGATTGTTATTTTTGTTAGATCGACCATTTCAGACTTTAAGGTAATTCGCAGCGTAGTCTGGTAGGCTGCAATAGGCTTGCCTTCCATTACGTGGGACCTGAAATGGCGAAATAAAGGTACATGAAAATTGTGCAGCCGCGAGAACTTTTTACAGAAAATCATGGACAACATGCTGCGCACCAGGGATGTTGCGAATATTCGCATCCGCATCCGCAATTGGGGAGCTTCTGCATCGATTTGGACATCTGCATCCGCATCCGCATCCGCAATAATCAACGCTGATGTTAATGCGCATCCAGATATGGCGTAGGTCACTATAAGAAAGAAATCAGTTCTTCAGTAGTACGTGTTAAATTTATTAACGTTTGCAAAACAGGCTTGAACCTGCGAAGGCGGTGATATTAGATTATTTTTATTAAATAAGATAAACAGTTTTCATCAACTTCCGCATCCGCAATTGCGGAGTTTCTGCATTGATTTGGACATCTGCATCCGCAACCGCGAATGTCACTAAATCTGCATCCGCAACATCCCTGCTGCGCACGGTCCCATTATACGGGATTAAATGCGGCGTTAATTGCATTCAGATTGTGCTTTATTTCATACTACCTTTTTTCACGGCTTCGTTCGCTTAAAAGTAGGTTAGGATAGGCCAAGTTAGTAACAGATAAAAAAAAAATATAGCCTTTGTTACTTGGTGATAAATTGATAATTTAGCTTTCTAATGGTGAAATAATTTGTAACATAGGTTGAGTAGTTTTTGATTTCAACCCTTACAAACAAAACAAAAAATCAAATCTTCCTCTTTATTATATTAGTATAGAAGTACAGATATGTAAAGGAATTAGATTACATCGTTTTAAATTTTAAGTTATGTGCAGCAGGAATAACGCTCGAAACGCGATGCAAGGCACACAAAAAATAATATATCTTTGTATCATTCGTACTCATGTTACTCGTCAATTGCGTGAAACATTGCTGTGTCTAAAACATTTTTAAACGCCTAGCCTTTCTAAAACATTAAAAATGTAATGCTTCACATGACGTTTAATACAAGACAACAAATGCCATTTTTGGCGACGCAGACGTAGATAATGGAGTCTCTTGGGATTGGGCGAATGCTACACAAAGGATAATTGATTAATGCTGTATTATTGAGTTGATTGTATATATTCAAATTATGGAGTTTATCAAGCTATCACACAATATCTTTGGCTATCACCGTATCACATTAGGTTATCACATACGACATCCATAGATTATGTATTTTTTTTCTAAATCTCTATTATGTTACTCTTTGATTATTCTAATCTTGAAATTATTATATAGATACTTATTAACATCAAATAAGCAGCGATAGCTCGGTGGGGAGACCAACAGACTGCAATGCAGAGGGTCTCGGGTTCGAACCTACGTCGCGCACTTCTGACTTTCGGAAGGTATATGACTTTTTGAAGGCACTGTACTCGGGCCCCCACTTTTCCTAATATATATCAATGATCTCCCAAGAAATTTGAGAAACAAAATGGTACTTTTTGCAGATGACAGTACGGCTATCATAGAATGCACTGATCCAAACGAATATCGAAATGAGATCAATAACTCGCTAAATAACATTATTAATTGGCTAAATAATAATAAACTTGTGATCAATTTGAATAAAACTAAAATTATACAGTTTCATCAACGACGTGAGTATCCACCCCTTAACATTACCTACGATGAATGTAAAATAGAAGAAGTTACGAGTGCAAAATTCTTGGGCATAACTGTAGACCATAAGTTGACTTGGAAACCTCACCTAGAAGTGGTTTGTAAACGACTGAGTAAATCTGCGTATCTATTGTTTCAATTATCTAAGAGAGTTAATTCTGAGACACTGTTAACAGCCTATCATGGACTTGTAATCTTTATTCTCCGTTACGGTGTTGTTTTCTGGGGGCAATCAACAAATAGGGAACTGGTATTTAGGATGCAAAGAAGATGTGTAAGATCCATGTGTAATTTAAAGTCAATAGATAGTTGCGTTCCCTACTTCAAGAAATTAAAAATATTAACGTTACCAGCTTTATATATATTAGAAACTGTATTATTTATAAAATCAAATCCACATCTATTTACAAAATTTTCAACAGTTAAGAAGACCCCCATTCGGAGTCAATATAAAAATCAACTATGTACGTTGAAATGTAATACTGCGTTAATGAAAAAGAGCTTCTTTGGTGTTGCACCAAAGATTTTTAATAAAATACCTGATGCTATAAAATGTATGCCATTAAAGAAATTCAAAAAGCGTCTTCACAAGTTATTAGTTGAGAAATGTTATTATACCTTGGATGACTATTTTAATGATAATACTATTTGATTAAATTATGATATAATAAATTATGAGATTATGTAATTTTATAAATCTATATTATTAATGTTGACTTGGATAACTATCTTAATTTTGGATGACTATTTGATTAAATTCTGTAATTTTATTAATTCATATTATTAATGTAACGGACGAATAATTTCTCGCATGTTCTTTTGTTATGATCTTCTTGTGTGTGTTTTTTGTTTTTCTTTCTTGTAGTGGACATTATTAAATTGATTATTTTAATGTATTAGTATAAAATTGATAGAAAATTTTGTTAACTTTGATGAACCTGACTTTAATATTTGTATGTCAACAATGACAAAGCATAGTGCAACACTTATCTATTTAAGACCTTGACATGTATGATTAATGTATATATGTTCTTCACCTATGTTTTACAAATAAATAATTCTGATTCTGATTCTGATTCTGATTCTGAAATTATGCGCGTATTGATTGACAATTATCGCCTGCTCCGTGCCTCGGAGAGCTCGTTAAGCCGTCGATCCCGGCTGCCATGAACATCTATGGCAGTCGTTATTGGGCAAGTCAGTACCCTCTAATATCCTGACACTGGTCTAGCTTTAGGGTATCGTTAGCCTTCGGGTTGTGGAGGTCAGGTGGCAGCCGCTCCGTGTAAAAACTGATATCCAGTCAAATCCGGTTAGACCAGAAAAGCCGATATCCAAGTGACTTGGGAATAATAAAGGCTAGGTAGAAGAAGACTTATTAACATCAAATAAAGAAGTAATTACAAGAATCATGAATATGTACTTAAGTTCGAAGGTACTTATTAATTTCATAATTCTGAATATCATTCTGAAACTGAAACAATGAAATTTAGTGTTTAGCTACGTCAATGTTCCGAACGTTGTCGTAAAACATCATACCATCATAATATAACATACATGTCATATGTCAATTTGATTTTGATCGTGAAATGTACCCAAGAGATCTGTAAAGATAATGAAATCTGATAAAAATCATGAGTCGGAAAATAAAGCAAGCAAACCAGCAGAATCTGACGGGAGGACGGACGGATCTAATGATACATCTAAGATAACTAATATAGGTTTTCAATCAAGCATAGTAACTATAGCTGAAGGTGAAGGTTCTGAAACAGAAGTAGCTGCAGAAATATCTGTGCCGAAAGAAAAAAATTGGGGATGGGCAGTCGTTACAGCAAGCTTTTTATGCATTTTTATATTAGATGGTACTTTTTTTACGTTTGGGAGCATATACAAAGATATATCATATGATCTTGGAGCTGAAGAGTCGCTTGTGGCATTAATAAACTCTGTCGCGATTGCATTATATTTCATAACGGGCCCTGTAGTATCTGCATTAATTAATCGGTTTGGATTTCGATTTTGTGCAATGACTGGTTCGGTTATAGTATCTTTTTCTTACTTTGCATCATATTTTGTTGAGACTTACGTGGCTCTCTTAATTTTTTATGGAATTATACCTGGAGTCGGAGGATGTTTTATATATATGTCATCTCAGTTAGTTGTGGGTTTTTATTTCGAACGTCTTCGAGCGATTGCAATGGCTTTATCGGGATTAGGACAAAGTTTTGGGGTTATGATTATGTCTACTGTAAATTCTTATTTATGTCAATTAGCCGGTTGGAGGACAACTACATTATTCCATTCTGGATTATTTGGTTTGATTTATTTTATAGGCATGGTATATCGTCCTTTAGTTTCGTTAACTGTTACTCAGACTACGGACGACAGTCGCACTATTACATATTTACCAAGCTTATCAACAGTGTCTATGGCGTCCCGAAAAAGAAGAGAATCATTGCCGGTTGTCAACACACCTTCTGCTTCAGAACGTGTATTCCAAGCTGTGTCTAACGTAAATTTTCCTACTATAGCTTCCTTGCTAGAAGAAGAAGAACAAGAGAATGAAGATGAGGACGAGGAAAAGGCTGATGTGCCAAAGCCTGGACCATCATCAGAGGCCCGGTCAGCCAAATCATACAACCCTCGTAGTTTTGCAAGTCGCATTAGTATGAAAGAAAGTCAAATCGTGATAAAGGCGAATAGTGAGCCACCACCAGCTAAAAATCTAACGTGGTGGCAAAAGTGTTGTCGTTGGGAAGAACATATCGAAGAATCTCGACCGATGTATAGAGACGACGCTTTTTATGATGGAACATTACACAGGCTGCCAGCTTACCAAAAAAGTTTGATATCAACAGGGCGAAAAAAAACTGGTTTAGAATATCGAATGGCTGTGTCGAGAACCGTAACTCCTATGGATTTGCAAGAACAAACAGGTGTATTCACAACTTCTATAAGAAGAATTCTTGCCACTATGTTAAATGTAGACCTATTAAGAAGGTGTTCATTTCTATTGGTATGTTCTGCTGGTTTTCTCACGCACGTAGGATTACTCATACCTTATGTATTTTTACCAGACCGAAATAAAAAGGAAGGCATTGATCAAAAACATTGTAATTTGTTTGTGAGTGTTATTGGATTTTCTAATGCAATAGGAAGGTTAATGGCGGGAATATTAGCTTGCAAATATAATCCAGCAAAAATGTATAGTATAGCTTGCCTGATGGCAGGCGCAGCAGCTATTATATCAAATTTTTCATTTGACGTATATTACCAGTATTTTTGTTGTGTTCTATTCGGTATTGCCGTTGCTCATATGAGCACTTTACGAAGTCTAGTTATTGTAGACTTATATGGATTAGATAATTTAACAAATGCTACGGGCATGTTACTAATGTTTCAAGGCTTTGGCAGTCTCTTAAGTACTCCTCTATCAAGCGTGCTTAGAATAAAATTTGGATATTTGGTATCTTTTTGTGTGGCTGGAGCCTTTCTGGCATCTGGTGGCTTTGTTGTATTCGGTGCTAAACGAATAGCACTAAATGAAGATGCTAAAGCGCAAGTGAAACACACTAGAGCTAAAATATTTAGGTCCAGGTCTAGATCAATCAACATAAAAAAGGGAGATAAGTATAAAAAATAGTATTGTAAATATTCATAATTATAACTACCAAACAGTAATCTGTTAAGTAATAGAATGGCGAATTCATGTATATTTGAAAAGTAAGTAATTTGAAAATCGATTCATTTTACCCCCCCCCCCACTGGAACATTTGCATGCATACAGCATGCCGATGCAAACATTGAAGTTAAATGGGTGGGTAATCGTATTCAAATTATTTTCCATATTTGGATTTTGTACTCTGTTACCCAAAAACTGGTGTACATGTCTAATCTTAATTATAATAATTATTATTTAATTCGACATTTGAATAAGTATTAACTAATTCATATAATGTAGGTATACCCATTGTTTGTATTAAAATTGTATCTAGCAATAAACTATGGAATGCATTCGAGTTTTTTTGCTGAGGTAGATAAACTAAGGTGGTGTTACTACAGCCAATCTTTATACCACGGTTCTGTAATATTGAGTCGGTAGACTCATAGAACTATTAACGAAGGTTTTTCAATCAAATGTTTAATAGCACGACATTTTATTTTCTTTAAGTTTGTTAGCCAACAGTTAGCTGTTATGGATCGGCGATATGAGAGCTTATCTCCTTAGGTGCGAAGAACGCTGCTCATCTAGATGACAGCACATTTCTATAATAAGTTCTAGCAATCTTTACCATGAGGATCACAACGTGGTAAACGTTGTTTGACGCCATTCTTAGTAAGATACGTTGCCACTCGATCTGCCTTACGGCCCGATACCACTCACGATCACACGCGAGCGCGACGTTATTTGCCGACTCGAATAGTGCACCGTGTCTACGGAACGCGAGCGCGTCATCCAGCAGGCACGCAATGCGAGCGTCGCGTGCGCGGAACGTTGGCACTGATCAAGACGCTAGAGGAACGCGTACCTACGCCCGACCAACGTCAGTACGATCGAGCAGAGCAGATATTAAGCTACAATAGATACAAAGAATAAATAAAATGTGACGAGAGTCGATACAGCAAAGTAAATCAGTATGGTATGCGTTTATTAAAAATAAACGATATATTCTAAGATATACATAATTAATATGTGATATGTCCTGTAGATTATACCACGACCTGATGACAAGACAGCTTAGGTCTGTACCTATATAAATCATGGAGTCTAAGGACTGCCGTAACACACATCTTTAATATAGTATACTTAACTAGCGGAGCGATAGCCTATTGGCATAATCTTGTACCGCCACGCAGAGGTGTCGTGTTTTGCCGTCTTTTGAGGCTATCCAAAAATCGATCCATGTTTTCGTATCTTCGTAAGAATGGAAGCGCTGCTCAGTCAGGCTATGTGCCATCGAACGGAATAGGTGAAAATCGGAAGGGGCTATGTCAGGTGAATAGGTACAGCGGGTGTGGTAAAACTTCCCATTTAAGCGTCTCCAGATAGGTTTTCATTGGTTTTGCGACATGAGACCGAGCGTTGTCATGTAACAAAGTCACTTTATCGTGTCTCTGCTCAAATAGCAGCCGTTTTTCTTTTAGGGCTTGACTCAAACGCATCAATTGAAGTCAATAGCGATCTCCCGTGATAGTCTCATTCGGTTTGAGCAGCTCATAATAAATTACCCCAAATGCAGAGAAAGGCTTTGAACCATGGATATTAGGTTTTGCAGACGATGTTGATGCATGGCCGGGCTTATCCCACGATTTTCTACGCTTTGGATTATCGTAGTGTATCCATTTTACACCACCAGTTACGATCCGGTGCAAAAAGCCTTTTCTTTTCTGCCGTTGAAGCAGTAGTTCACAAGTGATCTCTGCATGTCGTATCCGACAGAGCATTGTCATCGTAAGTCTCAACAAGAATAAAATTCTGTATGCTTCAGCTGCAGGTTTGGTTTGAATAATATAGTGTAATAAAATGCCCCGCAAATACATACAGTTCATTTGGCACAAAAATTAACATTTTCAGAACCAATAAAGAAATAGTAAGCTTTAATTAAAGTGAACTACCATACACTGAAATTTAAGGTTAGATATAGGTTTGACGACTCGATGGCGTAGTGGTTAGTGTAACCGACTGCCATGCCTGAGGTCGAAGGTTCGATTCCCGCACAAGTCAAACATTTGTGTGCATGAACATGGATGTTTGTCTTGGTCTGGGTGTTTCTATGTATAATATGAATGTATTTACAAAAAAAAAAAGTATATATGTATGTTTATCCATTGTCTAGTACCCATAGTGCAAGCTCTGCTTAGTTTGGGCTAGATGGTGTTGTGTGTATGTGATAGAATATTATTGTTATTATTATATATAGTACTTCCTTGCAGATGCGTTACCATTCGAAATTTCATGCACGGAGAACTTATTCAATGTCCTCTGTATAATCATGAATAGAATAGAAAAAGGAGAATATGTGTTAATTCCCCGTATTCCGATAATTCCGACCAATTTGCCATTTCAGTTTAAAAGAGTGCAGATTCCCCTAAAAGCAACATTTACGAAAATAATAAACAAAATTGTTTTTCATGGGTAACTCTATGTAGCGTGCTCACGAGTATGAAACCCGCAAAATCTTTATGTTTTAGCTAAAACAAAAAACATAGTATATGAAAATGTATTAAAATAAGCTATTTGCTGTAAACCATAGCATTTGAAATGCTGCCCAAAGTAACTTTTCCACGCGGACGAAGTCGCGGGCAAAAGCTAGTATTTTATAAAGTTTTATTGGATAACGCAACATTTGGTGTACTATAAATTAAGGTGTTAAAACTCAAATACATACACGGGTTGGGAGCCTTCTGCGCTCACCCACAGTCCGCGTAAAGTTGTCAAGGCCATCTGAGGCCAACAAGTCAACTAACAAACACAAAAAAAACCAAATATATACATTCTGAAATCTGAAGTCTACGTGTTACTCTATACCCGTCACTATCAGTCAACCACCAAAGATAGTACCTAATAACTGTAATTATACAATATATCTATTCTATATGCATATAGTATAAATATATTGTAATACGTTTATATTTATTAATTTTATCCCATTTTCTTATGCATTGGTGTGTAAATTATTGTTAGTACGCCTGCGAGAATACCAGCGTTGCAGTCTATACTGCAACAATAGCTGACGCAGTTGCCTAATTTGATCTCCATGTACCGTTTTCTGTTTAAATTGTATTAATTATTGTTTTTTTAAATTATGTATATATGAAGATTCAAATAAATCATTTTTTTCTTTCTTTTAATAATTAATAACCTTGCTTTCGATGATTAGGTACTCAAATATTTTAAGAAACTTATGTTCTACATCTATGGTTATGTCAAATTAAAATAGAAATTCCTTCTAAAATCATCACTCATCACTGCAATTCACAACGAAACTTGGAGTAAAGTAATTACAAGTAAATCTTAACCGACAATTATATGGCAGTACAGTATAAACTTATCGTGTGTTGTAATAATTTGTTACCTACGATAATGTTTCAATAAATAATGGCACAATTTGGACAACCTTCAAGAGATGTTGTGAAAAGTAAAATATATGTAGAAAATAATCTTGGAGTAAATGGAGGTGAAGAAACAGAAATTGTCGCACAAATAAATATACCTGAAGAAGGAGGTTGGGGATGGGTTGTCGTTGTTTCAAGTTTCTTATCCATATTCATATTGGACGGTCTTATTTTCACCTTTGGCAGCTTATTCAGCGATATTAGAGATGATCTTCAAGTAGATGAATCTTTAGTTGCTCTTATAAATTCAGTAGCATTTTCAATGTGTTTTATGTTAGGGCCTGTAGCCTCAGCGGTAATTAATAGATATGGATTCCGAGAATGTAATATGATTGGGTCAGTAATATGTTCTTTTTCTGTACTTGGAACATATTTCGCTAGGAAGTACCCAATGGTCTTTGTGTGTTATGGAATATTTTGCGGGTTTGGAGCATGCCTAATAAACATGTCATCATCTTTAGTTGTGGGGTTTTATTTCGATAGACTTCGATCATTAGTTTTATCAATATCAGGGTCGGGCTCAAATTTTGGTTGCATGGTAATGTATTCTGTGAATACTTATTTGGTACAGTTAGGTGGTTGGCGTCTCGCTACATTGCTTCATTCGGGATTACTGGCAATTGTTTATTTTTTGTCTTTGACATTCATACCTATAGTACCAATACTCGTCACGACACAAGAAAAAGCTATCACTGTAACCAATTTGCCAACGTTTGCAGAAACAGCTGGATCAAAAGATTTACCAACAACTGCCACTGAGCGGTTGTTCAACACCGTATCAAGTCCTCACTTTCCTACAGCAGCTGCTATGGTTTCTCAGGGAGTTTTAACCACAGACGCATCGCCGACGAAAGCGGGCTCTTCTGAAAAGAAAAATATTGAACTTATTTTATCGAGCATTGGTCCTAATGCACCAAGTGAACGACAGATTAAAAAGGTTCAGTCTATATTTTCACAACATGCTAAACTTAAGAATATGGAAGTGGAAGTTCAAATAGAAGCTCCAAAGAAACGAAGTTTTTGGACCAGGCTATGCACTTGGGAGAAGCAGGTTCCTGAGGCTCGACCTATGTATAAAGATGATGTTTTCTATCGTGGCGATATAAAGCAATTACCAGAGTATAAAAAAAGCGTAATAGGAACGGTTTCTAAAAATAGATTCTCTATTGAGTATCATTTGGCTGTAGCGCGCACTGCAAGAGCCACTGAATTAATACAAAAAGGTGTGTTTACAACTGCTATGAAAAGGATAATCGTCACAATGATTGATGTTACACTTTTAAAAAAACGGTCCATGTTAATGATATGCTTAAGTGGTTTTTTCACATACTCCGGCCTGTTAGTGCCATACATCTTTTTACAAGAACGTAATAAACTCGCAGGTATACCGATAGAGCACTGTAGTAGAATAATAAGTTTCATTGGTTTGCTAAATGGAATCGGTAAAATGATAATTGGTGCGTTAGCTTGTAAAGTATCTGCCGTAAAACTTTATGTTTCTGCTGTTGTCATATCCGGTTTAGCTGCAGTATCATTTAATTTTTCATTCACCCTATATTATCAATATTCGTGTGCAGCAATTTTTGGATTCTTTTGTGCTAGTCTACAATCCTTGCGAAGTATAGTACTCGTAGAGCTATATGGACTGGAAATGTTAACTAACGCATCTGGCCTTATGTTGATGTGCCAAGGTGTAGGCTGTCTAATAGGCACGCCCTTGGCTAGCATAATTAAAGAAAATTTAGGTTTTACGGTGTCATTTTGCGTGGCAGGTACACTTTTAATAATTAGTGGATTAATTTTGGTTCCTATTCGAGCAGTTGCGAGAAAGGAATCCTAGGTCGAAAATACAAGCACTACTTGATTATATTGTTATTGTTTCACCATTACTAGCTAAGTTTTAATCGCTTATTATATTCATTATTTCAATAAAATATTAAAATAATAAAATATCTATTTTAAGAATTGTATGTATCTGTTTGTTTTCCCAAAATAAATAAATAAATAAAACGATATTTATTTATTTACTGTATGTCTCGCGGTCTTGTTGTTATCACCAAAATGAAAAGAAATAAATAGACTAGGTCTAGTTCTGTGATAGGTCCTACATTTGCATGTGATAGTAAGGTCCCGGGATTCGATTCTCTGGTTGATCAAAATGTTATTGGGTATTTTTGTGAGAAAATTTTCAAAAACAGTACTTGCCTTAATATTTGCCGACAATGAATTCGCCTAAAAATAATATACAGGCCATATTTTTTGATGCCATCGTTTCATTGTAGGTATATATGCAGGAAGAAGACGTACTTACCAATTAAAATAAGAAAACAAATGAAAAGCCAATTCTTAAAAATATAATAAGGAAGCTTCAAATATATTGTCTGCTGTTCTAACAGTAGACAATGTACTTAAGCCACATCCGAAAATATGAGATATAGCGAAAACTGTACTATTACTACTACATATTTTTTAACAGCATAGTCAATTCTAATAAAAATCTAAAATTACGAAATTACATTTCCGAAGAAAATATCCAGAAAACGTGAAACATAACGTGTCCGTTGTATAAAAAAACATTATTAATAATTTCAAATATTAATGTTATAATAGTTTCATTGCAAGGCTACATACCGACTTTCATACATGTAATTTTTAAATTGACAATTTCGTCTTGCTTTTTACCCCTACTTACAGGTATGTCACTTTCATAGTAATGGTCGCCGAAAATCTGGTCCATTCATTTTGATACTATGAACTGTACTTATGTACCTACTTGTGTTGAAAATTTGATAAATAAGTAAGTAGCCCAATAAATAACAAAAGAGCTACCTAATGTAAAAGAAATAGCTATCATTCAAACATGTGTGGTTTAAATGTTTTTGTAAGGGACTTTGTTTTGAGAACATTAGAAAAACAACCCAATTGAGCCGTTTCTGAGTGTTTACTTGTCGTGTGCTGATTACACAGTCATGTGCTTCTTTTTTGTAAATAATGTCATTGCTATTTGACATCTATAACGTTATAGATTTGAAATAGCATATGGCCTAAATCTTAATATACATGTCGGTGAAGTATTGTTCTCAATGACAACGTCATTAGTGGTTGCAGATTTAGTGGGTCATCTGGGTAATATGCGAGCACAAAAGACGAGTCTGGTTCTGCACTATTTTTATTTAGAATAAACAATATTTTCACTTCAAAATAATGTCGAATGAAAAAATAACAGTTAAGACCGAGCAGTGGGATCAGGACACTGATATATGATATATGAATAATTTAACTAAACAAATAAAATTAAATTAAGAATTGTAAAATAATTGAATAGTAAACAAATTATATTGTGAATTATACGTGCAAACAACAATCAACCCGACTCGTAGCTTCCTCCGACAATCGACATACATTTATTTTCAATCAACATATAAATATCATAAATTTATAAATTTTGAAATTGTTGCCTGGCAATTCTGACGTTCAAATCTTTGTGGGTGAACCCTATTCACTTCTTTAGAGGTTATATTAAACAAGTGAGAATCGGCAATGAATTGCCGTAAATCTTAGAGTTCAAAAAAATGGTTCAAGTAATATGTGAAGGTCACGTGATCTTAAGATCAGTTGAAAGTTGTAAAACAGACAGACGGACGGACGCACAGACAAAGCTACAACAGCTTTGTCCGTGCGTCCGTCCGTCTGAGTTTTTTCGAACTCTAAAAACTGCTTTAGTAGCGAGCGCCTACATTATAAAACGGTATTCGTCCAATATGCATGTCACGTCATTGTCCGTGGTAGTCCGCCCTTGGGGGATACCGTTGTCTATTATACTTTATAACGGGTTGGAAGCCTTCTGCGCTCACTCACAATCCGCGTAAAGTTGTCAAGGCCATCTAAGGTCAACAACGAAAACCCAAAACATAAAAATAATATGCAGTCACTATCTTCAGCAGTTGTGGCTCGGTGATGATTAGTATTATCATAAAATTTTATATAAATGATATAGATCAAAACTATGGCAGGAACAGAAAGGTGAGAAGTGAGGTTACAGTGAATAATTATTTAGGAGTTCTTTAATTCATCATTATATAGGCTGTATCAAAATATATTTGTATGTTGTTGCTGTATTTGATTTACAAAAAATATTGGACCGATTGTCATCTATTTTTATATAGGTATCGCCGCTCGCGTGTTAGTAGTAGTACTGCTTAGAAAGACGCACTTCGGCTCATATTTCCGGCAGGCCACCAGTACTTACCGTTTTTTTTTTTTTGACCCAGGTAAATCCTTTATGGATACCACCTCCCCCGTGGGGGGAGGGCGGTTATGTCAGACTCTCCGTCCCTGAAGGGGGTCGGTATACACACTAAAAACCTGGGGTGAGCAGTCCCTCCGCCGACGGAGTGGGGCGGGATGGGGTCGCGTTAGCAATCACCATCCCGCCCCGGCGGTTGGCCCGGCTGATGGTGACCGGGCCTCAGCACCTATGGAGGGAAGGCCTTGCTCACCAAGGCCATCCCTCAGACGTGTGGGGCCGTGCAAGCCGGTAGAGAGTCCCCCGACTCTGTACCAGTGACCCCACAATACAGGAGCGAAAAGGCGGGCAAATCGCCTCCTTCTCGCTCCCGTCCGTCTGCGCCGGAGAGGGTCAGCGAGGAGGTTGTTCTCCCTGACCCTCTCCGCGGTCTCCTTCTGCGCCATGACAGCTTCAGGCCACTAGTACCTATCTGTAACAGCGCTAACTGAAAGTCTTTATCGCGTCTGGAAAAAATATGATTAGAATAGTTGTAATATTACTATAACCATACATAAACAAAAAAATATACATAACATTAATATATTTATAAACAATAATTATTTAAATATATTTCGAGTAAGTTACTGTGTTTAGATTTTGTTTACGATTTTGGATTTATATTTCGAAGCAATATACGTTTACAGATTCTGCAACTTACGCCAGCAGAATAAATAAATACCTTAGACTCAGAAAAAATTATTTCAGAATCATTTATTATTTACTATCTTTATTTACAGTTCTGAGGATATTTTGGCACCGGCTTAGCCCTAAGCACAGAATATATAATTATTGGTAGTATTAGTATTAATTACATTTCATTTCCAGATTGTGAATCGAATGATGACTAAATAATTTGGTATGAGAGTACTGAGTAGGTATATTGTTCTGATATCTGTGCTATTATAAAGTTTTACCATACTATTATTTGTCTTTGGTTCTAAATACTTTTTTATCATAGCAACATTAGAGTTCATGTTCGAGCGCATTTTGTTCTGCGACCGGCCGCCATACTCAAACAAAAAGATTTGAGATGAAACGATAAATTTATATATATATTGGCGTTGTTGAAAGTGTTTAATTTGCTAAATGAGTTCTAAATCAGATGTAAATAGAAGAGTGCTCGCCATTCAGGCGAAAAAGAAACGACATAAACTCGGTAAAAAGAAAAATCGTGAGGAGGATCACGGGGCTGGTGGACAAGGAAACGGTCTGCGCAACCAGAATCAGAATCGTTTAGAACCTACACATAGCTCTTCCAATGAGACGATCGAGGAGGATGAAGACGAACAATACGCGAGTGATGACGAGGAGCAGGAGGATAGCGCCGATTACTGCAAGGGTGGTTACCATCCTGTCAAAATAGGAGACTTATTCCTGAATCGGTACCACGTCACTAGAAAATTGGGATGGGGTCATTTTTCTACTGTGTGGTTATGTTGGGATCTCGTCGACAAACGTTTTGTCGCGTTAAAAGTCGTGAAATCGGCACCTCATTTCACAGAGACAGCTTTAGATGAAATTAAAATCCTAAAAGCAGTCCGAGACAGCGACCCTTCGGATCCTAAGAGAAACAAAACCGTGCAGTTGCTAAATGACTTTAAAATCACAGGTGTAAATGGAACACATGTGTGCATGGTGTTTGAGGTTCTGGGACACCATTTACTGAAGTTGATACTCAAGTCTAATTATAGAGGTATACCACGAGAAAATGTCAAAACGATCATACGTCAAGTACTGGAGGGTTTGGATTACCTTCATACAAAATGTAAGATAATACACACAGACATTAAACCTGAGAATGTACTTGTTTGTGTCGATGAGTCTTATATCCGCAAATTGGCAGCTGAAGCCACTGAATTACATTCCCTAGGCTTGAGGCTTCCGCATTCCTTGATTAGTACTGCACCAAAGGAATTCCAAGAACAAGTAGTTACTGCTAAAATGAGTAGAAATAAAAAGAAAAAATTAAAGAAGAAAGCCAAGCGTCAATCAATGCTACTTAAAAAACAAATGGAACAAATAGAAGAAATGGAAGAACAGAAGAAGATTCAAAACAATAGTGAGTCAGCTCCAATGTCGCAAGACAATGATGATTCACCTCAGACTCCAGAGGAGGCTAGTGTGATTGATACTACTCGTTCTGAGAATGATTCTAATATCAATGGATGCAATGATTTAGAGCAGGCTGATGAAGAAGCATTTGATACTGATGCAGATGCAGTACAGGTAAGGACTAAGCAGTATGGTTGTGGGGATGATGCAGGTACCCCGATGTCTGAAGGAGAAATGACTGATACTCCACCTTCTTTTAATTCTCAGTCCACTAAAGGTAAATCTGTAGAGAAAAAACTAGATCCAGCTTTTGATGTCTGTGACATTGAGGTAAAGATAGCAGATCTAGGCAATGCCTGTTGGGTTCACAGGCACTTTACTGAGGATATTCAAACAAGACAATATAGATCTTTAGAGGTGTTGCTGAGTGCTGGTTATGGGACTTCTGCTGATATATGGAGCACTGCTTGTATGGCTTTTGAACTAGCCACAGGAGATTACTTATTTGAGCCTCATTCAGGTGATGGTTACAGTCGAGATGAAGATCACCTGGCTCACATTATAGAACTCCTAGGTGACATTCCTAAGAGAATTGCAGCCTCAGGAAAATATTCAAAAGTATTCTTTAATAAAAAGGGTGAGTTGAGGAACATAACAGGCTTAAAACCATGGGGCTTAGTATCTGTACTCACTGAAAAATATGAATGGAGTCAATCAGATGCCGAAGAATTTGCTGATTTTTTAAGGCCTATGTTGGACTTTGACCCGAATCGGCGTGCCACTGCCTATGAGTGCCTTCAGCACCCATGGTTACATATTGTCACACCTGAACAAAACGAGTCTGAGAAATAATATTACATTGCTCTCTGAAATGAATGAGGATCATTCATTCATGAAATCAGTAGTGTCAACATACTAAGTATTTCAGTCTTATACAATTTTAATAAAAAGTTTATTTATGGATTTCTTTGTGAATAATTTACTTTGTATCTAGATTGTTTTGTTAGCAATCCTGAATTATTTGAAAATAGAAATTGTGTATGACTACTTATTGAAGACATATTGCTGAACTATTACACAAATCGTTAACAGTCTGCAGCAAAGTATATGATACACTGGCTGCTCAGCATAAAGTAATAATTTGAAAATGTATAATAATTGGCATCATACTAGATCTACATCATTAAATACAAATAAACTGTACAGATAACTTTAGGAAAAATTGTGATGTATGACATGTAGACAATATAGGTTTTGTCACATTAATCTTTTAGGAATTTAGTTGACATAATGACATAGCTCTGCACTTGTACCAACATCCTAGAAGATGAGGAACCTAATATAATGGAGTCATGCATGCATATAGTAGCCATTCAGGTAGTAGAATGTTCACATAGTTTAAGTTTGTGTTTTATCATTATCACAATAAAAATCTCATTATGTAAACTTAGGAGTAAGACAGTATTTGTAACGCCACACCTCCGAGACTGCCTTTTTTATATTTCAATGAGTCATCAAAATTTAACAATGGCTGGAATCTAATCTATTCGGAGACGATATGAGACAGTGTCCTAAACCAGCTATTAGTAACAATTATTTATCATAGATCCCAATTTACATGACCATAATTTGTATTAATTATATCTGCAAATTTACATAAATAAAATGTCCAAACGAGCTTGTTACTATGTTTATTTTTGTTTTTATTTTAAATTTTCTATTTACTCCCCACAGATCTTGATTGCAAATTACACATGGTGTCCATCTGTAACAGGAAACGATAATTTATTAGATTATGAGATACCTACTTGACATAGTGTTTGTGCATCTAGACAAATATTTACATAGTACAGTGACTAAGGTGGGGCCGGAAATATTATTGTAGCTAAAGATCGCTGGCAGCTCTCGCCGAGCTCATTGTGTCTGCAGTTCGTTATTGTGATGCCAGTTACCTACATAGGTAATAATAGGCACGACGTTACGGTAACGCACACAACGCTGCATGTACCTTAAGCTATAGATAGTTTATATACCTGTAATCTACTTATCATCTATCATTTTCAGTCGTAAAGCAGACCAAAAGACGCATTTTATTCATAATACAACAGATAGTACGTCACACAGTACTATATGCCATTGCAAACTTTGAAAGCCAAACTTATATAAAATGCCGTACCTACCGACTTAATAGTAGGCTATAAATAGGTACTTACTTCAAATTGAAACCTTACTAATATCCTTTACACACAATAATATGAGCGATTCATACGATGGAAGAATAAGAATAATTTGTGTTAGAAAAATACTATCAGTCTGATTATCGTTGGACTCAACACTCAAGCTCAAGGCTTGTTTCTACACTACCTATTATTACCGCCATACTTATTAAATTATATTATACAATCTGTATAAATTGTATATCAAATACTACTACTACTAGTACCCATAGTACAAGCTCTGCTTAGTTTGGGCTAGATGGTGTTGTGTGTATGTGATAGAATATTTTTATTAAATATCAATATATTTCTTCTCTAAGTTTATTACATAGGTTGCGCGTTACATACTACTATAATATAATAGACTATATAGGTCAGCTACATATGCAGCATACGCGGGCATGCAAAGTATTACAACTGGCAAACGCACAAGCGCAAGATAAAGACAATAGGTAGTCGCCCATGAAGTCTTTAGAAGTTGACCTCAGAAAAGGCACTAATAAACCTCAAAAAAGTCATAGGAATTAGGAACAAAGCAACTGAGATGAAAGCTTTTTCGTTGGAAATAGCAGACCAGCTCACAGACGTATAAGAAGTCTTATTATTATTATGTCTGTACTCTGTAAAGTGTAAGACTAATTACACTATATTTTTTAATTTATATTATAAAATAAATATAAATTTCTATGTCTACCCTCTAAGGTAAAATAATTGTTTCAATGACACTCATCGTATTGTTATAATGCTTGAAAACAATTAAAATTATATGGAGAATAAAAAGATTATTATGAGCCAAAGACACCACCAATGAAATGGGAATTTATATTGTGAGGTGGGTGTATTTGACCACTTTTAAGTTTAAATAAAAATGAGAATCCTAAATATGCACGTCTGTACAATATGCAGACAGAGTATAAGTACACGCTATAAAATTCCGAAATCATGACCAAAAGAGATAAGTTTATACAAATAGACAAAGGAATAATGAGGGTAACATTACGATTTTTATCTCTGTATGAGTATGCGCTAGTTTTTGTAGTAGGGGTTTGTCGAGCCACGGGTGCAATATGTAAAAAGCCCTGACAGATACAAAAAGGGGCATGTAAGTATATCATTATCAAAAAAATACCATGAATATAAACAAGTTGTTATAACATTTAGGGTGAATGTGGGATCAGTGGATCAGTCTTTTTTTAAAGCTCTGTAGATGCATTACTAATTCACTTTCAAATTTCAGATTGAATAAATAGAAAAATCAACTGTCGGTTTACATTTTTGCACGATAACAACAACATAGTTAAAAATAAAATAGCTGGCTGAACAAATTGCGACTTTTAAAGAAAATGGGGAATGATCGACTGTTTACATATATAAGTATACAGCGGATCACACTACGAGTGCACAGTGAATCATTTGGGTACACAGTGAATAAGACGTTTGATATAGAAAGAAAACTGGTAATGTATAAAAATATTTTTGTTTATTTTTTATCAGTAACAAATAAGCAACAAACATTGGAGATCACGGATTAACAAAATACGTTTTAATTAAAGAAATCGACACGACAATTTGGCAAGTAACATAAAGATAATGTTATGAACATAAAACACTGAAACAATTTTTAGTGAAATATCCAAGAACAAAATAAATTTACCTCTTTGTCGTAGTGTCGTTTATAGGAACTATCAATTCGTAACATAAAGAGCACATCAATTTGTAGCAATAGAAAACAATCCACAATATTAATAAAAAATATCAAGTTTTATTAAAAAAAACTACAGATCAACAACAAAAAGAAAAACCAAGTGCACTAACTATTAAACAAGTTGTCACTAAAATATCCCTTCCGCCACTCGTCACTTTGTTAACATTTTTTCTTTTTGGAGTAATATCGCGTTGTGGTTTGTGCGCCGTTGTCGTAGCAGTTTCATCTAAATTAAAGATTTATGTTCCATCGGCAAAACCGGGGATCCATGGTACACAGTCTGCAAATTGTCGTAGAAACTATTCACTGTGTGTCTGTTGAATGTCGTCGCTCTTGCTAAGCTGCAAGCTTCTGGTCGCCTTAGAGACAAGTCTGGGTGACGTAGGCGAAAAGCCTTGAGCCAATCAATGCCAGCTAATCGGTTTTGTACCCAAGAACACAGCATTTTCAAATTATTTATGGCAGCCATTTCGTAAGCCACTTTTCGACAATCTTTGGTAGATAATTCATAAAACATAAGCGCACATTTTTGAAAGTATTCTTTGAGAGCTGCATAAAAATCTTGTTTACAGCATAATTGGGCGTAATCCTCATATTTATGAACCCCTGTCTTTCATTTTAGCGGTGTTGCGATACAGGTTTGCAAAATTAATATTTTTTATCTTGGAAACAGAACGAATGAACTTTCATTTCAATATCTCTTCCAGAGCATTTTTCATTTCTTCTTGCATTACTCTACCAATTTTTCTATCATCTACCTTTGGTTTTCAAGGTATTCTGCAAATATCAAACAATTAACGTTAAAAAGTTTTGATAAATAGTATAACCATATCTCGGTACACAGTGGATCATGATCCACTGGGTACCCATTACGAACTTTTCACTGTGTACCTAAGCACCATATTTTATTTTATAGCATTATAAGCAAAGATTAACATTGCAACAAGTAGTTGTAGTAGACGGGCTCGAAATGTATCTTAAGAAATGTATGTTATTAAAAAGTATTAAGCTAGGTAATAATGTAATAGATACAAACATAAAATTCATTGGTACTTACGTGATATTTTTTATTTTCACCTCACAAAACAAATAATCTGTAACAACACGTATACGTGGCGCCCGAGCCACGTGGCGACTAGCGGGGCGTTGTAGTACGTTCGAAAGCTAGGCGAAGAAAAGAGTTAGTGATTGTCACGCCACTCGTTTTATTCAATATGGCGATAATTCACTGTGTACCTATGGTCCACTGTTACCACGATGTCCCTACTTATTATTACAAGAAATGTTCCCCAAGTTCTGGCAATTTATCTACGTGCCACTACACCTACATCGGCCTTGGTCTTAGAATAAGAACATTTGAGGGAGTGGCGGCACTGGTGGCGGTGCCTGTGATTATGCCGAAAGCCATAGCACCGCACGACGTTCAAGATGTCGTCTTGGTGGTGATATCTTTCATTGGACATGGTAGCTGTGTCGCCGCCTTTAAAAGACGCTGAAGTATGTGACACCGCGCGTGCTGCGCTGCACTGCCATAGTTATGACTAATCAGTCATAACTATGGCACATGTAAGATTATCCTGACCTTTATGAGTCACTCTAATATGTCAGTGTTGCGCGAAAACCGCTTATAAATAGGTAGTAATTCCTTTAATGAGTTAGGTACGTGAAATGTGGCGCCTATGCTTATCAGTAGATAGTATTTCCACCGGACATGTATCTAGACTTAAAGGATAACAGTTCCCAACAGAAATCCCTACTTCCCTACTATCCCTACCAATATTATAAATGCAAATGTAACTCTGTCTGTCTGTTACGCTTTCACGCCTAAACAACTAAACCGATTTTTATGAAATTTGGTACAGAGATAGACTAGACCTTGGGAAAGGACATAGGCTACATTTTTTCGTAAAAAAGGCGATAAAAGTGTTGAAATAAGAGATGAAAGTTTGTTTGGGAAATCGTCATTATTGCGCCTAAATCACAACCGATTTCAATGAAATGCGGTACAGAGATAAAATAGACCTTGGGCAGGGACATAGGTTACCTTGTGTTGTAAAAAAGGGCATGAAAGGGTTGAAATAAGGGATGAAAGTTTGTATGAGAATTCGTGATTATCGCGCCTAAATCACAACCGATTTTAATGAAATTTGGTACAGAGATAGAATAGACCTTGGGAAAAGACAAAGGTTACCTTTTGTTGTAAAAAAGGGTATGAAGGGGTTGAAATAAGGGATAAAAATTTGTATGGAAATTCGTCATTATCGAGCTTAAACCACTAATACGATTTTGATAAAATTCGGTGCAGAGAAAGACTAGACCTTGGAAACGGCATTGGTTACCTTTATTTGTAAAAAGGGCATGAAGGGTTTGAAATAAGGGATGGAAGTGTGCATGGGAATTCGTCAAAGCCATGAGACTGTATTTAGGCACTTGATAACAAAAGACCGTGAAAAGCTGTATATATTCAGTATCAGTATATATTCAGATGTGTAATTCGAATGAGAAGAGCCACTAATATCGAGGTTTATATCCCCTTTAATGACTATGTTCCTAAAGGTGAAAAGGTTATCTAGAAAAGTACTCCGGGCACTCAGGAAGTTAGACGGGTCTAAAAAAGAGGGCGATCTGTAAACACAAACAATGGCTTTCTCGGTCCCACTTTTAATGATTTGACAACTAGCGTCTATAAAGCTGGGTTCCTCAACTATAAAGTTATGATTATTTTTGATGTACAGTACAACACCATCGTTTTGGTTTACATGTTTTGTCACATGATAATGGAAAAAGTTGTCAATGGTGGGAATTAAACAGTTTCACTTAAGCCAACATTCAGTCAATACGTAAACATCAAACTCAATCTCAATTCTCTATAAGAGAGTGTGAAAATTGTCAATATTCGCATTAATTGAACGTATGTTCTGGGTGAGGATTTTAAATTGTTTGTCAGGCTGGGTAATATAAGAGGAACAGTCCTCAGCAGTACACATAAAAGATGTTGCGACAGATAGTTGGTCTATCTGGACGGGGTCCTGGTCCGGGTTGGGACCCAAATGAGGTACTTGGGTCTCATCCTGGACGGGAGGTGGAATTTTGGGGCATACTTCACCCAGCTGGCCCCAAGAGTCCTGGGAGCGGCGGCCGCCCTAGGGAGGCTGCTGCCCAACATGGGTGGCCCGAGCGCCACTTGTCGCCGACTGTACTCCGGAGTGATCCGGAGTATGGCCCTTTACGGGGCACCGGTCTGGGCGGACGCCCTCGGTCGCAACAATAAGACCTTGCTGCGACGTCCGCAGCGGGTCGTCGCGACGAGGGCCATACGTGGTTACCGAACGGTGTCCTGGACAGCGGCGTGCGTCCTGGCCAGTGACCCCCCTGGGAGCTACAAGCGGAGATCCTCGCCGAAGTGTACCACTTCGTGGCGGCGAGGAGGTCCCGCGGGAGCCCCCGGGGTGGGAGGAGGTCGCACGCATGCGGCGACAGGCGCGGCTCCGGACCAGTGGACGATAGAGGCCATTCGCCCATGTCCTCCAGGGGTGGATAGGGCGGTGATTCGGGTCGCTGACCTTCCGACTGGTGCAGGTGCTTTCCGGGCACGGATGCTTCGGAAAGCATTTGCACCAGATCGCGAGACGGGAGGCGAACCCGGCCTGCCACGAGTGTGGGGCGCCGGAAGAAACGGCGCTCCACACGCTGGAGGCGTGTGCCGCGTGGGGGCCGCAGCGGCACACGCTTTCGGCTATAATAGGCAGAGATCTCTCCCTGCCGAGTGTGATCAACGCCATGCTCGGTGGCGAGAGGTTGTGGCGGGCAGTGGTCTCCTTCTGCGAGGCTGTCATGGCGCAGAAGGAGACCGCGGTGAGGGTCAGGGAGAACAACCTCCTCGCTGACTCTCTCCGGCGCAGACGGACGGGAGTGAGGAGGAGGCGATTTATAATAATAATAATAATAATAATATTCTACCACATACACACAACACTATCTAGCCCAAACTAAGCAGAGCTTGTACTATGGGTACTAGACAATGGATAAACATACATATATACTTTTTGTTTTTTTTTTGTAAATACATACATATTATACATAGAAACACCCAGACCAAGACAAACATCCATGTTCATGCACACAAATGTTTGACTTGTGCGGGAATCGAACCCGCGACCTCAGGCGTGGCAGTCGGTTACACTAACCACTACGCCATAGAGGCCGACCGATTTGCCCGCCTTCTCGCTCCTGTATAGTGGGGTCACTGGTACAGAGTCGGGAGACTCTCTGCCGGCTTGCACGGCCCCACACGTCTGGGGGGTGGCCTTGGTGAGCAAGGCCACCCTTCCACAGTTGCTGAGGCCCGGTAACCATCAGCCGGGCCAACCGCCGGGGCGGGATCGTGATTGCTAACGCGACCCCATCCCGCCCCACCCCGTCGGCAGAGGGACTGCTCACCCCAGGTTTTTAGTGTGTATACGGAGAGCCTCACATAACCCCCCCTCCCCCCGGGGGAGGGGGGTATCCATAAAGGATTCTCCTGGGTTAAAAAAAGATAGTCTATATCCTCGTTGAGTGCTCGTAGGTTATCCACTAAACCAAATAACTTCATGTCGCATAACATTGAGCATCAGTACTGTTTGTTGATAAGTCAGTAGTGTACAGTCATAGTTATTACAAATCTCCCGTCTCACTAACAAGACGAAAATCGGCGTAAGCAGAAAGAATATCTTAGTATGTCTGTGTAAGTATGGTAGTGTGTGTATGTATTAGTTGTTAAGGGAACTTTGTAAATTATAATATTTGAAGTATTTAACGACTTACTACAATAAAACATGCAATTTAAACTAAGGGATAGTATGGAGTATAGTCATATTTCCTGAGATAATACTGTTACGCCCAGTGACATCTCTCGGCATTGTGGGAAAGACTCGGCAGTTCCGTCTAATAATTTATTACACCGCCATCTATTGACATCTTACGGAACTATGTAGTAGGTATCGGTACGAGAATCATAGAGAGAATGCTGGTACTTTCTCGAATCATCGTACTGTTTACATACCGGGTATAGCGTTACTAGAAATCTCTAGAAACGCTTTACCCGCGTATAAATAGGACGCACGCGCACCGCCGAGTCAGTTTACAATCGTAAGCGGTCAAGTGTTCATCGAAGCGAACGGAAGCGAAAATACTACGTAGTTTGAAGCAGTACAGTGACAAAGTGTGATATAGTGTTTGTTGTGTTTTAAATTTAATTGTGTGTTTGAATAAAACGTGTTTTAGTCGGTAATATTGTTTGCATTCTTATCTGTCGAACCCAGCACGGAACAATACTTTAAGTTAGGCTTCAGTTTTGATGTAGATGGTTGGAGCACTGTCCGTCTTCTTGACCAGAACTTTGCCGTCACTGATTCAGCGATATTTAATCTTGTTCTCCTTTTTCAGTTGACGTGCCAGATAGTAGATTTTTCTAGAGTTCATGGTAAGGAAATCTGCCAGATAAATGGGAGACAAGTTGCCTTCTCTACCAGCATGACTCGTATTCAATTTATTTGATGGGTATGTTTTGTTCAGTTCCTTTACTGCGCCTATTTTTCAGGTGCACTTTTGTAAGCTGGGTGACAATAGGTCTCGTAGTATCTTTTCTGCCAGGTAATCGGTAAATATCTTGTATGTCAGATGACTGCAAATCAATGTTCAGAACATAATTCATTAGATCTGATCTAGTTTCGTTTACATTGCGGGGTACATTTCTTAGCGCAATAAAAGTTATTTTCATTTTTTTCATTACAGCCGCTGTAAGTCCTCCACCTTTTTTTGAAGAGCTGTTATTTCACTACGGTTAGTTTTGCACTTATCTTCCAGAGTTTTTATTTTAATGCAGAATTCATCATATTGTTTAGAAATGTACTCAACTTTTCTAAAAATTATTTAATGATGCACACATTTTCTCTTAAAAAATAGAGAACATTTGTCTTATCTCATCTTTAAATTCCTTCAAGTCGTCCCTGGTAATACTATCATGACGTCGCTTTCGACGCGCAGTAACAAAAAGTGATGATGGAGGAGTAGCATCCTTTCGAAATATGTCAGCGTGCTCTTCATTGGCGAACGCATCATTGTACCAGGCGAGCAGAGGCGGCAAGACTGTTAATCGGTGTGCGTACGCGCAGAGCCGTGAGTGATAGCGAGAGAGAGAGGGAGAGGGAGGGGAGATTCCTCTGTGTGTGTCACTCACACGGAAGCGACCCTTGTCTGACGAAGGCGGCAGCGCGGGGGACGATGGGTGGCGGCGCAGCGCGGCAAAGTGGGGTTTTTGAATGCCGCTTGCAGATTCATAGGTGATAAAGGTTAGTTTCGCTTGCAGATCGATCTGACAACTTTTATTGCCATCTTTATCTGATTATTGATAACGATGATTACTGTATGTTACGTGACAGCTGTTCTTAGTTTGAACTTGATGGAACCAATGACGTCGTAAAATCAATGGTGGGGAGATGATATGTAATTAAATTGATTTCCTCAAAGCACTGGATAATAAACATTACAATCCGACAATTTTGTAAATACGTGACATATTTTTTAAGTTTTGTGACAAGTGCTGCTATGCTGCTTAATAAACCTTACAATTATGTAAGAATTTTACAAGTAAAAACTTTACAAATATTACCATTACAAATGCTGTATAACAAACGTTAACATGTGTGTTTCTACACCTATAGATTTCGATGACAAAATTGTATCTACAAATTTGTAATTGTAAAGTTCTGACACAAGGCGAGTCCACCTGTCGGAATTTACAAATTATGTAAACTTATAATTACAGTATGCGTTCAATAAATCAGTTCATTTCGGGATTAGTTTTTATTATATTGTCAGAAAGAAAAACTAAAAATAGATGTATCCTTTTATTAAATTGTCACAATCACTATTAAAATACTTAATATGAAAAAACATAAACATAGTCATATAGTCAAATTTAGAGAATGGAAAATTAAAAAATTAGAAACGTTTGTAACAGCCATTGGCTTCTATGACCTCTAAAAGACGGAACCTCATTGAACCAACAAGCCGTGAGCAAATATCGGTACCCCGCATTTCCACCCAGATTGAAATACAGTGACTAATAAGAGCTTGCTTGTTTCTTTCATTTTGATGCGACCATCTTTGGTCCATAAGGCCCCAAAGATTTTCTATCGGGTTTAGGTCCGGTGATCTTGAGGGCCATGGAATTACCCTTACGTCAGTGTGTAAACGTAACCAGGCTTTTATGATCCTCACATTATGAATTGAACAATTATCTTGAAAAATCAAATTATGGCACTTCGTTGACTGTCTGTAGCATTGTATTTGTGTCAAGTGAAAGTGGTATTCATTCCAAAACCAGGCAAGAGCGACTACACTTCAGCGAAATCTTTTCGGCCAATAAGCCTAACGTCGTTCCTCCTCAAAACACTAGAGAGGCTATGTGATAAAGAAATAAGAGGAAACACTCTAGCTCACAAACCTCTACACCCACATCAACACGCCTACAGCCAAGGCAAGTCTACAGAATCGGCGCTCCACAGCGTTGTATCGCGAATTGGAGACGGATTAACCGCAAAACAACCGACGCTGGGCGCCTTCATTGATATAGAAGGAGCTTTTGACAAAACCAACTTTAACAGTATAACCGAAGCACTAGAAGCGTATGGGGTCGCTCCAACGCTGTCAGAGTGGATAAATAATATGCTGAAATACAGAGCGATACAACTCTCAGTTAATACAACAACCAGGGGAATTGTGGCCAGAGGCTGCTCACAAGGTGGTGTACTTTCGCCACTCCTCTGGAACATAGTGGTAGACGACTTAATACGAAAACTGAACGGCAGAGGGCTATTCACAGTGGGATATGCAGATGACCTTGCAATTCTCGCGACCGGATGCTTCGAGGACACACTATGTGACCTCGTGAGATCTGCCTTCAGAATAATCGAAGAATGGTGCATAAGTCATGGTCTATCGGTCAACCCGACAAAAACAGAACTCATAATGTTCACTCGCAAGAGAAACTCAAACAACCTCAGACTACCGAAACTTTTCAACACCGAAATAAAACTTACCAACGAAGTCAAGTATCTAGGGGTCATACTAGACAGCAAATTGCTGTGGAACAAACACCTTGACTACAAATTACAACGAGCATGCGCATGCTTCATCCAATGCAGCAGAATGCTCGGAAAGACATGGGGACTCTCCCCAAAAATAACACTGTGGCTACACACCGCCATAATCAGACCAATAATAACATACGGTGCCATCGTATGATGGACCCGGACTGAACTAAATACCGTCATCAACAAGCTGCAGAGATTCCAGAGAATGGCATGCTCAGCAACAACAGGATGTATGAGAACAACACCGACAGCCGCCCTCGAAGTAATTCTCGGGCTGGCCCCCCTAGACCTCTACATAAAACAAGAAGCGACCATGGCCGCAATACGGCTGAAACACCAGGGCCTGTGGGTAACCACTAGGAGCCCACATGCATCGATCTTAGAGCGAGCTATAGCTTACGAACCACTGCTCGCCGCTCCGTGTGATAAGATCTCCAAACAACATTTATTTAAAAAAAACTACCATGTACAACTTCATGAGGAACAGAGAGATCAATCGGGAATCAACGAGGTCCGAGTCTACACCGATGGCTCAAAAACCATACAGGGAACGGGCGCAGGAGTTCACTCCCTGGATCTCAACATTAACATATCTATGACACTAGGCTCACACAGTTCTATCTTCCAATGCGAATGTGTGGCCATCACGGAGGCCGCCACCGCGATCGATAGGAGACGGATTGAAGGCTACAGGATACGAATCCTCTCCGACAGCACAGCAATACTTAGAGCCCTAGAGAGCAATAGCTGCAACTCCAGGCTCGTTTACGAATGCCACCTGGCTCTCGAAAGAATATCCATAAAAAACACAGTAACCCTACAATGGATAAAGGGGCACAGTGAATCGCTGGGCAACGATGCTGCAGATGAGTTGGCTAGAAGAGGGTCGGGAACCACCAGGGAAGGTCCATCACCATTCCTCCCTCTACCATTCTCACAACTAAAAACATGGATGCGGCTTCGCACTCAGAGCCAACATAATAAACGCTGGGCACAGACAACGGACTGTAGACAGTCGAGAGCAGCCCTACCGGCCATCTCACCACGTCTGACACACCGCCTGCTCAACCTACAAAGATTGGACCTTCGGACCATCGTGGGAATCGTAACAGGACACTGCCCCCTGAACAAACATCTATACAACATCGGAGCAACAGACAGCCCACTTTGTAGGGGATGTCTGACCGAAGAAGAATCTGCTGCCCATGTAGTCCTGGAATGTGTGGGAGTAACAGCACAACGTAAGGAAATCCTCAACAACCCGAGGTCACTCCGCGAAGCCTGCGAAGACCCCAGGAAACTTCTGTGCTTCTGGGCGGAGTTGGGCTGGCTATCTCCGTAACCGGCCAACTCTCACGCATAATGGACCAACTTAGAGTTCAAATGCGGAAAAGGGAGTCCAATTACAATTACAATACAATTAGCATTGTATTTTGAAGCACGTCGATATAATTTACAGCCGTCGCTCGAGGAGGTAGAGAGCACAATTCTCCTACACCATCCGCACTCATCCAGCCCCAAATATTTACAGAAATTCGACCTGATTCTCTATTTGGGATTACATGATCACCTCTATACCGTGTTGAATTATATCGCCAAAGGTGTAGACGTCCATGCTGACTTGATTTAAACGTTTTTATCACAAAACAGTGTATTAGACCAATCAAACTCTAAGTGCTCTCCGGCGAAGTTCAGACGAGCATGTTTGTGAGCATCCATAAAATATTTTTTTTGGCGTAATGCCTGTGGTGCATTCCCATGTAATGTATGTAGATGATTCCTTATTGTTTGGGCACTCACATCGAACAACCCCGAAAAATGATTTGTCGGTTTAAAATAATTTATTTTATATTCCCGTCTCGTAAATTCTCTGTCGTTTTCGAGAGAGCAGGCCGGCGACGACTTCTGTGATCTAACAAACTTCCTCCCTCTCCTTCACGACGAATAAAAAACCAGACACTACGTCTCGATATATTTAAATTCATCGATATCGCACTAATCCTGCATCCCTGATTAAATTGGGCAATTATTTGTGACCTTTCAGCAATGGTCAAGTTGGCAGGCATTGAAGATGTTATTTATATGCAGTTGAGTAAAAAATAACACGGAAAATATATCGATTTCTGAGAGCAAAAATAGAAATTACTAAAATATATTTGTCAAAATGTCAATTGTCAGTTTTCTTTATCAAATAGAATTTGGTTGTCTATTTAAATAGTTTTTATTACTTTTGTTTAGAAACATTTACATTTTCTTTGTAGAAATTAATGTCTCATCCATTTATAATAAAGGTTAACATGTCATGCACTTATAAGTGAAGTATGAATACTTATCAATTAGGTTTACGTCATTATTATGCATCTAGACTAGACTAGGAAACTAAATTAAAACTGGTACACCACTTTTGTGGCTGACCGTACATATTAACTCAAAGATATCCTGATCCTAACTAATATTTCCTCTAAATGCGAATGTGAGTTTGTTTGTTAGGCTTTTACGTCTTAATTATGGATTGTTCATCATAAAATTTTGCACACACGTTGTCAGGGGAAAGGAAAAGAACATAGGGTACCTTTCATCCAGGAAAAAGTACTGTTACTATTCTAAGCTAACCTAGATAAAGATAAAGATAAAGATAAAGATAAGTTTATTTGTCAATCATGTGTACATTAATGGTGTTATAAAAGGCATAGTTTCAACATGTTGGGTCTAATACAGACATACAAATATTAATAAAATGCAGACAGATAACTTCTTCATAAGTCCATAGCTCACATTACGCATGCAAATTATAAAAGGAAACTAAAACACATTGTATACAAGCTTAATACATGCATATATCTCAAGTCAACGGTAAAATTTATTATTAGGTACATAATATTAATGTTATTTGCTATACACAAGATGTCATCATATAAGAGCCAGCCCAGTCAAAAAGTAATCAATAGAGATGTCAGTTTTACAAAATAATTAGGTATTATCAATTAATTATAAATCACTATCAGCTAAAAAGTCTTTTACACTATAATAACACTTATTCAAAAGCAGACCAGTCAATTTCTGCTTAAGTAACGATAAATTTAAATCTTTTAAGTCATTTGGTACTTTATTATATATTTTGGGGGCCATACAGAATACGCTGTTACCCATTAGTGCTGTATTTGCCCTGTGCATACACAATCTTTTATTGTCTCTACGGTTCCGTATACAAATATCAGACATGCGGAAGAATAATTGAGAGTTGGCTTTTACAAATAATGCTATTTCTAAGATATATATCGAAGGAAGTGTCATAATTTTATATTTTATAAAATACGGTCTACAGCTATCTATCGTTTGTAGACCAAACATAGCCCTGATACAGCGTTTTTGTTGCTTGAATGCAGTTTCTATACTAACTGAGTTCCCCCAGAATATTATACCATATCTAATTACTGATGCCACCAGTCCATGGTAGGCCATCAGCAGTGTGCTAATATTTACAACTGGTGCTAGTTTGTACAGGGCATATGAACTGCTACTAATTCTATTGCAGAGTTTTTCGATGTGTGCTTTCCAGTTCAGTTTTCTATCGATGGTTAAGCCTAGAAATTTGGTTTCCTCTACCTCATTTATTTTAGTGAGACCATAAATTATATTTAGAGGTCGAGTTAAAGGATTGCGTTGACTAAAGTGCATTATGTTTGTTTTACTGAGGTTAATTTTAAGGTTGTTGTTATCTAACCATCCTATAATTGATGAAAGCGACTTATTAATGTCATCTTCATAGGAAGCAAGTGCATTACATGGCACTGTGATAGTGCTGTCATCTGCAACAACCTAGACTACATTTATGCGAGCTCAGCTGCGGGCAAAATCTAGTGTCAAATAAAAATGTATTGAACGGATCGAAACACAGCGTCTGTGTTGTCCGCGCATTGTAACATAAGATTTTTCCCCGATGTCCTTATGCCTTCGACGAGCTGTCGTGTAGCCGTAGCACGGCTGTTAAGGGTTACCTCACCGGCAATGATTCGTTCTTGACAATGCGTTGCGTAGACGGTAAGATAATCAGTTGAGGTAGTGCCGACATCTGATACCAAACTGATATTATTATATGTGCGATAATCTTTTTCCCTGCGTTGAAAATGTTTACATCGACCGCTTGACACCGATATCTTGTGGGTGGTTGGAAACATTTGTAACCTAATGTATACTTCTAGATACGCGATTGTAGTAATACATAACTACGCTTTGTTTAATTTATTCTCATAGCTTTAAGAAATCAGAGAAATGAGAGACCGTAGCGCGAAATTTGAAAACGGCAGCTGTTGTGGCGAGGGACTGCAGAGAGTAGTATTACAATAGCAACGGCTGTGGCCGTGGACTGTCAAGTGGTTATATTGCAAACACGTAGGGAAACATCGAACTATTTCAGCGTTCGCTACCGTACCTATAACGCACTGGGCACTATGGCCATAGTGCACCTTAGTCCTTCTCACACTGAGCAGACGCCTGTGCCCAGCAGTGGGACAGTTTAATAGAGGGTTGATATTATTATTTTCTTTATTTCCTCATTTTTAAAATAATAATTGTATTTGAAATATATAATTACAAAAAAACACATTTGAAAATATAAAAACTATGAAGACTCACCGGCATCGGGAACTGGGCCCAAGCTACCGGTGGTTAAAGCTCCAGCGAGAGGAAGCTCCTCACGATGCGTGCCGTATCAAGCATATTATTATTATAGACGTACCTATGTGTGTTTAAATTGTAAGTAGTGTGATTCAGCAGGCAACTAACAAATAAGTAAAACATCTTAAAATATAATTATTTTCTGCTGTAACATCTTCGTTATGCGGTTTCCTCACACAAGTGAAATTAAACAAGAGCATGTCCCTAAGCCCTACGGTAAATAATAAGAGTAACAACAACTGAGAAACGGCAATGAATTGCCGTAAATCTTAGGGTTTGAAAAAATGGTTCAAGTAATGTGCAAAGGTGATATCACGTGATCTTGAGGTCAGAGGTCAAAGGTCATAGTAATTTCGGGGTATATCGACTATGCTGAGTCGAATAGCGTTGACCGCGAGTCTCTAGCTGTTACGGTTCTTGAGTTGAGAGTTGTATAACAGACAGACGGACAAAGCTGTTGTATAAGAGTTTTAAGATCGCGTAAAATCTAAAACGTTTGAAAATAAACGGCGCAGTTCGGACTAAGAAGGTCAGTATCTACCTACCTACTATTAGGTATATGTATAATATTAATATTATAATTTATATCAGAACTGTTAAAATAATATTAGGAAGGCAACATCAACCGATGTTAATATTGAAAATGTCTGTTTGTTTTTTGTTTAAGTTTAACCTATTCAACAGATTTTAATAGAATGTAGCTATGTAGACAGCCTAAATACTAGGATAGGACCATTGAACTATTATTACTAGCGTAGTAATTACAACTCACTGGGTAGGACAATGACTATTGTTTAGCAAGTCGCGGATAGCGTCTTATACATATAAATTCGTTTGATTGTATGTGATGTGAAAGGTAAAATTTGCTCGGATGTCGTTTTAGATGATATTTCTTATTTACTTAATTAGGCACTCTTTTTAATAATGTTTGTGTAAGTTGTAAAGTGAGTATAATTTAGAATTTATCCATAATTTTAGTACGTAAAGTTCAATAATCATATAAAGCGCCTGTTCTATATAGATTAGCAACTTTCACCAAACAGATACCGCTACTAAAATTTTGTTCTTAGGCTAATATAGGAATGACTGGCAAACCTTAATAAGAATTTGGTGTAAAACAGAATTACTTATGCCTATGAAGGCATAAGTAATTTTTATATATAGGGTACTACGTATAGAAATGCTAAACTTTTCATGGTAGTCGTTTATTGTATCTATGGTAGCTAATAACTAGACTTTTCTTTCATATAACTTACAGGCTTGTTTGGTAATAAGTTTACGTACAAACCAACATATATTAAATCTGTATATTTTGCTAAAGAGGAACTACCCGTAAGAGTCAACTTAACCTGTTTTCAGCATTAATGGCATAGGTCGGAATTACCGCATTGGCGTAACTAAGATTATTATTTTTAGGGGGTCATCGGCCCTTTAACAGCGATGACCTACATACCGATTAAGAATTTAGACTTGAAATCTTACACCTTGGTTGTGTTTACGTGACATAGTTTCTGTTACTACCATGAATATAAAACGCAACCATGTTCATGGGCGGCGGTTACCGCTTCCTATCAGCTGTACTGCTGGCCCGGCTGTCATCTATTTATTTTATTTGTTTAAAAAAGACCAGTCTTACTGTAGGAATTATTCCTGTGTCGCGGGCGACTTTCTAAACATTCAAACAACGAACACAAAGAAAATTCAGAATCGGAACAACTATTTGTGTATCACACCAATTTTTGTCCCGTGTGGGGATCGAACCCACAATGTTCGGCGCAGTGGCAGTAGTGAGGTGACTACTTAAATCACTATGTTATTCGTGCAGTCAGTGTCATCAGCAGCACTAGCAATATACAGGGCGTCCGGTAATTAACGGATAACCTTGAAATGTCATATAGCAGAACTGATGGCCGTTCAGAAAAAATATAATAATAATAATAAGCGTTTATTCACAAAAATCAATTTCTATACAGACATCTTACTTCTACCAAACTGCATAACAGTTTGACGGCAGACGTAGCTCCCATAATATAATTATTCTTAACATAGTTTAATATAATTAAATTTTACACTTTTTCACTAATTATAAATACAAATATTAAATCTATAATTAAACATGCAAATTAGATTCTGCTATATTTTGATGCACAATATCTAGGAGGTATTTAATCAATTTATTTTTGAATGATGTTTTGGTAAGACAGCTGTTTTCTATGTCTAAAGGAAGGCTATTGACAATTGACGGAACAAGGTACTTTCTACACCGGCGCCCATAGTAATTATTACACATGGGCACCACACATCTCATGCTTCTACTTCTTTGTGATCTTGTGTGTGTTATGTAAGTTTTAAATTCCTCATTATCATATTGTTCTAAAGCTAGCGAAAGCACTACCCTCTCATGTACTGGCAGCAATTTACATTCCAGAAATAAATCTTCGTAGTTACTGTTTTTACAACGGTTTTTTACGTTTTTACTGACTAATAGTTTCATGAACCTTATTTGTATTGATTTTATTTTGTCCAAATATGTTTTGAAAGTGTTTCCATAACATGCCAGGCCATAAGAGAGTAGTGAATCAGCTAAGGCGTAGTAAATCATATACATAGTGGCCTTATCCAATATAAAACTGAGGTGGTGGAATTTTACTAGCACCAGTCTAAGTTTATCACACAGGTGTGAAATGTGTGATTTCCATGAGAAGCAGCGATCTATAAGTAACCCCAGATACCTATATTTTTTCACACGTACACAATTGCAATTCCCCTTTGTGCAAACATTCATAACTATGACCTAATATGCACGGTGAAGATTCCAGGTTCTTTAGATAAGGAGATCGGATATGCATACACTTGGTTTTGTTTATATTTATTATTATTCCATTATCATGGGCCCATTTAATAATATTAGTGAAATCATCTTGTATAACAGCTTCTATTGTATTTAAATCTTTACCAGCATAAACCAAGCACGTATCATCAGCATACATGTATATACGGCAATTACGGACTACATTGCACATGCTATTCACATGCATTATGTATCCGACGGGGCCAAAAACGGATCCGGTCGGCACACCACAAGTGACATTTTTTGGTTCTCCACTGACGCCGTCAACGACCGTCCTTAATGTTCGACCTGTAAAAATCTATCCTAACTACTACCCTAGATATGTTTTTTTTAAAATTAGGTACCATATATTTAACTTTCTTGTACACTACGACCATAAATGAATTAATTCTATCGGTTTTTTGCTGGTTTATTATTAAACACTAATTATGCTAATAGATAGACAGTCAAAAGTATGACTAGCAATTGCACTTTTTAATAAAAAAAAATCTGAACGGCCTTCACTTCTGCTATAAGACATTTCAAGGTTATCCATTAATTACCGACCAGCCTGTATAAAAATATATCCCGGAAGGTAAGTAAGTGTAGTTCTATTTTACTCATATTGCCCTGTGGTTCGTATCATGTAATGGAGGGCGAAGCTACTACTTGGGTTTGTGTCTTGTGATAGACCGTGAACTACTGCTGTCTACCAGACTTGTTTTCCAAGTCCTTCGTGCTTCTGAGACTTTATTGACAGATAATGAACGGCAAAAACCCACATTATTGGAATCGAGCGAGCACAGCGTATGGTACTCAAAGTAATCCTATATTTACCTTATCGTTATCCAATCTCTACCGTATACTACTTGTCTGGAGTATTATCTGTTAGAAAGATATTTGTGTATAAAGCGTTAAGAAAATACCATAAAAAAGTTGTTCCTAGCCTGCCTATTCTACAAAGGCGCGTAGAACGCTTTCCTGTGCCAAGCGTTAAATAATTTTTTGCGCAAAGACATAACTTCTTAGCTCCCTACACATATAATATTTGTAACAAAAGTCATAAAGTGCGCTCACTAAACAATAGTTATTGCAAAAAAGTCACATTGATCTGGTTGAAATCAATGGACTATGATGCAGTAGAAAACCTTTTAACAGTATCATAAACATATACCAGTGGCTGACAAGCACACACATACACCACATGCATGCATGCTTTGTTCGAAATAATTATATTAAATTAAAATATGCAAGCAAAACACTGTTACAACTCTAGTTTACATTTACAATTTTATCTTCTGCTTGTTGATTATTCTTTCTATCATTATCTTTGCTGATGTAATAAATAAAATTGTCACTATACAAGGGGAAGACGCTGGCACCTGCAACACAGTGTTTACAAGCGCAGGTGTTAGGGAATTCTGTTTTAAACTGTATCAAACTTATGTCAATAAAGATTATTATTATTCACATTTATTTATTACTAATCAATAAAAATTACATTTTTAAACATATTTATAAAAAAAAACATTTAAAAATATAAAAATTATGGAGACCCACCTACATCAAGACTTGGATCAAGCTGTCGGTGGTTAGGGGTCCAGAGAGAGGAATCTCCTTACTATGCGTGCCGTATCGAGGAGGACTGCCTTCTGCATCTGACCCTTGACCCAAGTACCTAACGCAAGCCTCTTAAGATGTTGGTCGAGCCTCTTGGCTATTAGACCGTTCACCGTGACGATTATCGATACAATGATTGCCGAGTCGGTCTGGTCGATCTATTAGCACAATATCAGGCTTGTTGACAACCACAGTCCTGTCCGTGATAATAGATCGATCCCAGTACAGTGTGATATGGACCTTTTCGAGAACTGGTTCTGCTACATACCTGTAGTAAGGCACCTCGACTTTTACAAGTTTGTATTTCAGAGCAAGTTGCTGATGGATAATTCTAGTTACTTGGTTATGTCTGTGCAAGTTCTCGCCGTTAGCAAGACGAGAACAACCGGAAACTATATGCCTGAGGGATTCACCGGCAACCGACATATGTCAATCGTACCATCCCTCAGGATATATCTCCGGTAGTTATTTGTCTTGATAACTGCGTCCATAATTGCACAGACAAACCTTTCGGTTTCCCCAAAGAGGTCACCGAATCGTAGCCAGTTCACGGAGGCGAGAAGGTCTACATCAGGCCCACATAGGGCTTGGTAGAACCTACAGTAAAGCTCCTTGCTCTGCCATACACTCTTGCGGTTGTCAATGCTCATTACTACAGGCACGCGCCAGTTTTATTTAGCCAGATTAAGCGGGGTGAGTCTGTTATCCACTGCAACAACATCACGATGCATATCCACGTTCGCCTAACGGTAATTCTCTCTAAGATTGCACACCTCACGGTTACGGAAGGTTTTGGCATGGCATTTAAAAAACCTTGACCCCACATTTCCGTGGGATGTACAATGTCATCACAGACGAACGAGGATGATGCATTTGGTATGCCGTCAACAGTGAACCTTCCTGTCCAGGGCATCTAACTCAGTCTGAGTCCACTTGAGTATGCCAAAGGAGTATAAAAGAAGCGGCATGACCCAACCGTTAAAATCGCGCACCTTGTTGCCGCCTGATAAAAGACTGTTAAGTACTTTTTTCAGGCGACAAAAGAAGCGCTCTTTAAACGATTGTTTCATGTCCGCTTCATCTATACCTAAGACTTGTGACATACCCAAGTATTTGTAGGTATCAATAATGAGAAGCGATCTTAGGTTAATGGAATCTGAAAGTTGAATGCTCTCAGATTCTCTTATCCTTTCTTGCTTTACATGCATTACTACACATTTATCCACACGAAACTCCATATTGATAGATTTACTAAAGCAATCGGTTACTCTTAGTAAGTCTATCAAATATGAATCAGTGCGGGCAAACAGCTTTAAATCATCCACACACAATCACCTGACCGCCTCTCTTTAACCTGTAACCTAGCCCTGAACCCTCTAGTAATGTACTGAGAGGGTTCAACGCTAGGCAAAACCAAAGAGGTCACTGTTCGCCTGGGTCTATCGATACCCTGGATAGTAAAGAGCCGTTTTCCATTGCCCCATACACAACTTTAAGAAGGCGCATAGAGTTGTATTTACTTTATACAGCTCCAGCACCCTCAAGAGCCATGTATGCAGCACTAAATCATACACTTTCTTGTAATCTATCCAACATGTCGCCAGACTCCTGCGATTACGGCGAACCTGTTGGCTAATGGCCATATCAATGAGGAGGAGTTTCTTCGTACCACGTGCCCCCTTCCTACAACCATTCTGAGAAGCCGACATAATAGAATTGATTTCAATATGTTTCGAAATCTTGGCTCTCAGAATATATGTAAGAAGCTTATAGGCCGATGGTAAACAGGTGATCGGTCTATAATTACCAGGCTCGTAGTACTACCTGCTTTGTGGAGCAGGTACGTAACTCCTGTGGTCATAAAATCTAGCAACGACCCAGATTCTACGGTTGATTGAAACTGCGATGCCAAGCGAGCATGCGAACTACGTAGCCACTTCAGCCAGAAGTTATGCAGCAGTTATTATTATTATCATTTGATTACGTAATTAGTCTAGTCTTAGTGCGCACCGTCAACCCCTGACGACGTTCCTCCAGTACCTAGTGTCGGTGCCACGGCATTTGCGCTAGCATTCACCGTGACACGGACAGGTCTTGGCCCGCCACGTGACTAGGCGGGCCTCAGCTGTTTGGGGGAGGACCAGATGGTACAGCCCTCCCCTCCACTGAGGGGGGAGCGCGGAACGCCTATGCCCCTCTCTCAGGCCTGTGCTGCTCGGGCGGCAGACTGCCCAAGTCCCCTGCCCGCAGGCCGCACCCTAGGGTGGCTGGAGGTCTGCGCGCGCCGTACGGCGGCGCCCTGGACGTCTCCTGCGGTTTGGGTGGGGAGAGACCAGCTCCCTCTCCCGTTCCGCCGCCTCCTTCGCGGACATCACTGCCTCGCAGAAGGTGACGGCAGCCTCCCATGCACCCTCGCTCCGGACCATGGACAGTACCATTGCCGGCAGTGAGAGGATTTGGACACCCAGTGCCTCGGTTAACGACCGGCGCAGCTCCTCCCAAGCTAGGCACTCCACGAGTGTGTGCAGCGCCGTATCCTCGGGGCCGTCACCGCAGTGGTGACAACAAAACGTCTCCTCCCGGCCTATACGACACAAGTATAATTTTTGATTTGTAATTTTATAATATTTACCTTTGATTTATAATTGTAATATTTGGTGCAATTAATATTTTGTATGTCTTTCGGCGGGACATAGATGGCTGCTATATTTTTATAACAGAACACCTTGTAAAACCTATGGACACAAAATAAAGAACTTGAACTTGAAGTACCTCCCGAAGCATCCATGCCCGGTGAGGTGCTCTCCGAGGCACGAAGCAGGCGATAATTGTCAATCAATACGCACATAATTTCGAAAAGTCATATAACTTCTGAAAGTCAGAGGTGTGCGACAATTATAAGCCCAATGATACTCGACTCGGTAATTGAACTTGGAACCTCATGATTACCCGAATATATCTTATAGATTCATATAGATACTTGAAACTGCAGCCTGCCTTGCAAGTAAAGACTCGATGTGGTGCTAGAAGGACACTGATTTCCTGATTTCCTGCTGTGTTGAGCTTTAGCT
This sequence comes from Catocala fraxini, assembly GCA_930367265.1. Lineage (NCBI taxonomy): Eukaryota > Metazoa > Arthropoda > Insecta > Lepidoptera > Erebidae > Catocala > Catocala fraxini. The sequence continues at coordinate 10,541,129 of OV884039.1, forward strand.
GCATAGCTGAGTATTGAGACATCTACCGTCTTAGTTCCCCATGACCATGACTGCTGTAAAGTAAACAAAACGTCGGGGAAAGTTTAAAATTATATCTAAATAGCTTTTTATAGTTTAAATAGCTTAAAAAGAAGTAAACAGTAATTATTAAGAGTGTTTACCAAAAATAGATTAATGATAAAATCCATATAAAGTTGTTTAATTTCAATGTATAACATTTGCGTAAACGTAAGACAATATTAAATTTTAAAATTATCAAAATATTATATCACTGCAAGCCTTGCCGCCAGCATAAAGAAATTCGAATATTCATAAAGAATATTCATAAAATATACGATCCCGCATGAGTACATAATGATGGTTTTCTATCCAGTGGACAACGGTGATAACGCCGTTTTGGTTGTCCCTCCTCATACTTATTTGTACTATGTGAACCACATCTACAACCTAGCGGCAATTGCACTCGTAATACGTAACCAGATAAATAATCAATATCAAAGATGAATATATTCGAATATTTATCAATATTTTGCATAAGTAGTATCACGCCTATATGTTTAAAGGGACAGGCAGTATATGTATTAAATCCACTTTTGAATATCTACGTAACGAATTGCTGCCTAGTCAGGGATGCAGGAATATAAATTCTGAAGCATGCTTCATATATATCATATATATATGAAGCATGATACCTATCATGATACTGCCAGAAATAACACTAAATTCTCTGTGATTAAGGACGTAATTGCCGATACTTAACATTTACAATAGCCCTGGCATGCTCTCTTATTTTTCGCTTTAGGCAACTAGATGGCGGTAACGTCATATCCATTAAAAAAGCTTGCAATTTAGCATTGAATATTGTAAATAATTAAAGAAAACTTGTCATATTACATTTTATTTATTAATGTTGTTGGCTGTTTTATGATTATATTTTTCTCTGAATGAAAAAACCACCTAGTTTGGCGTGTAAATGTATTAGAATTGAATAATACAATACGAGTACATACCTCTTTAGTTCTTACCCACACAAATTGTTTGGCAGTAGGTAGGTACCCATTGAAAATATTTAAGACTAGATGTGCCCGCGGTTTCACCCGCGTTTATAGTTACTGCGGGGCTCCCGTGGGTCGTAGCGTGATGTTATATAGCCTTTCTCGATAAATAGGATATCCAACACTAAAATAATTTTTCAATTTGAACCAGTAATTCCTGAGATTAGCAGAGCAGCGATAGCTCAGTGGGGAGACCAACAGACTGCAATTCAGAGGGTCTCGGGTTCGAACCCAAGGCGCGCACCTCTGACTTTCGGAAGTTATATGACTTTTAGAAATTATGTGCGAATTGATTGACAATTATCGCCTGCTCCGTGCCTCGGAGAGCACGTTAAGTCGGTCCCGGCTGCCATGAACATCTATGGCAGTCGTTATTGGGAAAGTCAGTACCCTCTAATATCCTGACACTGGTCTAGCCTTAGGGTATCATTAGCCTGTGGGTTGCGTAGGTCAGGTGGCAGCCGCTCCGTGTAAAAACAGATATCCAGTCAAATCCGGTTAGACTAGAAAAAGCCAAGTGACTTGGGAATAATAAAGGCTAAGGGAGAAGGAGAAGTTCCTGAGATTAGCGCGTTCAAATAAACAAACAAACTCTTCAGCTTTATAATATTAGTATAGATAATAGGTATTAGCCGGCCAATATAGCGACCACTCGTAGTAAAACAAATTCCTTTAAAGTTGCTACTTACATTACTGTACGGCCCACACAGGTCGTAATTAATATGTAAGCGGTTTAAGTGACACAAAACGGGCGACGCGACGGTCACGCACGAACCAGGACATTCTAGAAAACATTACACTGAACTTGCCGAATTCAAATTATACAATCAAACGTAACGGATTATTTGTGTACGTGACCCTTATCACAACAAACATTGTCCAAAGTTTGCCAGAGGTCAGAAGATTGGCAGCATTTGGCGGCGTTTATGGTGATCACGACGCATGCGCAGCTGCCGTGGCCGACCTTCCCGCGTCCTTACCGGCTACCGCCAGTCGTCGGCTCACGCCGCGCTGTCGCACATGTAAACACCGGTAACAAATAAACCGATGCACTTTCGCTCTCGTTCGTCACTCGTTATCGTCTTTCGTTCGTTTATAGATTTACAAACAGAAGGTGAAGTGTTTGGTGATGTGGATTCAGTAGTACCGCTCAGTGATATTTCAACCGCGCCAGGCGTGAAAAACAGGTTTGTAATCTGAATAATGCTGTGCATAACTCATGAATCCTTTCAAAATACTCACTGTTATTTAATTTGTGGTAGAAAAGACATTTGTATCTATATATTTAGAACGAAGCTAACGAGAAAGTGGTCGAGTACGTTTGCCGCGTATTGTTGTAAGTTAAATGTGAGGTCGTGACCTTGACCCTTGGCATAGGTCATGTAAACAAAAACTTTGACGTTGTGTTTAGGTTTGAATTTCGGCTATGGTTTATATAAGCTTTGATTGATTGCGTAAATGGAGAGCAATTACGTTTGTTCTTTTGTTTTTCTTCATAGTTATGGTCCATTTTTATCAAACCTTTCCTCTCATATTACCGTATAATACGCAAGGTTTTTCGGACGGCTAACAGATTGTGGAGGACATTAATTTGCCAGCCGTCCGAAAATCCTTTCGTATCTCAATCTGGCTGGATATTATACATAATATAGAAACTATTGTCCTTTCCCGAATTATCTAATTGCACGTGCATGCCATGCTTGATCCCTTTCCTGTCTTACAATCATCTGATACATATTGAGATTTTCACATCTGCCAATGTTGTTTTAGAGGGTATTTCGCTAATTCTTAATTAGCCAGTGAGTTTTGTAAACAGTGAGTATGTTGAAAAGCCAATGTTTCGTTGATCATCTGTTATCAATACTAATTCCTTTTCTAGCTTTTATAATCATAGTAATATTAGCTATGTCTTATTCAAACTCTCTACTTGGATATTAATTTCTCTCAATGTCAAAGTTAATCGATTGTTATACCGATTAAATATCTCAAGACGAAGAAAAGCGAAGTACATCTTTGTAAACGTTAGGTTTATTATTGCGTTCCACTTTTGAAAGTTTAGTTTTTTTGTAAATCTTTATTATTATAAATGGACTTGGTTCACAAAAAAGAGCGACCATGTCGTCCTCGCAAATCTAGAAAGTTTAGTTATATTAACAGTATAAAACTAAAGAAATCACAATGAAAATTAAATCTTGATCACTGCCTCTTGGATTTAAGGTTAAGCGATAACGACAATATAACCAAATATTTAGGCAATTGATAGTCATTTATGTAATTAGGACCAAATGAAATCAGGAGACAAGTCATAGTAAATGTCATATATGACATATTACTACTGTATAGTTGATCGAAATACAGCAGACTACAAAACATTAGACTCATAAGTCATAACCGATATGTTACAATATACAAGTACCTACTGTAATCTTCTGATTGCGTGCGTTGTGCTTGTATGTAGATGGTAGATTGACAATAGTACTGCGACTTTTGTAGTAGACATATTACTTTGATTCAACAATATATTTACCTTATGCATTATTTATATGACTTTACACACATGCATGTTTCAATTTATTTTACTAGGTTTTTGTTTATTAGGATCCGTTCCGTGCAGATATGCACTCTCTGACAATGTTAAATAGTGAACGGTCTGTAGCTTATTTCAGGTGCATTAGCTACATCATTAGATTCAACTTAGTAAACTTGAATAAGAGTTACTTTATGGTATAAGTGAATAAATTTGTCTGTCATTCCATATGCGTTTTAAGCGAGTTGACGTCAACTAACTGGATATAAAAAAAACGACATACATCACGGTGCGAGCAATACTCCTTACACTAACAGTCTCTTATACTATGTACCTAATAATTTTATTTATTGTTTGCTAGGTTACCAACCAATGGGTAGTTCTTTTGCCGCCGGCTCACGTTGCGTGGAATTCAGGAAAAAAGAAATCCCACCCCCAAGCCCAGTTTGCTCGCGGAACACGGTACGCCCACACAAATATCAACGATCAATAATGTCTCCCTTTACTTACAACTGTGCTGTCTTATATCATTGGATTGTTGAGATTAGATTGTAGAAAATATCGGCGAAGGGCCCCGTGTGCCCTATTCGCCTCGTACAAAAAAACACTTTTAGTAAACACTTTTATAGCTCCATATTATGATAAACATAATTTAGGGTCATTGTTACTTTTTGGTTCTTCTTGAATAAAACTTTATATTCTGGCTATTCTGGCAGCGAATCCAGTAAGTTGTTGCTTCGAGGATTAGGCCTCACAGCTCAAAATGTCGACTGTTCGTTAATACAAACTTTTATGTCAATGGCGTATGAGGCATGCGAGCGTGGCATTTAAAGTAGCTGGCAGTTAAACATAATCATGTAAATAAGAATCGATTCAAGTGCTGCGTGTAGATTTAGTAAACAAAAATAAATCACTTTTAAATCAAATTCTGTACCTCATTTTACAACTCGTCTCATAAATTAGGGCTACCCGCATTTATTCAATTAAATATATTAAATACGGGCCGTATTTAATACATGGTCCTTCAAGTTTTCTCGACGGGCACATAAGAGATAATATTATGATAGGTAACTGTCATAATATTATCTTTATTTAGTTCACTATCTAGTTATATTCCCTATAACCTTATGCTGCAATAAGTCAGTGCAGGTGCAGTATCCCGTACGCTGCACTTCCTTATCAGCTAGACGTGGCGTGATGTTCGAATGTTCTGGAACGACCACCGCCTACGATGTCATCCGGTGTTGATGCATTAGAATAAGTACAATAAGTTAGTCTTACATAGAATCTGTAAAGCTCGGGTCGTCTTAATAAACTCTTAATTCGATTCCCATTTTAGTTACTTTTATTTTTAGTTTTTAAAAAGTCATTTCGTCGCTCCCGAAATCAAACTGGCGCAGCCGGTAGGATTGCCGCTGTTAGCCTTCGCGGAAAGTCGCGTTTGAAAACTGTGAAAAGTGTTATAACGTACTTCGCGACTGGTTACAGACTTTACGTAGAGGCAGTGCTTAAAATCAGTGACGCGCTTTACATACGGCAATCCACGAACCAAATAAATAAGTTTCGATTACGCGTAACATAACGCAGGTGAGCAGAGATGTATAAGGCGGTTGGACTGTGAGTAACCTTCTACTTCCTTCCCAAATTCCCTACACAATTTTTGTTGATAAAATTTTAACATTGTGTATTTTCAGTATATGACTAATAGTTTTATAAAACCTAAAACTAAATCGTATGAAAAATAATTATACACGATAAAATTTCGTAATAAGTTGTCATAGTTAAATAATTTCTTTAAAGAATATTAAGTGAATAAAGTCGTTACATACGTTTGCTTATATTATTCCAAATTATATGGAATAACATTTTTCATATGATTTAATTACTTACCTAAGGATTTATATTGTTTGATTTTTATATTTTTATGTGTGTGTAAAATTTTAAAATGAATCCAGTTCAGATACCTGTGCCCACGGCAGGCGCGGCAGCTGCGTCTGTTCGTACCGATACGCCGTTATCTATGCAATTACCGGAATTATTAATACCGCGTGATGTGTTAAGATTGATTCCTGAGTTTGGCGGTGAAACAAATTTACTTAGTTTATTTTTGCGAAAGTGCGAATATGTTATTGGTAGATATCAAGGAACCTCAGAACGAAATGAATTTTTAATGCAAACCATTACAAGTAAATTAAAAGGTAAGGCAGCAGCCCTTATTAGTGAAAGAGGTGACTTTGAGACATACAATGAATTAAAATCGTTATTGGTCCAACATTTTGGCGATCCTAGAAGCGAGGAGTGCGTTGCTATTGAGTTAGAAACCCTAAAAATTAAACAGAACGAATCTTATTTAGAATTTTGTAGCCGTATACAAGATATTCGCGCTATACTTATATCCAAAGTTAATCAGAATAGCAGTGTAACTTTGAGAGAGGCTAAGCGAGTTATTTATAACAATACTTCTCTTAACGTTTTTATGTACAATTTACCAGAACATATGGTACGGATTGTTCGAATTAAAAACCCAAACACTTTGGAGGATGCTCTAAAATATGTCCTTGAAGAAGTTAACTTTCAGGAACAGTATAATTTACGTAGTAAAATGTTACAACACCGATCATCATCAGCTTTTAATTCAGCCAATCCGAAACCAGTTCTTACACAGCCACCCTTGCAATATAATAACAATTTTAGGCCTCAGCCACACCAAGGTCAATTTAAGTTTGGTATACAAAATCAAAATATTAATCGCCCAAATATGCCTAATCAACACATAGGTTTTAGACCACAGTTAACTCAATTTGGATACCGACCTTCAACACAATTTGGGTTTAGACCCGCGAATCAATTCGGATACCGACCCCCAGTCCTACCGGGGAATAGGCCGACAATGCTTGATGGTAAACAACCACAACAGTTTGGATATAAGCCCTCATTTGCGCAATTAGGCGAAAGACCCTCGCAACCTTTAGGCTATCGTCCACCCAAGCCTTTCGTTAATGACCGTGACGTATCAATGAGAACCGCACCAGCACCGGTTAAGCCAACACAAGGTTTACCTGTAAATGAACTTTATACTGGTGACGAACAATATATTTATAACACCGGTTTTAATGAAAATATGTATAATATGTCGACGCAAATTGATTATGATTATACAAATATGTACACTAGCCATGGTTGTGTAGATCAGATCCCTGACGTGGATGCGGACATACCGTACTCACCTGAAAATAGCAATGATTTAGATGACGTACAAAATTTTCAGATGGATACGCAGCAAATTACCCTGAAATGATAGAACTTAACTATGATGCTAATTTAAGACATCCTTATATATATATTCCTGACATAAATGGAAAATTTATGCTAGATACGGGCAGTACCAGGTCCTTCATAAGTCCTAGAAAAGTTAATGAATATTTTGCCGATTCAATATTCTATGAACCATTTACAGTGACAAGTACTCATGCTACTAGTAAACATTTTGAAGTTGCTAACATCCCACTTTTTTCAATTTTCAACGAATATGGTTATCATAAGTTTTACATTTATGACGTTGACGATAGGTATGACGGTTTGATAGGAATGGACCTAATGTCTCGACTCAGAGCTGACATAAGTTTCAAGGATAGGATTTTAAAAACAAATGATATTAATATTCCAATTATTTATAATACAGACCTTGAATTTAAATTAGACCCCCGTACAGAACATAGAGTAAGTTTACCTGTAAATCAGAAAGATGGTTTTGCTATTTTAAATTATAAACAGTTCCATGATGGCATTCGAATGCCAGCTGCAATAGTTAAATGCGAAAATTATCTTGCCTCAACTGTTATACAAAATGCTACTGACCTTGATGCAAAGTTAACTATCACAGCACCTTTTAAAGTTTCTAAATTCACCAATGAACAGTGTTTAGTCAATAACACGACTGATTTTACGGATGTTGAGATTGACTCATTGCTTACAGATAACTTAAAGAAGTTACGACTAGACCACCTAAACCAAGAAGAAAGTGACTTAATTAATAACTTATGTTACGAGTACAAAGACATATTTTATTGCGAAAAGCTACCTCTAACCTTTACTAACCATGTTAAACATCACATACGTACCGTTAATGAAGATCCAATTTACGTTAAGCCCTATAGACAGCCTCCAGCCCAAGCTGAGGAAATCAAACGTCAGGTAGAAAAGCTTATGAAAGATAACGTCATTCGAGAGTCACACTCGCCTTGGAGTGCCCCCGTACATTTAGTACCCAAAAAGGCAGACGCTTCAGGCCAGGTGAAATATAGAATGGTCGTAGACTATCGCCGACTCAATGACATTACCATTGATGACAAGTACCCACTTCCTAACATATCTGACTTGTTTGACAAACTTGGTAAAAGCAATTATTTCACCACACTCGATTTGGCTTCTGGCTATCACCAAATCGAGATTGCTGACTGTGAAAAAACAGCGTTTTCTACGCAGAATGGGCATTTTGAATTTCTCCGTATGCCATTTGGGCTCAAAACAGCTCCAGCGACCTTCCAAAGGACAATGGATAACGTTTTAAGAGGCCTTCAGGGTATTCACTGTTTAGTGTACTTAGATGATATAGTTATTTACGGATCAGGAATCGTAGAACATATAAAAAGACTACGATCTGTCTTTGACAGACTACGCCAAACGAATCTGAAAGTACAATTAGACAAGTCCGAATTTTTACGTAAGGAAGTGCAGTACTTGGGACACACTTTGACTAAAGACGGACTAAAACCAAACAATGACAAAATACAAGCAGTCCTTACATACCCCATTCCACGGACACATACGGAAATTAAACGATTCTTAGGTTTCGTTGGTTATTACAGACGGTTTATTAAAGACTTTTCCAAAATTACTGAACCATTGACGGCTTGCTTAAAGAAAGGTAGGAAAGTTATTATCGATCAAAAATATACAGAGGCTTTTCAAAAGTGTAAAGAATTATTAGTTAACGCCCCCATATTACAGTACCCAGACATGACAAGACCATTTGTACTAACAACCGACGCCTCTGAAGTCGCAATAGGCGCGGTATTGTCACAAGGCCCTGTGGGTGGTGACAAACCCATAGCGTATGCTAGCCGAACCTTGACAGATACTGAAAAAAGATATAGTACCATTGAACGTGAGTTGTTAGCTATCGTATGGGCCACCAAACATTTTAGACCCTACTTATATGGACACAAATTTGACATATATACTGACCATAGACCCCTAGTCTGGCTATATCAACTCAAGGAACCAAATAGCAAGTTAACGCGTTGGCGATTGCGCTTACAAGAGTACGATTTTAATGTTATATATAAAAATGGCAAACAAAACGTAAACGCAGACGCGTTGTCCCGCATTAAGCTTAATGCTCTAGGAACAAACGAACCCGACGACAGTTCAATGATTGTTAATGTAGATGAGAAGGAGAAAAGACTTCAAAGCTATTTAGACGATGTTACCAAACAAATTACTGACAGCACACAACGACGAAGTACTGATGACTCTAGGACCATTTCTATATCTGACTCTGAAAGAACGGTCACAGCTAGTCCGATAACTATATCAGACACCGAGACAGTAGTAGTTGAACAAACGCCCGAGTATCCCGTACCGTCTGAATCTGCATCTACACAAACAATTCATTCAGCTAAAGATTTAGAATCCCACGGAATTCCTATTCTACACGAGGCCATAGATACAAAACCGAACCAAATACTCGTTTTTAGCTGGTTCCGAAATGACACCCAAGTTAGAGATTTATCTAGGGATAATCAAAAGGTATTAGAAGTATTTTTGCCCGTTGACAATCATGAGCTTATCAAAGATTTTCTAAAAAAATATATTAAACCAAAAATTAAATACTTCATTTACTTTGAAAACCCAGAACATAAAAAGCTTTTTAGTAATATTATAATTTCCTTATTTAAGAAAGGTATGGTAAACTTTTATGAATGCACCGAACGAGTAGTCTATGTAGAAAATGAACAAGAACAAAAAGCTATTGTTATTAAATTACACGAGGGCAAAACGTGTCATCGCGGGATTTCAGAAACTATAAAACGAATTCGTCGTAATTATCATTGGAAAAATTTAAATGAGACTGTTACCGCTATTATTAATGCGTGTGAACATTGCAAATGCGCTAAATACGACAGAAATCCCATTAGACCAGTATTACAACTTACACAAACCCAGAATGCACCTTTCCAGGAAATTTTAATTGATATATTTAGTATAGAATCTAAATACTACTTAACACTTATTGATGCATTCAGTAAACTAGGCCAAGCTATAGAAATTCCGTCTCGCTCAACGCCTGAAGTAGTCAGGGCATTATTGAAATACTTTTCTTTCTATGGGTTACCACAGAAAATCAGTTCTGACCCGGGGACTGAATTTAATAATGAATTACTAAAGGAACTTACAGATTTACATAAAATAAAATTGCATATCACTACACCCAACAACCCAAATTCTATGGGGTTAATAGAACGTTTCCACTCCACAATAATCGAAGTGTATAGGTTAGCCAAATACGAAAGGAAATTCACAGACGCAGCGTCTGTGATGACTTATGCTGTTATGGCTTACAATAACACAATCCATAGTAGCACAGATTTAACACCTTTCGAAGTTGCATTTGGTCACACTGAATTAAATTCCACATTTGACTCCGAATTTGATAAAGCATACACACAGCAACTAATTAAGGACCATAAGAAAAGAACTCAAGCTGTTTATAGATTTATTTCAAAAAGGTTAAATGATCAAAAAGAAAAGATTATAGGCAAGCGGGGTGGAGAAGCACAACCAAAATTAGCATTAGGACAGCCGATTTTTGCTAAAGCTGTCAATAAAAGACAATCTAAAGATAAACCGAAGTTTCAAAAAGCTGTTGTCACAGGACAGATAGAACGCAATATTGTACCAATAAAGCTTAAAAGTAGAGACACAAAAGTGCCTGTTAAAAATGTAAAACGTCCTCCACAGGTGGTGTATAGTCCTGCTAAGCTGGACAACGATCAGTTGGGCTCTCCCAAACCTGGACCTTCAAGCAGTAGAGAGTAAACAAAATCCTGGTATTCTCCCGGTAAAATTAGGTCAAGCTTTTGTACAACACGATAAATGGTCTATAGTAAAAATTATCAAACTACAAGGCATAAGTAAAGATTTGACTTTCAATATTCAAAAATATTCTGAATTTAGTCAAATGCTACACCCTAATAGGTCCTATATGGATGAATTTATGAATCTTAAAACACAAGTAGAGTATATTCGTAATGAAACTGTAGAAAAATTACAGCAGTTAATACCTTCCAAAAGATCTAAACGTGGTCTTATAAATCCTTTAGGATCATTTATTAAAATTATAACAGGTAACCTCGACCACGCAGATGCGATTAGATATGAGCAACTCATTAATAACATTCAAACAAAAGAACAGGCAATATCAAATAAATTTACTGTGATATCTGAAATGTTGGATCATTTCCTAAACTCTACGGAAATAATTAATGAAAATAGTAATAAAATGAACGCACGCATTAAATTAATTGAAGGCCTTGTGAACAATCTTAATACAAATAATAATCATTCAATTTATATGACTTATGTATTTGGATTACTTTACCAGTTTATTGTAAACTTTAGAACTATTTATATAAAAATTGGTGAGTTAGAAACGGCCTTGGCTTTTAGTAAATTGTCTGTACTACATAAGGCCGTAATAAATTCCAATGAATTGTTGAACTTGTTAGAACAGATTAGTAAACATGATAATTTAATGTATTCTGTAAACAGTCAAAATCTTATTAATATTGAAGAATCTTTATGTGTAAAAACTTACCTTAAAAGTGATGAAATCACTTTTATCATTGAAGTACCACTAACTGATAATGTTACATATAGTTATTATAAATTGTACTCCCTTCCTATGGCCGATGATTCCTTTAACCAAACCCTTGTTATTATTCCTGAGTTTCCTTACCTATTAGTAGAAGGGACAAGATATCGTCCGATTGACCAACCATGCCGAGAGATAACAGCTAAAGAATACCTCTGCTCTGAAAATAATATCGTCCAGTACGCTGAGGAAACTTGTATTGAACAATTATTGAAATACCATTCCACCTTGTCACGCTGTTTTCCACGTAAAGTAAACCCAGAATACTTAAAAATCCAAAGGATTGGTCCAGATAGGTGGATAGTTTATTCAAAACATTACCAAGTTATTTCACAAACTTGTGGCAATGACAACACGAAGGAGCGCATACGAGGCACTTATATATTAACTGTAGATGAACAGTGTGACGTTTATATAGAAAATGCCCATATACAAGGATGACGATCTTACTCACTGCCGACGGAATACATGTCGGTACCGATTATCAACTTACCTAAGTTACCGCAAGGATATGCTGACGCCGCATTAATGGAGCCTGTAGATCTGAAAGGAATAGACTTAGACGACATACGCCATTTAAATTACATTCTGAAAAGTAGTGCCAATAGTGTAAAAAGTGAAACAAGTGAAATCGAAAGAAATAGTGTTAGTGTCGCCCTTTTCGTACTGTACGCGATCGTCGTTTTATTGTTAATAGCTATAGTTACATATAAGTATTTAGATGTAATAAAGATAATGTGTTCCAAGAAAATCATGCCCAACGATTTGACTGAGTTGGAGGAAAATACAAATAATCAGGGCCCTATCTTATTAGTAACTTAAATAATTATATTCATTATCTTGAGGTAAATTAAGTAGTACCTATGTGTTATACATCTTGGCCCTTGATATTATTTTAGGTCTTATCATTTCTGTACTTATATAATCATTTTTCTTTTGTAACTATTATTACGTTTTAGAGTTTTACGAAGTTTTCGAAAAATATACCTCTTTTTCGCTAACTTCGATCCAAGGGGGGAGGAGTTATATTCCCTATAACCTTATGCTGCAATAAGTCAGTGCAGGTGCAGTATCCCGTACGCTGCACTTCCTTATCAGCTAGACGTGGCGTGATGTTCGAATGTTCTGGAACGACCACCGCCTACGATGTCATCCGGTGTTGATGCATTAGAATAAGTACAATAAGTTAGTCTTACATAGAATCTGTAAAGCTCGGGTCGTCTTAATAAACTCTTAATTCGATTCCCATTTTAGTTACTTTTATTTTTAGTTTTTAAAAAGTCATTTCGTCGCTCCCGAAATCAAACTATCTACATAACATTATAATGATGAAAAGATTGATTGTATCAGAATCTTTAAACAAGCTAACTACCATTGACTGAGAATTTAGTTTCATATATATATAAAATCCAAATACAAAGACCCACGCCTGTTTCCCGGAGACTCCTCCGGGACAGGCGGCGCCTAGTAATTTCCACGGTATGTCTCTCTTGTTTCTTTCACTCTAATTACATTCTTCATGCACGCTCGTCAGCTTGGGATTCTCTTAATTTCTCCTGTCCAGAATATATCCGATTTTGTCAAAGAATCTTGTTCTTGGTCTTTCCTTTGCCCACTGTGTCATCCACATTTGCTTTAAGTACTTTCTTGGGCAAATTAACTAACAATATTTTTCGTTCATTCTTGCCACGTGCCCAAACCATACATTTCTCAATTCGTGATTCTATATGATGTTTCACAGCACAGCGGTATATGACTATTTAATAAAAAAAATTATTATTATCACATATATTTAGTATAAAGAGTAAGCGTTAAAGGGAAAAAACAATCACATTAAGTTTTCAATGTAATAGTATGCAAGGACATAAAACAGAGTGCAGTTTACACATTCAACACATTTCACAGGCAATAGATGATTGGATTTATTTTCATGAAAACAGAGATTTCTTTTTAGATTGAAATGATTGAGCATGCGTCTGCAATGGATCCCGTTCTTAGAAGAAGGGTCAATGGACTCATGATAGATCTCGCAAATATAAAACTTATATCTTTGTTCAGTGTGAAGTTTAAACGTCTGAAGTTTTACTAGTCGTAAACTATTGAAGTGGTCATTTGGTTTAAGTGTTTGGTTGTTCTGCTGTGGTCGTTCCGTCTGCACCGTGGTGAGGTATGATGAGATATTCGCTTTATATGGTTACCAATAATTTGTCATAAACACAAGCCGTCTTTGTTCCTTTGTAATGGGGGTAGTACAATCATCTTCATCGTCATAATAATGTAATAGTCAGACCAACCACACAGGAATTATATAAACTTCATAAGTAAAGAAACCTGTTCCGCGTAAATACATTGTAAACGGCAAAATCGATATAAAAGCTTTAGTTATTGGTAAGCTAAGTTTTGATATTACCTACGATTTTAATTAATGATGCAATTTTAATGAAATTCAAGCGTATATGTAGTCATATTTCAATTCAAATAAATTGACTTACCTATTATTTTGATGTAGTCAAACTCCTGCGTTAATTCTCGTATCAATAGAGTTCACACGTCCGTAATTGAGATGACACATGTCACTCGTATACTGTCTCTATTTTCCTCACTGTTCTACGATTATAATCATCTTGAACCAGTATATTTTTGGATACTCTTACGGTGGGTTCTCTCCTATACAATAGTTTTGAGCTTAATCTTCTTGTTTTCACTTATGTATATCATCATTGTCATAATCTAAAATCATTGTTCATTTAGGTCACGAAGTATAATTTATGAACTTAAAATATTTGACTCTTACTACTGTCTACTATAGTAGTTCATGATTACTTAATACATTTTTAGATTCCACGTTGCAAAAGTTGTTATTATTATATTATAAGAAGGGTTAAGGCCATCGACTTGAAAGACTTCACAAATCTTCGAGAACGTTATGGAGAATTTTCAAACATGCAAGTCGCCTTACGATGTTTTGCTTTTCCATTTAGGCGAGCGATTATTACACATTTAATACGCACATAACTTCGAAAAGTCAGAGGTACGCGTCTACGTCGAAGTTCAACAATTTCTCAACTAGACTGTTTCATAAATTATACGCCTTACAAAATAATATATGACCGTGCACAAATTTCAATTGATTGTCATTAAATGTGCAATCGCCGGATAAATATTCATCCATTGGATGACCATGAGCATGCATGTTGGCACTATAACAGCACTACTCCGGCCCTTTAATTATTATTTATGATCGGACCCTACTTGACCTCTGTTTCGTTTCTCGGAACGAGCGTGATCATTTTCTCTCTGCGTTTTATTGTGAGGAGACATTATCATCGTAAATTTTTATTGACGCTTATTCAACAATTGTTGGTATTAACATTTGGATTCTGAGTTTTAACGACAGATTTGCTGCAAAGATGTCTACGAACTGCACTCGTAAATTACGGGTAGCCAATTGAAATTAAACTACTATAATATACGCATTTTATCGCGTTGTTTATTTGACACTTTATTACATAATTTTGAAAATTGTTACACTACATTTTTGTACATTTGACACTAATAAAGTGTCAAATAAACAACGCGATAAAATCCGTATATAGTAGTTTAATATCAATGAATAATATTTGCGTAAACAGAAGACAATATTACGGATAACCTTTTTGAATTATTTTTTCTTAAACCTAAACTGAATGGTATGAAGTTAAATTTATGTTTGTCATAGTTGCGGCTTTCCTATTGTAGTGAGTGTAGTACTGACTTAAGACTGATTCTTAAAGTCTAATGCGACTAAATTATTTTAAAATGGATTGTTGTAGAAATCTTAATATCCCTTAGTAAGAAAGAGCCTACATTATTAGGAAGTAATAATCACCAATTCATAACACTAATTTTTCTGCTTATAACCTTGTGCGAATAGTCAAGTGATATGCTTTAAGACGTTTCTATCATCATCATCTCAGCCGAAAGACGTCCACTGCTGGACATGGGCCTCCCCCAAGGTTTTCCACACAGACCGGTCTTGGGCTACCCGCATCCAACCGCTTCCCGCGACCCTTACCAGGTCATTGGTCCACCTTGTGGGGGGTTTACCCCTGCTGCGTGTTCCGGTGCGTGGCCGCCACTGTAGAACCGTTCCGCCCCAACGGCCATCGGTTCTGCGTGTTATGTGCCCTGCCCACTGCCACTTCATCTTGGCGTTTCTATAAGATACTTTAATATATATTAAGGTACTTTAAAACTAACTTATACCTTTTTAGGTATAAGTCAGTTAATATATAACAGAAATGAAAAAGAAAAGGAAATCCTAAATCCCTCTAATGGCGTCATAGAATGCCTCCGCATCGCCGTCGATTGGTGGTGCGTAAGATAGTTCATATATGAAATAAAAGTAATCAAGGCACAAAATATGCGTGTAAGTATATAAAGACATTTCGGTTCAACCTTTCAGAGATGTTTTGTTGAATTTAAGAATACGCGATAGAAATCCAACTCGTTTCTATTAAATATTTGTTAGCTTAGTGTTCTTATATAAATCCAAGGAATACATACAACTTTATGTAATATAGTAAACCAGCGATGTGTTACGTTGATTTTCTTATTTAAACCTGTGCTTCCCAGTGTACAGAGTAATTGTTATATACACCGGTTATCAACAGATTCAATTATAGTGGAGTCCACTCAAGTGCTGGCCATTTGGTTGCTACAACAGAACTTAACCCAATGCTACTTAGAGTTAGTACCGGACCGAATCATAAAAGTGAATAGCTTTATTTATAACTAAAACATTCACACGGCTACTTGACTATTCTCAATCGTTATTTCAATTTCAAATTCAATCTCAGTACATTTCAAATGCATTGAATCCACAATGAAGCAAATGTACCCAGTAGGACATTTAGTGAAGCATTGTGCTTTTGACTAAGGCTTCAATGAATAACTAATGTACTTTTGAAATCCCTAAAGAATTGGTATTCATTTTACTTTGTATACGTAAAAAAATTGTTTCAGAACTAAAATATGAAATTTAGCTACAACTGGTCTGGTACCTACTGGTCGTGCAGGACTATCTCCAAAGAGAAGAGACTGTTCACCAGACAATAAACGTTAACCCCATGTTGTTGACTACGTGCTATAAAATGCCATAATGGAAAAGAAAAGGCAGTCCTTCAATATTTTGTGTTTGGTAAGATGGCAGACATCTTTATTCCTTTTCTAATGATTTTCTTTTTTATACATTATAATAGACGTCATTTCTTTATTCTTATTTTAAATCCCATAGTATTGCCATTACTAAAATAAAAAGTATCAGCTAGTTCGATTATCTTCTACTATCAAACGATATTGCGTTTGTGGTTCGGAACAATTTATGGAGGCATGGTACTTGCAGTAAGCGGAGAACGTTTATATTGCTCGCTTTGCATCGAGCCACAATGCTGAGTCCAATTTCACGCCTATCACACTCCTATAAAATTAACTTCAATCTAATTGGTGCTCAAGAACTGTATATCTATACCAGGCATTCATATTAAATTTATGATTGAGACTTAATAATACGAGATAGTAGCATGTCAGTATTTCTCACATTTCTTTACGTTTTTTATTAAGAAACAACTCCCGCACTACGAATTCCTCGGTCACGAGAGCTTTACAAATATCGGTTACACAGAACACCTAGACTCGGAGCAACTTTGAGTGGATCACACATTTTTTTGTCCAGTTTTGAGATAGAACCTTTGGCGCAGTGGCGAGGAGACCACTTTAACCACTGTGCCATGCGTGCAGACTAAGATATTTAACATAGGTGGCAAACAAATGTGATTGTGATCCACTCCTGTCCAGCTTCGGCGACTTAGGGTCAGCGCCGACTGTAAATACATTACATTACATTGTATTCTGAAGCACTTTGGTTGAATTTAAATTGTTACTGAATTAGTCTCTTCGCCGCCACTCCTCCCGTCGGCGCTGGCCCTAAGTCGCCGAAGCTAGACAGGAGTGGATCACAATCACATTTATTTGACACCTATGTTTAATATCTATGTGGGTGACGAGACTTCGTGCTGCTGCTGTCAATTTTGTGAGTGGTAAGGATAAGTCTCAGGAGGCGTATCTGTACGTCGCAACATATGGACCCACAACACTTCATTATAGATATAACCATCGCACGTATGGTGTAGTAGCTTAAGTGATCGCCTCGACAACACCACTGCGCCTAATAATGTGGGTTCCGTCCCGACGTTGGATAAAATTTTGTGTGATCCACAAATAGTTGTTCCGAGTGTGGGTGTTCTTTGTGTCCGTTGTTTAAATGTATGATTTGTCGTCCACAGTGCAAGAAATTACTCTTAGGACCGAAGTAGTAATTAATTCGATCAATGGCATGCGGAGCTCATCGTCCAGACAATGCTTTTATCATTATGTCCCGATGTGGTTAAGATGACTGGTCAAATAATCCTTATTAATATTATAAATGTGAATGTGAGTTTGTTTGTTAGGCTTTCACGCCTTAACTACTTGACCGATCATCATAAAATTTCGCATACTCTTTGTCAGGGGTACCCATAGAAAAGGACATAGGTACCTTTTATCCAGGAAAAAGTACTGTTCCTGAGGAATAGAAATTTATTGACAAAATCTACGTTACTGTGAGCAAAGCCGCGTGAAACATTTAATATATAATGTATGTAAATGTTGTGAAGATCTTTGTTAAGTATTTAATTACATGTATACCGTTTAACAAAAGATGAAACTTGGCTCACAATAAACCAAGTCCTAGATGAATACATGGGCTTTTTATCCCGTGTCGTGGTATTCAATCGAACAAAGTCCATGTGGAGAAGCTAGTAGGTAATATACCTAAGTATGTTGTTTCAATTTTCTTTGCAAAGCCAAAAAATATCTTTGAGCTGAAAACATATCAGTTCACACAAAAACTATCCATTCTCACGCAAATTGTATGCATTTAAAATACTTGTACAAGAAGTCCTGCGTATTAAGTCGCTGGATTGATACCAAACAGACCACAGGACAATGTGCGTGGTCATCAAACTTTTGTTTTCATGTGACGAAACAGCGAATAAACTGTCGTCTCAAGTTTATTTGCAGACTTTCGATTTTGCGTAACTTCTCCTCAATTGAGTTAACTTGGATTCTTGTATAAGTCTTAAAGAACAGATAGCGATAACGAAGAATATTCAATCTTAATACTATTGTCTATATATTGTTTCAGCAAAAAAATAAAAGAAAATAAAATTATAATAGCAATAGCAATTTTAACTTACGCTAACTTTTAATTATTTCTAGTGGTCGCCGAGTGGTCCGAATTCGATCGTAATTCAGTTTGTACTAAAATAATTGTTTTTATAATTATTATTTTCCATATCAATTTAACTGTGAAAAATCACACACTTCTCCGTTCGCCTAATGTAAAGCACAACGCAGTCGTTTTTTCTCCACATAGGTATTAATATATTAAGGGAAACGAATAACAGTTATTTGCGTATTATCTAAATCAAATACATGTATTACTTATTTTCATAATAATATTTACAAAATAACTAGCGGAGACCGACAGACGTTGTCCTGCCCCACAGTCCTGCCCGAACGCTGGGCTGTAATCCGATTGCAGCGCCACCTTACCGGGTTCAATTGAGATTCTAAACTATCTAAGGATGCGCTCAAACAAACAGAAAAAAATACATCCAAATCTGTTCAGTCGTTTAGGTGTTACGTACACACGTATAGAATAATTAGACATATAGATATAATAGTTCTTCGCCAGATGGCGCGACCTGTATTTTAAACATTAATTTAGTTCATACCACGCACGCTGCTTCTAATATATGGATGTAATATATAATCTAACTGCATAGAAAATTGAACATTTCTCCATTTCTTAATGATTGCCGTTGCTTGCGAGGCATGCAACACTCTGCAATCATTTATCAATGTATTTATACTACATACTATGAATATTTAATCAGTAGTAATATGAGTTATAATTAACTATAGCCCAATGCATGAACTTATGATTAAAATATTATTTCTTCGAATCCAACTCATTGCACTGCAGACATTAATACATTCCGAGTACAATCAATTTAGGTTATTTCAAGTGGTTATGAGAATTGCCAGTTCTCGGTTAGAATTACCTCGGTGGTGCAGCGGTAGTGAATGCGACTGCTTTCCATGACGTCTCGTGATTTACGAGACGGGCAGTGACATTGTTTTTCTGTATAATTTTCTATTCTTGGGTTCCAGCTAAATACCTATATGGTTAACGTTGATAGTACAATACGCTTCCATTAATTTACATGTCGTTGTCTATATCAGTGCCACGGTGGTGCAGCGCTAGGAAATGCGACTACTATGCATAAAGACTCAAATAAATAAGATTACCGAACCAGGCCATCAAAAATGCCCAATAGTATTTTTCTGTTCGTGTCAGATTGTCGTCCACTCGTACTATGAGAAGGAGGGAATACTGTACTTGTGTTTGCGCACAAACCTGAGCACTATAATATAGTATTACATACATAGATTCCTTGTTGAGAAGGCTGCTGTGACAGAAGTTTGGTCTGTAGGACGTTTTTGTTGCGATTGACATTACAAACATTCAAACAACATATCTAACAAACACCGACACTCAAGGCAAGCATTTGTGTCTTACAGTCAAAGTTGCGCTATTCGTGAAGACATGCCTATCATCTAGTATACGCGTGTTAAAATAAGCATAGGTGTAGGATACCTGTTTTAATTTCACTGATTGTAACTGGAGCTCGTGCTGTCCACCTACAAACTGTTTACGGCGCGAAAATTAGGAAGTATGTACGTTGGCAGTAAGAGTCAGCTCGGTCTGCCAAATATGCCGGCTGGTCACCTGCTTTTGTGCAGCGAAACGACACACCGCTCATTGTTATACAACGTGTCATTGAAAGGCGGGGTCGTTACGTATAAGAAAGATAATATTATTTATTAGACTCATGATAAGACATGACACGTTTAAAAGTGTCTATGGTTTTGTAAGTCACTGCTGGACATAGGCCACTCTCAATTTGGATCATAAACGGTGTTCTTGGTGGCGTGCTTAAGGTGTCTGAATGAGGCAAGCACTTTACTAGCTTATGCCCGCGACTTCACTCGCGTTACAGTAGGTTAGGTTATGTTAGTAATATTACTTTAAAAATATATAATACTGCTTTCTAATGGTGAAAGAATTGTTACAATCGATTTAGTAATTTTTGAGTTAATTCCTTATAAACAAAAAATCTAATCTTTTATTTTTATAGTATTAGTATAGATATAGATTAACAGTAAATTACGTAACATCTTGTTGTCTATTTATCTGTCAATTTCTCATGCATGTCGTGAATAAGACCCAAAGAATACCGAAGGCATGCTAGTGTTAGATAAAATATAATAAACTATTAGATAGCGTACTATCTAATAATTTATAACATTTTTTTTTGTTTAATAAATAAAAAAGTTAGAATATATTTTTTTAATTTAAGGAGCTGTATTCCTGAGGGCTACCTCACTCCATTAGGTCTACGCATACAATATATCAAAATAACAATGAAAAAACAGAACATTCACGTGCATAGTGAACGTCGCCGAATTCCACACGCAGTAATTTTATATAAAGCAATAGCGGCCTCAGATAGGGGATAGGCCAAAATTCTGTTACAAGTGCCCAGGTCCTTCAAATCTTTAGTGATGAGTAACATTTCATTTCTAATAGCCTCGTTTTGGGCACATTCCACCATGATGTGTAACGTATCTTCTAATAAGCCACACTCTGAAAAGAGAGACGATGGAACCTTTTTCATCATATAAACAAATCTATTTAGTGGAACGTGCCCGGATCGCAGTCTAAAAGCTGTAACTAAGGTTTGTCGGCTCAGTGTACAATTATTCTAGTATACGTATCACTGACATCTTCTTGCAATTGATAGTCCACAAAGCCGAGTTCGTATCTACATTACCCAATTTGTAGTCTGGCTATATCTGCTACAGTGTCCATCGGCCCTTCAATCAATTAGTTGCATTGATATATAAAAACCCTTAGTTTATTTGCAAAGCAGTTCAGCAGGTACAGTCAGTCCAATGATGCGTTAACTCGTTTATTCTGCGAGTTGTATCTTATGTGGGGGCCAGTCAGTGCAGACTGGCGACACTTCGACTTAGTGGGATCTTTTCTGTCGACACTCTCCCAATAACGACTGCCATAGATGTTCATGGCAGCCAGGATTGACGGCTTAACGTGCTCTCCGAGGCACGGAGCAGGCGATAATTGTCAATCAATACGCACATAATTTCGAAAAGTCATATAACTTCCGAAAGTCAGAGGAGCGCGACGTGGGTTCCGACCCGAGACCCTCTGCATTGCACTCTATTGGTCTCCCCACTGAGCTATCGCTGCTGCTAAAAGTCTGCGAGTTACTACTAATAACTAATTACTTCGAAGATATATAGGAACTAATTAGTAAATCTAATAGCTATAAATTAATTTTATATTATTTACAGTTACATGTATAAACATGTTTATTTACTACATTATTTACTAAGAGACCTCTGAGTCATAATGTCTTTATACGATACAGTGATTGCAGTTGATAACTCACAATCACTGCATCGCTGAGATAAACCGGGCTATATCTAATAGCCTCTGAAAGTATACATCGCAGTTATGATAAAGAAGGCACATCATTAAAATACGTCACTATTTCATAATTTCCTATACATTTTATATAACATAGAAATTAAATTCCACCCCCAATCTGCGTCATAGAATACTTCCGCGCCATAGCGTAGTAGGTAGTGTGCCCGTAAGACTGGTAGCATTGCCATGTTAAATGGCAACGCAAAGCAAAGCTTATTTTTCTGTGAAATATAGACAATTCTTCCGGTCACGGGCAGTGTCGTGGTACACATAGATTAAGTCACGGATTAGCGTAGTGTATCTGTGTACCAAGTGTCATCGAAATCAGTTCAGCTGTTTAAGTGTGATTGAGTTACAAACATCCGAACATATTTACAAACGTTTATGTATTATAAATTTATAATAATATCAGCCCTGTATTTAATCTGTCCCACTGCTGGGCATTGCGACTACATTGGCTCCGTGCGAGTTGGCAGACTTGACATAACTTCGAGATCATTATGGAAAACTCCTAGACATGCAGATTTTCTCAAGATGTTTTCATTCACTGTTAAGGTGAAATATTCTTATATTTAATAGATACGCACTGAATTTCGAAAAGTCAGAGATGTACGTCTGGGTATCAAACCTGAGACCTGCTTGGTAGTCCAACGGTGTATGTATTAGTAAGATTTAAAAACAGAGGGACTCAAAATATTGTTGATTTATATTTGATATCGATTATTTAGATCTAGCATCCTAAACACAATGTTTTTCAACTAATAACATAAGGACATTAATATAAATTATATTACCTATATTAATAATATATGGATAACAATGATTATTAAAATTTACTATCGTTTGCCCGGGGTCAGTATTAGGTAACTACAGCTCGTCCTGGGAGAATAGCGCTTAGCGATCCGTTTAAACGGAGTCACGGTCCACGGATGAACAGAAGTTCAAGCGGATAAAACCCACAGACACAAGCCAGTAGTAAACGTTACATATGTTGAATCTAGTATCAGTTGGATACAATGTAAGTTTAGTCCCACAAAAACACATGTAAAGAGCGGGCTAAGTTTGCGCAGGAATGTACATTTGTTATCTTAGGGTTTAGAGTTGCAATGGTCAGATACTATTGTTTTACAATTATGCAATTAATTACAGCAAATGACTCACACTGAGAAAAGGCCCGTGCCCAGCAGTGGGACAGTTTAATACAGGGCTGATATTATTATTTGTAAATGACAGATTAAAATTAAATGTAATATAGAAGCTGACTATTAGGCAGTCTTGTGCCTATACATTACCTATAATATCTTGATAACGTCAGGAAAAGTGTTTAAAAATATTAAACCGATCTAATCCAGCTTAGTTGGATTGCAAAGGCTTACTAATTAATGATATCTACTAATATTAATTGATAGTGATTTTTTCTGGTAACCTACAGTAACGTAAATACGGTGATTTTTTGTACTTAGGATTATACAAAAATTCAACGTTCTAGCATAATAATTATGTACTAATGATTTATGATGGTTAAAGTATACCTAAATAGTATTAAATAATGATCTACTGTCAGTCAGTACACAACATTTTGGCTTTTGTATTTTGGAATCACTTTTCGTAGAGATAATCTAAATATGTACGAAAAAAATAAACATTTGCTCCAAATAGACACAAATATAGAAAGATAGTAAAGGGTTGGGTCGAATGCCCCGTTCGAGTTCTTGATGCGCACTTAGCGTTGAAGCGAGGGCTTGGCTGGTTTATTTTTGTGCTCTAAGAAGTCTCGCCATTCATATAACTATAGATGAATATAAATATTACTTTACATGTGTGTAGTAATCATGTTATATTTTCAAACGATGACTATTCATTACGACATTTATCTATTATTATTAGATACTATTACATAAATGGCACGCTATTTACTCGGGATAACTCAATAATATCGTTAATATCTTAGTGGAATATTACCTGACAGACGTATTGACAAACATACGACATGACACCCTTTGAGTCTGTCATTATGCTATCGCTTATTGTGACAAAATTATACGTAGTAAGTTATTATAGCATGTCTGGCAGCTTATCAGTTATCATTGAAAGTGTGATATTTTATGGGTATTCGACTTCTTAAATGAGCTGAAGTACCATAGTAATTTTAACTCATCTTTATGGTATGCTATAGAAATTATATATATTTATCTGAATTCCACTTTTTATTGCGATCTGTCTCTTCATGGACATTTGGCAATATTTATACCTGTCATGTAATAATCGTTTGTGATCCGGGTCCAGTGACTTGGCCTGTTTGTTGAAATAGAAGCTTTCTAATTGGAGTTTATGGTGTTGATATTATCATTATCATAGAAATATAAGCAGCGATTGTCTAGTAGGAGACCGTTGGTCTAGGGGGTCATAAGTTCGATCCCAAGGCGCGTATATCGGACACTTCGAAGTTATGTGCGTGTTAAATAGTTAATTATCACTTGCTTTAACGGTGAAGGAAAACATCATAAAAATACCTTCATGTCTGAAAGTTCTCCATAATGTTCTCTAACATATGTGAAGTTTACCAACTCGCACTGGGCTAACGTGGAAGACTATGCCACGCCTAGGCCTAGATGGCACTTGATGGATTAACTGCTAAATTTGTCTGGAAATGTTCTTGTTTTTAGCAAAGCATAAAAACAACATTTACAAGCAAAGTTAACAAACTTTGTCTATGGAATTATGTGTTGGCGTTTGTGGAACACAGCTGCTTTGAAAATTACATTATGAGTTATTTTTACTAATCTACTGATATTATTATAATAATTTGGAAGAGAACCCACCACCCAAACTTCGATGTTCCACCTCGGTTGTGCGATAGAAAGATGTTGACAATACCGAATTCTTCTGATAGTAGACGGTAGCGTCATGCGATCTGGGCGTAATCCAACTAGTAGTATTCCGCTTCGAGTACGAAATATGCTTCGACACGTGTCTTGCCTCTGCGAGGCATCCTCAGTACGGTCTGGCAACAACACGTTTCTTGATCATCTAAGTATTTATCATTTATTTATTTATTCCTTAATTATTCTATACAACCCTTGTATGTGACCAGATCTCACTGTTATATCGTACAAGCTAAGTTTGCGTTTACGCTATTAGCTAATAACCTAAGGGCATTGACCTAATAGTTTCCGTACGGGCACACCTTCATATTTTGGTCAGAGCCATTCTGTCATTGATTTTAGTTCATTTCGTGACGAGCTTGTTTGGGAATGGGTTACCATGGAAACCATCACTTGATCGCTTCATTTGATTACAAGAAATGAGTATCCAAGCAGAGACATATATCCACATGATACACTGGAGTGTTTATTTAAAAGAACAATGGTTGAAACTTACAGCGCAGTTAGCTAACGCAGTATCAATTGTACCAGTAGAGTATACAAGTCTAAATTAGTGATAACAATGCTGTCCACTTAGCGGTTAAATCTTGTCCATTATTGTATGATATCATAATACAGAGTACTGTTGAAAATAAATAGACCAAACGGGTATTCACTTAAGGTAATTGAGTCGCGGCAACACAATCAACAATGCTTTGTTTGAATCACGACTGTATGCACTTGTGCTGCGCTCGTCACAATAACTGGCTTGGAATCTTTTCAAGATGTTACTGTTTTATAGTAGTAGAATATTATGCTTGGCAATTTCTTAGGAACGATAGGCAATACTCTAAGAAGGAAAGAGTAAAGGCATGTATTACGGTAGTTCGCTACACTGCTCTAGTGCGAGTTAGAATTTTTTTTTTCTCTTGCATTAGTAATTAGGCAGAACTCCTTAAGGCAACGCTTTGCTGTCAATATGGCAGTGGATTCCGTTCTTAGGACCAGCAATTCTTTGACTGCACGGATGGCGTAGATGTTTAAGGGTTGCCTCGCCATTCTTTACTACGCCAAGTGTTGTAAGTTTGAAACCCTCACAAGACAATTATTTGTGTGATCTAGAAATAATTATTCTCAGCCTGGGTGTACTTTGTGTCCGTTAGATATGTGGTTGTGTCACTACACAAGCATATATCTAACGGACAAAAGTTCTTAGTGTGTCTGGAATCACTATTCCAGACACACTAAGAACTTACGATAAATGACTAGAGATGGCGCTATACACAATTACTCAATTTAGCATACAATCCTGAATCGCGCAAGCAAAAGTTCCCTAAGACACAGGGCTTGAACCCTAGAGCGAGAGTAATCTTTCTTCTTCTCTTTTAAAGAATACTAGCGTCCCTAGAACTGTAACCGTTTATGGGCTAGTGTTGGTATCGTCACTAGCACTGGAGCTTCGTTGGTCATGTCAGTTGTATAAATATAAGTACAAACGTCAATTTGACGACGGTAAGTTTGCGCTCGAGACGTTTAAGTGCAATGGTTTCCTTACTGAGCAATCGCTACAACAATACGATTTTACGACGCACTTACATGTATTGTCTATCTATTTAGCACATGTACGGTTAAAGTACTTTATTTATCTACCAGGTAACCGTTATTTGGATGTTCTAAAACATACCTGTATATTAAAACTGGTGAAGACTTACTCTTAGAAATACATATGTATCAATAACAGTTTGTTGGAAATGTTCGCTTATTCCAATCCAGCAATGACAAATAGTTCTATGATGAGGTATTCCTTTGGTTGGTAGTGTTTGTATAATTTAATATTGATAACTGTACATGCTAATGTAAGGTTAATGTGGCAGAGCTAATAAAAGCCTCATTTATGAGTGGCTAAATATATAGCCTAGTGGGAGACCGTAGGACTGCCACGTAGAGGACTCGAGTTCGATCCGAAGGCACGCATCTCTGACTTTTTGACTACACGTGTGGCGTTAAACCACTTCACTAGACGACACTACAGTGGACGTCCACGCAGGACATATGTATATGTACACATATTTGTGAGATCCACAAATGGTTGTTGCGAGTCCAGGTGTTCTTTGTGTCCGTTGTTTGAATGTTTATAAAGTCCCCTGCGACACAGGATTTGTTCTTAGTGCGGTAGATGTATTTTTAAAACAAACGCAAAGTTATGTGCGTATTAAAATTGTTAATTATCGCTTGCTTTGACGGTGAAGGAAAACATCGCGAGGAAACCTCTCTGAGAGTTCCCCATAATGATCTCAAAGATATGTGAAGTCTACCAACCTGCACTGGGCCAGCGTGGTGGACTATGGCCTTACTGTTCTCACGCTGAGAAGAGGCCCGTGCCTTGCAGTGGGACAGTTTAATATACGGTCTGATATTACAAATAGATAGATACTTCTGATAATTCAGGACATGGTCTATCTGTTTGCCAAGTTTTATACAATTTTGTTTAACAATTTACACAGAATTAAGTTACAAATATACGAAACGTCCAAACATCGTCATAAGCTAATATAGGCTAATATTTATTTTTATATAGACCACATGCACAAAGATAGGTGACAACTAAAGTCATAGTAACTCTAATAATTATACATAGATATTTTTTTACTAGGTTTTGCCGATGGCTTTGCTCGCGTAACTGTAGGTTCTATCAATTTTCTATCCCTCGGGAACAGTACTTTTTTTTTGGGTGAAGTGTATCCTATATCCTTTTCTGTAGCCCTGATGCGAAATTTCATGATGATCGGTTGAGTAGTTAAGGCGCTAAAGGGTAACAAACAAACAAACTCACATTCGCATTTATAGTATTAGTTAGGATTTAGTAAGGATTCTTAGACAGATTCTCTCAGATTTCGACACAAAAGATCCCACTGGGTCGAAGTGTCGCCGGTCTACACTGATTGGCTCCCATAACAAGATAGGATTCTCAGCACGTTTCGCGATGCTACTAAATTTAGATTTGTATTTATTCGGCGTTTCACTTTAGACATCGAGTATTCGACCATAATGTTATTAACATTTTTATGCACTCTCTTGAGTAGGTACTGATCATTGAAATGCACATCTCATTTGTTGAAACTGACAATGTATTACGTACTTGGAAAACATGTTTGAGATGGATAAACACTTCAAAATCCGTATGTTCATTTAATTAGGTGCCTGACACTACTTCACTCGTGTTATGTAACATAAAATATTTATCTTCATAGAATCGATCAAGTGTGAACCGCGCGTAGATGGTGCCGTACCTACCTTGGATGGAAACGTACTTATGAAAAGTTATTTAGCTAAATTCATAAATACAGAACAGTGCATTTATTCCGATATGGTCAATAGTTCACATTACGTTGAGTACTGCTTGTATCAAATTATAAGTGCCCGTAACTTAGTTTGTAATTAAAAAATGCTGATTTCAAAGAAAGTTTTGTCATGGGTATGCTGTTTGTGTATGCTACTGCTCAATTAACATAGCACTGAAACATGTAATTCCAATAATCGCCTGGCTCAGTAGGCCTACTGTGAAACGTAAATGCCGAAGAATTCTGTTCGTATCGTGAAACAAATGTATTCCGTAATTCACCCTAAATTTCGGTACGTAATCATTTGATTTTCCAAAACTCCTCCATGAAGCAGTCCGAACAAAGAACTGCCATATAGCATTTTGGAAAAAAAAGATATCCGAAGAAACTTAATTGTTAGATGTTTTCGTTCAGCCCGAAGTTTAAGACTGACATTATCATGGTAGACCTACAATCAGTTGCTAGAGTCAGTGAGAATGAACTCCAACTCGTATTAAAAAACAGACTTTAGGTGTCTCGCTGTATGTACTTAACTACTCAATAGTTACTATTTATTTTCTTTACATATATCGCACCCTTAACAAAACAGAGACTTATCTTAGTATTTTGGATTAAACAAATTTGAACTCTGTTGCAAAGATTTAATACAAATATAATATTAGAATTTAACATATACAATTAGAGTTCAAATTGCCTTACTTTCAAATTTCGAGTTAAGTCGCTGTTTTATTAAGAGTGCGATATGTATCTCTATGATAGATTTAAGATTCGAGTTTGGTTTGACATTTTCTTTATACCTACTTTGTCTCAATGCAAATTTAATAGAACAATAGACTTTGATTTAAAAGAAGGTGTTACATCAGTGTTTGAAATTGGTGTAGGTAAGTTGTTTTGCGGATTGGTGTGGACCGTGTGGATCAATTTGTTTGACTTGTCTCTTACGCCAATAGAAACACGATCTTGTCAATTTACACACAATTGTTAGATTTATCGACAGATGCAATTTACATTGATCATATTTGCCTGTCTTTTATATGCTCCGGGTTTTTATCTAATCTGTTTTAATAAAGCAATTACGGCACTAGGAATAATTCATGTATTGCAGTGTCTTTACAAACATTTAAACAACTGACTTAGAGAATACCCAGACTCGGGAAAACATATGCGTATCACATTATTATTGTCCCGTGTAGGTTTTGAACCCACAACATTCAACGTAGTGGCTTTGGCGAGGCGAACATTAAATCTACTACGTCATCTGTGCAGTCGATTCTTAATGATCTACTTGTTCTTAATGCGTGTTCATTTGTACAGGAGGCTTCCACTTTGCCCTTTCTTCCAAAAACGAGTTGCTGTGCTCAATGCAAGTACCTGACTAGCACGCTATCTTATCAAGGATCATAAAAACAATACTTAAAGTAGAAACACAACACAAGGTTGCAATCAATTCTGTATAAACAGTAGGTACTTCACCATTAGCGCTGTCTGAGTGAGCAACATCGCAGTTTATGTGAGGATTCTCTAGAAGTCTAGAGCAACCTTCTCAAGAAAGATCCAGTTTTTAATCAAAATCAAATAATTTCTTACTCTTATAAGAACAATTCTTATAAGGGTAAGAAATTATTTATAAAAGGAAAATGTTTTTTTAGGTGAATGCACGAATAGCGCTAACATTTAAATTGTATTTCTCAACCTTTTTAAACGTAGAGGGTAGAAGGGTGCATCTGCACACTTTTACGTTCAAAAGTCTGAAACACAGAACCAAATAATTTCAACGTAAATTTTTGCGATTCCAGGATGTATAGTATCCCGGATTTGCAAAAAATTACGTTGAAATTAATTATATATCATCAAAGCATTATCTTTCACTACTAATTCCTAAGATAACTTTAAAAATGGTTTGACCGATCTCTAGAATGATGGTAGTCGTAACCCCCAGCTCTTTTTACGACCTATGCGTCGACAGAGCATAAATCATTCATTTACTTTGAATAGAGTAGGTATACAATAGTATTAAGACTATTAAAAGGTCGTAGACAATACGGAGTGTCATCGTATCAAGTGTTGGTGCGCTTGCGCAGGGAGGCTGTGCGGTCAACCGCACGTCTCAGGTTCGAGCCCCGGCTGTTCGTAACTTCATTACAATCACTCATACTTTATTGTAGCTGATTTATTATTGAATACTTGTGTGTCATAACATAACTAATGAATGAATTTATTGAACATACATATTTTAAATGCGGTTTCGCTCGCCCTAATGCAAATTTTGTTATTAAATATCTATGCCTCGGGAATAGTACTTTTCTGGATATGGGGTACACTATGTTCTAATCTGTACCCCTGACAACATGCATGTGAAATTTCATACTGATCGGTCAAGTAGTTAGGGCGTGAAAACGTAATACACAAACAATCAAACAAACAAACTCACATTTGCATTTATAATATGAATTAGGATTATGTGATAGGTCAAGGTAAAGTAAATTGGGTATATTTGCTAGAGAACTTAACGAATAACAGAAAAAGTTATCTCTGATGAATAGTGTTTGAATGCTTCCATTATTAATTAAATTACTCCAGGTCTCGTTTAACCTATGTACTTAAGTCAGTCGTCCTGCCTACAATAATATCAGCTTCGCTCAAACCGGGTCGCGTATATAGAAAAGCTACTTCAGTACTACTCCGGTGAACTCAATTACCATTTTCTAACGATAAACACGCGTAAATGCTTTTCCTATACGTCTCAGAGGGTGATGTACTGCAGTAGGGTTTTAAGTTTTATAACGTGAAACTGATACTAAAGAAAGGCTAAGAATTAACTATATAAGTTTCTGGTCAAAAGATAAAGTAGGTATGTAGCATAACAACTAAAGCAAATACAGTGCGAAAACAGGTACCAGAAAAGAAAATAGTGGATTGGGTTAGATTAGAACTGCGACCATACAACACTAGAAACAAATTTATTTACACAAACAAACAAACAAAATTACCTCATGAAGGATGATATTCCTTTGTCATTACAACAATTGAAGTTATCTTTTTGCAATCGCTAATTACGGACATAAACAAATCGCACGTGTTATGCATGCAGTGATTACCGGCGCGCGCAGAGCGAGTTAAAAAATACGCAATAACATACTGTGTGCGTGTGATAGCAATATGTATCTGCATAGAAAGACGTATCACGTTAGCTTTTCTAAGACAATTTTGTGATTCAAGTACTAGAAATCCTACGCCAATACGTCACGCGAGCTTGACGAATAATATGAGCGTTTCTAGTACATCTAAATACGTATTAACTTAGAAATCCTACTGCAGTACATCACCCTCTTAGACGTATTGAAGCAGCATTTACGCGTGTTTATCGTTAGGAAATGCTAATTTAGATCAGCAGGGACGTACCTACTAAAGTAGCTTTTCAATATACGTAACCGGGTCTGAGTACAGAGGTTTTTACGGTCGGGTGTAACATCAGTCAACTGTACAAACGCGATTAAAGAAATAGTAAAATAGAAATTACTGTCTATTCGAAATGCCTTATCACAAAACAGGGAGTAGTAGTAGGTTATTCTTTTACTAGTAACAACTAATAATGATCATCCGTTGCACGGAAACGAAATGTTGAACAAAAAGAACATCCAGGTACTCGGATTTGTGGATAATATATATTTTTTTAAGTGGCGTGCCATTGACAATGTTTGAAATACCAAAGATTTTAAATGAACCGTACTTATATCGCACTCTAAGAAGAGTGAGCTCACATAACATATTTACACGACAGGGAACGATGGTGTACAATTTTCAATACTGGCACTGTGTTTAAGACGACAGCTTAACGTCCAGAAAGGATTTTTGAACGTATTTATGTTTTAACCATAGATGCACACTTCTACGTTAACAAATGTTTGAGAAATACTATTGAAATGTTAGCGCCATTCATGCATTCAATAAAAAAATGCATTTATTCCTTTTACAAATAATTTCTTACACTTACAATCTCTCTCAACACAAACAATATGAGTATAAATGCTATAATATGATGTTTCTGTTTCTTCACACTTTCGTGATAAGTTATCCGGCATGTTCTCGACGCGTCATGTCGTATGCAGTTCTAATATTTACCGAGACGCCATTGTTTGCGGTCTGTTGTGCGTATAGCAACGACTCGAGATTGTTCTCAAGATTAGCATACCATTACATCGGCTCTCAGAAATCTTAATTAATATTAGCAGCCCGACGCATCTTTCGATTGTAATAATTTAAGAAAAGGAATTATAAAATTATTGGCCTTTCTTTTAGTCATTATGGGTATTTCTATAAATCCTTTCCTAAACTTTGACGCGGAATTAGTAGACATATGGTAGAGACCTTACGCCATATGGCAGGCATTAAAACAGTCACTAGGCCGGCCATTGTATGCATCCTATTTTACTCCAAAATATTCTACAATTTAAGCACTATCTTTGCAGCTATAAATAATTAATTCCTGTCAGTTGTTATTTACACAAATTTCACGATGGTCGTGACTATAAAGAATATAGTTCCTGTGGCAAAACACTGTATTTCATATTATTGCTCCTAAATAATACCTAAATAAAATATGACGGCACGTTAATGTCATAAGCTGTATAATTATGCAATATAACACAGTACTATGGTTCAGTCGTTGTACCTACATATTGTTATATTGGATTTGACTGTCCAACAAATCATAGTGGCGGAATGGAGATGCCATCTAAAAAAAGGCCGATAGTCAACAAAACTTGCTTTGAGACAGATGTGGGTGTTATATACAAATCCTGCTATGTATGCGCCTCTGTTGTCCTTAAACGAGATATAAGCGCAATAGTATGTCTAATATAATATAATATATATAATCACGTCCGTTGTACATTATAGTCCATTAGCTGTTCATAACTTTGTTTCAAGTTACAACTCTCTACACTGTTGTCGCCAATACATTCCATTTAGCTTATTTAGTAGAGTTAACAATTATTACATAATATTTCATTACGTATTTATATACTCGAGGGTGCAGACAGAAGAGTACAAAACAAGAATGCTTCAGTGCTTTGCTTTTATGAAGCAGTCTTGTTTCTGTCACTCGTGATGGAAAGTGAATCGTTTATTAATCTTCTGACTTCGCAGCCTTGTTGTTGGGTTATGCGTTAGATTTCGGGCACGCCACAATCGTGGCGGTAAGATCTGTTTTTGGGGAGTGGCTGGAGAGACGGCATGGCGACCTCACCTTCCGGCTGACACAGGTAATGACTGGCCACGGTTGCTTTGGCCAGCTTATGTGTCGCATAGGTCGGCAAGAGTCGCCCGGTTGTCACCACTGCGGCGGCTGCCGCGACGTTGTTGAGGACTTGGCGCTGCACACTTTGGCGGATTGCCCCGCCTGGGCATCGCAGCGCCGTGAGTTGATCGCGGCAGTCGGTATGGTTGCCCTCTCGCTCCCGGCCGTGGTTCAGTCCATGCTCTGGAGTGAGAGGTCATGGAACGCGCCTCTGTGTCGTGTCTGTCTCCTCTCTAGGAGGGGGGAGGAGGGGACAGTAGGGATTTTAAAAGTAGTGCTGACCAAAGGGTAGGTCTTATCGTGTAGTGGCCTGCCGTTGCATACGGCGGGCTGAAACCTCGGCGGGGTCGCGACTGCATGTGAAAACTATTCGCGCGGCCCCGCCGATTGCGGTTTTGTCGAGGAACACCGTGGTGGGTTTAGTCGGTATTACCGGGAGGTCCATTCTTATCATCATTACCATCTCTCTTTTACCCCGGCGAGCCCGACATAGCACCTCCGCCCGTCCCCGCGGGGAGGGAGTATGCGTCAAAGCAATCACAAATGTTAAAAGAATTGCGTTGGGTTTCCAGATTATTGGGTTCATTGTATAGTAAAATTGTCAGAAGCAGTACGTAGCATGTACCTAATTGAAAGAAATAGGTTCATGCTCTATAATAACGCAAAATATTACAAAAAAATGGATGTAGAACATAGGTTGTTGTACATGCATTTTTTGTTATATTTCGCATATTCACCATTTATATTTGTGAGCTACGGACGTTAATATAATCCTAAAGAGTCTAGATGAAATAGATAGGTGTCATTTATATGAGAGCTAAATGTTATGACGAAATACTCGCGTCAAGATTGAACTAATGTCCATATCACATAAACATAATTGGCAAGTCTGCATCTTAGATGTCTGCTTTACACATCGTTAAATGAAAGACTTGACGCTACGACTTGTTTCTACGTTCTGTAATAGTTCTCAACAGCAAGCCCAAATGTACCGTAAGGACGTTTCACCTTTAATCTGTCAGAAGGACATACATACATATATCTGGCAAAACGCGGGTGATGCATCTCTGTCTCTACTGTCTCTTCAATGAGATACAAGCGTGATAGTATGTTCAATATAATGTACTCCGTGCAGTCACGTCCGTTTTACATTACAATCCATTAGTTGCTCGCAACTTTGTTTCAAGTTACATCAACTCAGTTACGCCGTTGACGAGAATACATTTTATTTAGTTTAATTAGAAAAATTTATAATTATTACGTAACGTTGCATCAACTATATATTTAGAAATGTGCTAATGTGATCGGATTCTTAAAATTGTTGGATCACGGTGCTTTTCTTAGCTTTTATGACTCGATTCCCGTAAGCTATTCGATTTTATTAATGACGCGATTTTATTACATCGGAATTTGGATTACGATAGTCGGATTCATTCTAATTAATATTATAAATATGAATGTGCGCCTGTGTGTTTGTTTGTTACGCTATCACGCCTTAACTATTCGACCGATCATCATGAAAGTTTGCATACCCGTCTATGTCTACGTACTATGTATGTCCGGCCATAGGACACCTTTCATCCAGATAAAAAGTACTGTTCCTGAGGAATAGAAAATTGACATACCTACATTTATGCTAGCGAAGGCGCGGGCAAAATCTAGTTGATAATTAAACTAAAACTGCGTCACACGCAAGTGCAGTTTTTAATTCTAAAGTAGTACACTTCATTTAAATTTAGATTTAATTTTATATGAACCAACTCTCAATTTTATTAGTATTTTTTAAAGGTTTGAAGTTGAACATAGTACTCTACACCTGCACGTATTAACTATATTAAACAAGTCACTATTCGCTACGAATATAATATTTAAATTGTTGTGTAGTTTACAATTTTTAGGATATAATAATATAATATAATAAAACATTTATTTCGGACATAATCCATATGAGTTAGTAACAATTTTCTTACAAACTATGTTAGTAAAAAGAAATAAATTAAGCATACATTACAGTTTTCCCGTAACGATGCCTACCCAGTGTGCCTGTATAGGACAATCATTACGGGAAGCAATCATTTGCAGAATGCTGTTGGTGCTACTACGCAATCTCTGAAACAGTGACGCCGCTTTTTTCCGCATTATAGCGTGAAAACCGTCAACGCGCGCAACTGCAAACATCTGCGACATATCTTTCGGAAAATTGTTAGTAATTTAAGTAGTGACTTTAGAATAAACTAAATGACATCAATGACGCGACACTTCGGGTTGATTGTATCTACGAAAATTACTACTCGAACCATGCAGGAATTTATAACTTTGCGGTATAGTTTTCTTATTATTGACTTGTAATTAAGCTTTCAATACTTTTTATACAATTAAGTTAATTTGCGACTTTTAAATATCAATATTACCATCATAATCATTAGCAATATTTGTTACTGTGTCATAAGGTTTTGCTGTCAATTTCAAGCCACCAAAATTTAAATCTGAATTCTTTGCTATTTATGTCTAATGGTATCGTTATTTATATCAATAAACTTGTAATTAATACATATTTTAATATTTTGAAGTTAAGTAAAGTAATAAAAATATTTGCTGCGAATATGGCGCAAATAATCTTTCTGGAAGAATGCACACATTCGCCACAAAAGCAACTCACGCGTTAGATAATTGTACTAAATTTCATTATTTTGCAAAGAATACTAGCATTTGACTTGCAAATTTTTGTAAGAAGTCGGTAGTACAATGATCGATAGATACCTAACTCA
Organism: Catocala fraxini; assembly: GCA_930367265.1. Taxonomy (NCBI): domain Eukaryota; kingdom Metazoa; phylum Arthropoda; class Insecta; order Lepidoptera; family Erebidae; genus Catocala; species Catocala fraxini. The sequence continues at coordinate 10,577,573 of OV884039.1, forward strand.
TGACCTGTCTCTCAATCGCAATTCTCACGTCTCAATCCTCGAATTGCAGCCGCTTCATCATTATATGCAGCACACAATGCTAGCAATGTTTAAACAAAACCTTATCCCTTTGTGTTCCACACTCGCGTTGCTTTCAACAGGTATACTACAAGAATAAAAATCACGTGATTATACATACCTATATGGTAAAATTTATTTATAAATAAAAATCACGCGCTCATAACATAGGGACGCTCCATATTAGAGAATCGTCGATATGTTTAACCTGTTAATTGCTGAAACGCCAAACATAATTGGAAACCTATTGTGTCTGGCTGTCAGTGTGCCGTTGCTACTCAATAGGTTAATAAATTTTTATACAATTTAGCATGACAAAGAATAAAATAGCCTACTTAGAAACCCATATATAAAGTTACTACCAATGGGCTGCAGTACCAGCCAGTTTATTTTAAAAATATTACAAGCACTCATAGTCTAGAGGCGCAACGATAGAATACGAAGCTGTGCATAAGATATCGGATACGCATCTGAGGTCGGTTTTTCTGAAATGAAATTTTCAATAGTTGCCTGGAGCATGAGGGAGTGGAGTGTGCCCTTGTGTTTGCGAAATTTTCTTGGCTTGCGCTGGTGCCTGACCTCCATTAAAATTGGCCGCTATGACCGACATTCGGACTAGAGGACCTTATTAACAACCGACTTGCTGACATTCAACCATTTTCTATTGTAATCTTTAGAGTTAAATATCCGATAGTGGTAGCTTCCTCCTCTCAACCATTATTCTACAATGTCAAGCATATTTCAACTGGTCGATTTAATATTAACATCAATAAAGCTTAAGAATGAAAATAAAACAATATGTCATCAAGAGTTGAAGTATTAAAATTACAAACATAAAACCGTAACTGATATATTTATCGCTTGCACGGGTTTGGCAGTAAATTGCAACCGATTCTGTAACTGCGTGGGGTAGTTTAGACAAATATGTACATAAAATGTTTCATACCTAACATCACTTAACATTATTATAATTGAAAACGGCCCTTTGTATAGTTTTAGTGCACTGACAATTTCTTTAACTTAATTTTTAGCACAAGTTATCGGTACACATCTAGTTAATCTTCTAAAACTCTTCTCACGCTGAGAAGAGGCCCGTGCCCGCCAGTGGGACAGTTTAATACAGGGCTGATATTATTATTTTCTGTTGCTCAAAATTGGTACCCATTTTGCACCTGAATATCGATGTTTAGCCAGTATCGATAAGAACACCGATCATCCCCATAGTTGAGTAACCCCGTGCATTGCAGACGTGATCTGACTCATATGGAGGATGTATTTTAAGCACTACATGTTAAGTTCGAGTATTCCATGACGTCAAGGTTCTGCAAGACTTTCCAGTGCGTATCACGCGCATACATTAACCATCAATGAATTGGTGTCAGTCAATTTTAGATGCATATAAAAAGGCATGTGCCAAATTTTCGCGCATGCGCCGTTGCCCGCCCGCCCGCGCGCGCGCATCCGCCCTGCATCGTGCGACCTACTATTTATAGATAAGCGTGACATTGTTTTATTTGCCACAGTCAGGCGTAATCATACGGGTACTTTTCCATGCGAAAATCGTTAACCCTTGAGAGATAACTGAGAGAGTGCAAGCTCGTATCGAGTGACTTATTTAAATACTTACACAATCTGGTTAGGATGACTACGAGTACTTTGCGTTCAAGTCTTATTTGATAGAACTCTAGTGACGAGTTGTAAGATGACAGACAATGATTATATACCTACATTAAATCACGTCTTATGCGTTCGTTAGAATCAATACAAATGTTGTATTTATTGGCGGGATGTGTCGGGGGCGGGGGGTAAGGGACGTGATGCGGAGGGCGCGCTTCCTTTTCTAGATCCTGTGGTCCTGCGCTTGCGCATAGCCGTCAGACTGCATCTTGCTCCGCGCCGCACACCCGCGCAACTCGATCTATCGGTCGTGCACTCTCACATACTTACTGATAAACTGTGTTGTATTTATTTATAACGAGCAATAAATATTTGTGATGACGATTGTGCATGTGTGAGTGTTTTGTCATGATATGGATTTACAGGTGAGTCTTAGTAACGTACCAACTGTTTATTTTATACACTTATTTATTCCGTATTGACGGAAACGTAAAACCAACATTTCGAATATAAATTTTGTTTTGATTAGCAATTGCTGCCAGCATCCCGTATGAATTTTTATAGCTGATATTCATGACTGCGTTCGTAGTATTTAGTGTCTTTCTTTCCCTGAAATTTAAAAGGCAATGCACTTGTGGCTCCTTTAGTGTTGCGGGTGTCCATGGGCGGCGGTAATCGCTTACCATCAGGCGATCCGTCTGCTCGTTTGTCACCTATACTATAAAAAAAAAGGTTCAGACTTTAGGTATACCAAATGATGCAGTGGTTTACCTAAGTATATGTTTCAACCACACAGAGTTAATTTCACATCTATACTACTTATCTATTCTTATATTATAAGGAGGAAAGATTTGATTTTTGTTTGTTTGTAATGATTCAAATCAAAAACTACTCTACCAAATTTAAAAATTTCCTTTGCGATTAGGAAGCTGCTTTATTACCGATTAACATAGGCTAGTTAATAAATATAACCATTACCTAAATAAAGCGTAGCTTCAATTTATTACCTATTTTCCTTTTAAAACACCGCACAGCCGCGTCATTTTGTTTGATCCTTCTTGTTGTCGTATAGAAATGGCTCACAAAGTCACAAACGTTGCACATTTATCATATCACTAAGGATTATTTACACTCCTTTATTACTGAAAATGTTGCACATTACATCACTGACAGACGTACTACGTGATATGAAACATATAACAATGTATTACGTACATGAAAATAGGAAAAATTGCGAATTTCAACACATCAGCCAACTAATTTGAGGAATACCAATATGACTTATTTTGGTACAGGTATAAAAATCTTGTCATTAACAGTACGGATGATATTAACGTCATGAACTTACTTATCGAATACCATACACGATATCTACCTACTTAAATGTGATCGTAAATTTTATCTATTATAACTGTTCGACAATTTATCTATACCACCTTTTTTTTGTTTTGTGTGTGTAAATAATAAATAATAGAGAAAACAACAAGCGTATTTTGGTATTGTAATGTCTCATAATGTTTTCCTTGACACTTAGTTATATTGTTTGTAACATAGGAAAGCCGATTTGGGACTTTAGATCATTCTATTTCTATATTATATATGTTTTGATATATTGCAGTTACATATACCATAATTATGATGCATGGTGATGCATGTTACCAAAATTCGACTATTAGAGACGGGTTTATAAAGCGTTTTTACTATTATTATCTTTTCTTCTTAATTGATTGTAACTATTCGAATAAAATGTCTGTTTTATATAAAATGGCTAATTGCTTCGTCACGATTTAAATGCTGGTCCTAAAATAGACAAAGCTTTTGACGTGTAGACGACGATAGTCGAAAATTTACAAAGTAGGATATTATTGAGTATTATATTGGTTATAGTCGAATATTTAGGTAGGTATTTACAGGTCTTATTCATTAAATCTATCTTCCGACACGATAAAACGTCATATATGATTTCTAAAATCGATTTATCTCTATCGCGCAAGGAACAAGTCTAAAAATCAGAACTAAATTGTCACAAACCATCGAAGTCATTTAGGCTACATACTGAGTTTACGCTCTCATATACCCGCATAAGTATATAATATATAGGTTCATAAAATATTTAACGAATTTTATTATGTTAATCCATTATGACTACAATGTAGGTACAATGAAAATCAACCTAACGCGGTGCTAAATAAAGCATTTTGTTGTTTAAATATTACAATAATTAACATGTAAATCGATATAACTAAGATAGCACTTTCATAAATAATATATAATTTCGACGTAGTCCACTTAAAGCACCCGTCCGAATGGCACCTGCGCGAATAGCACCTAGCCTGGTCCACGAAGGGCACCCATCAATATTTTTGCCAGGTGCTCTTCCTAAATTCAAATTTATTTATAAATTTTTGTCCACGAAGAGCACCTACGACTCAGGAGCGTAGTGCTGGGATGTATTATACATATATATAATATCAATATAATTTATGATTAATGGTAATTCAGCCTTGTTTATAATTGTTACGACTGAGTACCTACTAGATTTACATTTGTAAGAGAGGGCTATAACCTTACAGCTCATTCCCTGGCCATGTGCGTGTCGGCAGTCGTTAGGTAGATACATACCTTCGAAAATGGAATAGAGAACACTGAGATATACCGGTTTTATTCAATACTAGATTTTGTTCCCGGTTTCCCTCACGTTAGTGCAGACATTGTCAGTAAATTTCTATCCCTCAAGAACAGTGCGTTTTTCTGGATGAAAGGAAAAAAACCTGTTCTGTACCTCTGAAAACGTGTATGCACAATTTTATGATGTTCGGTCGAGTAGTTAAGGCGTAAAAGCGTATCAAACAAACAAACATACTCACATTTGCATTCTTCTTCTTGTGTGACCTATATATTATTATTTGCGAAACATAACATTTGCATTTATAATATTAATTTAGATTACGATTCTCTAAGACTATCTTTCAACATGCCCGTTACTTTGATAATTAGACCTGGACGTCCGCGTCGTGGCTCGTCGTCAGTCGAAGATTCACTAGTCTTTCGTTACTTTAAATAATAATTAATCAATTAACTACACAAAGCGACCAGCAACCATTATAATGAACAGTAAAGATAAGCACTAATATAAACAAACAATGTCAATACCTAAAATATGTTTGCTGACAAATAATTAGGCGCCTTTCTCTGATAGCTTTCAATATTAGAAGCAGACTGATGATTATAATTACTAGTAAATGACATACAAATAATTCAAAATAAGTAAATAAGAGTGTAGTTTACACATAATCAGCTGTTAAGAAAATAACCACTGAACTTTGAGCTTTAGTAGTTAGTACTGTGATTAGTTTAATCGATATAACGCATTAGAAATTAGTAATAATGTAATGATAATGATCTGTTGATTATCTCATTATAAATAATAGCAAAGGTTTTGAGCTTGAACTCTGACTTGAATCTAAGTAACTGTGTCGCTCGTTAAGCGTTAGGGTGCCTCGTAAACAGTTTTACGTACAATATGCTGGCTTATTCTGTATAATGTTCTCTAAGATGCGAAATCTAACGAAATTGTAACAAATATTATAAATATGCATGTGAGTTTGTTTGTTTGTTACGCTTTCACATCTCAAGTGCTTGATCAATCATCATGATATTTCGCATACACGTTATCAGGGGTACAGAATAGGACATACCTAGTCATAAGGTTTTTTTCATCCGCAAAAAGATACTGTTGCCGAGAGATACCTAGTAATTGATACATTGAAATGTTACAAATCTTATGTGACTAAAATATCAGTCATGTAAATTATATCAAGTAAAATAAATTTAATTTTTTATTTGTATGGTATAATAAATATAATGTAAATATATAACCTCTTTATATAATAGCATAGATACGCCATTCATTAGCGCCATATGAGTTAAAAGATAAAAGGTAAGTCTAGATATGGCATTCACGGCTAAAAATACCAATATAGTAAGAATAGTGTACACTGTAACGATTATAATTATGAGTGTTTTATTTTAATAACCTATTTGCAATCAAGCTGATAATTGTGAGTTTATATGTATGTGGCCTGGTAGCTTTCCATGGAATCGGGTTATGTTATGCAGTAGATAACATGGGTCTACAAGACCAGAAACAGTCATAAACATTTACTTTCTCTTATACTAGAGAACTAGTAGTCTAGTCGTACTAAATATACCTACTAGTAGTAACTACTATATTTAGTACAACTTCTTGTGATAACCTGTATAATTTTATGTCTCTATGTTAAGGACTTATCCAACCCGCTTTTTCACTATTGTAACATTTGTGTAGCCAGGTTCAGCAGCACTGATTGGTTGGATAACAACCTCCGTGAGATCCCGAGAAAGATAAACTATTGTTGAACCAGTAAATAAAGAATTTACCTGTACATACATAATATTTTGGAGGAGTTAGGTAAATATTCCACTTCGCCATTACATAAAATAATTTTATAATTTATTAATAATATAGCTATTTTATACTAGCTATGCCTGCGATCTAAGGAGTAAATTAACTGCATACTGAATTATACGTATTTGTTTTTAATTGAGACTTTTTTTATTTTGCAACCGTTTATACGAAACAGCAACTGCAGCCAAGTTTATTCTAACACATTATTCAAAACTAAAGTTTCTCAATAGTTTAAAGTACTGTACTTGGTGTTAGTGAATAATAATATTTTTTGTAGGCAAAAACAACGTTATAGTGTGTATTTAATAAGGTAATCAAATTACTTAGCTGCCTGCAAGGAAAATACGGTATGTAAGACGAAAACAAGTCTTTGATTTAAAGTCTGTGAACAGATCGACTCCATTTTCCTTGAAAAGAAGTGTTTATGCATTCAAAATGAAACAAAAATAGCATGTAAACTACTGCATTCTATTGAATAATAGGTGTAAGCCTATTTACTGGTATTCGTAGATGTTTAAATCATTTCATGAACATGAGCTTACAATGAATACGTTGTTAGTCGGAATACCTTGAAAAACATACGCAAGTTTTAACTTAATAATCTATGTTAGTCTTTAATATACAGCAAAGACACATTGCTTAGAGTTCTTTGTGTTTGAGTACCGGGTTTAGTTTTGTTGTAAAGGATCTGCTACTACTTACTATTAGTGAAAAATGTGATAGAATAGAAAATAAACTTCGACTCTGTGAGAGTTTAATCCTGAAACAGATTAAGGAAAATGCAATACTATGCGATTGTTATAAGTAATAGTAAAGATGATCACATGTATTATTAGAGTGTAGTGTCAATAGCTGAGGGCACACTCGACCCGACCGGCATGACCCGGAGCAATACACGCGATCAAGATTTAGCTCGTTACTCTCTTCCGTGATAAACAGCTTGTTATTTGCGAGGAAAGCTTAGATTGGCTCAAACAACACTTCGATAATACTTATACTTACTTATACTAGACTGGATAGGCACATCAATGGTCTGATATTCCGGTAAATGCAAAACAGTCAAATGAAACCTGTATCAAGATGCATTTTAATCAGTTACATTCATTCGAAAGCTTTGTAAAAGTACTTACGTATTCTCCTACCAAAGTCGCAATGTCTTGTAAGTAAAATTCTTGGGAATATTCCTTATTATTGGGGTCGATTGCCCGCGCTCCAGCTGATTACGATTCTATTAATATGTTGTATTTGTTTATGTCGAAATGTATTCAATAATCTTAAAATAATCATGTTGCTTTATCGGCATTTATAAACACAATTGTCATTAAATAAGAACGTGTTTATTTATGTCTCAAGGCTTTATAAAAAAATATTGTGTTTTTGTTATAAGACTGATGTTTATTTCGTGCAGTTCGGTTTATTATTCGATACACTTGTAATGTTTACTTGTAAGTCTTGTAACAAGCCGATAGTCCACGACGCGGCTTCTTTATAAGGGCACACTGAAGGCAACTGCAGGCTCTATCCCGAATTGAAATCACTCGCTATAGCCATAAATGTTCAAATTGTCGCAAGATATTTAATTCGTGGCTTGTAAACTGATCGTGAATCTTGATAGCACTTCATTAACCTCTGATAAAATAGTTTCATTTCGCTAGGTTTGTGAAGGGATATTATTTGCAAAGGCCTGTGTTATGGGTACCATGGCCAGTACGTGGACATGCATTCACGTTATAGTCTGAGAAACAAGCTCACGCCTGATGGTTAGGAAACTTACTGACTTCTATCCTGAGATATATCCTCTCTAGCTTCATTTACTCGCATCACATTTTTACTATATACTCTAAGCCTAGCCTTTCTCTAGAATGACTTTAACTTAGTCAGATACCGTTTGCCAAAATCGTGTACTTACAACTGTCCTATCACTATGGGAGGAATAGTAGACTTAAAATGTGGAGTTTCCTAGTCAGGTTGTAAGAACAAGCTATACGTCTGCGAGTGGCTTGACAAACTCGAAATGAATACAGACATTTAAATTTAACCTGCTGGTATTTACGTTGTTTATAAAATGGCATCTTAGAAATGTTCAATGGTTTTTCAATTTACGTTTTACATAAAAATAAAGAGTGCATTGTGTCGACCGCTAACGTCTCATAAATCTATGCATATAGTGCGGTAAATGATTTGAATATAGTCGTTATATGCACGTGTTTAATGGAAGTGACAATAGTTAGTAAATATATTTAGAATGTCTTTTATGTCATTTAAACTAAAAATAATTATGGTTTAGAGACTAAGATAACCTTTCTGCTACGGTGAATTGCTGATCTTTTAGTACTAAGTAGTTCTTTACGTACATTAAATCCAGTCATACTTATAAGGCTAACTAAGGGTAGGCAGCCTATCTGTTTAGAAATCTTAGTGTAATAGCGTGGAGCCTAGATATATGCTCGGTAGTCGTTAGACGCTAGCTAATGCCGTCTATGATCTAGCGTAGAACTAGCATAGCTAGAAAGATATACATACCTCTGTATGCATGAGATAATCTCGTGAGACTCTGTTATGCTAACTAATATTATAAATGCGAATGTGAGTTTGTTTGTTACGCTTTCACGCCTTATCTACTTGACCGATCATTATGAAATTACGCATATACGTTGGACAGAAAAGGACACAGGGTACCTTTTATCCATAAAAAGTACTGTTATTCACTAACCTACATTTATGCGAGCGAAGCCGCGGGCACAATCCAGTGTAATATATGAATCGTATTATGTGCCGTTTATTTCTCTCCACTCTAAACGCGACAAAACACAAAAAAAAGAAATTTCTTTGTATTTCCCGGGGAGTTAGGCAAAGAATATTTAATGATTACGACGTAAATAATCTGTTTCGTTCACTCTCATTCATCATTATACATTATTCATCCATGCATGAATAGTGCATTCCTACGTTTTTACGGCTAAACCAAACGATTGCTACGCTTGTTTGAATCCAAATGACGATATTTGGTATGGAAACAGTTTGTGACCTAGAGAATGACAGGAATTAATTTATTAGTTATAATAATAATATGCGTGAAAACCCTGTAATTTATATTACTAGATTTTGCCCGCGGCCTTTCTCGCGTAATTGAAGGTTAGAGTACTTTTTCTGGATGAAAGGTATCCTATGGCCTTTTCTGTTTTCCTGACAATGAAATTTCATGATGATCAGTCGAGTAGTTAAGGCGTGAAAGCGTAACTAACGAACAAACTCACGTTCGCATTTATAATAATAATTAGGATTAGGAAGTATGTTTAATTGTTTTGTTCACTCACAATAATAACAGCTTTTGCATACTATAGATATTTATATGTGTGTAGTGGTAGTAGTTGTAAGTAAGTGTGCCGTGATGGCGTTGCGCGTTGTCGTCTGTCACGGTGGTGGTTCGTCACGCTGCGCTGTGTCGCGGCCGCGTCACAATGCGGCCCGCTCGGGACGCTTCGTGACACGTTCTTAATTTAAATCTTATTTCATGTTTAGAACATGGCGCCATTTTATTTACCGTTCCATTTTATTTTAAATTTTTCTTGGCTTGTTTACGACTCCAGTTTTAGTATACCGTTATATTCATTGTATAGTTTATTAGATTTTTGATTTATATGCACATATTTGTCTTTAACTGTCTTTTTAAATATTTGCTGAAATAATAGAGCATATTTTAATTGTATGAAATCGACTTAATAAAACTATTTGTCGAAATGTAATAGTATTATATTATCAATTCGAAGGCGCATATAAGTACACAGTAATCTGCCTTCTTTATGTTAAGAACGATACTCATATAGATAAACAAAAGGTGGTACAAGGATTACAGTCCTAAGATCTAAGAAAATGAATAATAATTTTGGGATAGCTATAGATCAAAAGATGTAAACAAAGTTAGCCACGGTAACCTAAAATCTAGTTTATTATCAATTACGTTTTTGTGAGATGATAAGTCTAGGACATAACGAGATAAGGGCGTTAGTCTGCGTTTTATAATGAGCTCAACGGGTTCTTCATAAATAATGCGTGTGGTCTGACCGGTCTGCGTTAACAATGTAGGTACCCGCATGAAATCGATTAGCTTGATTAAGCAAATAAACAAAATAATGATCGATAATGTATTTCTCTACTATGTATATGTTACCGTTAAACACCGAAATCCGCAATAACTCGAAATGACTAAATAGTAAAAATGTAAAATATTTCCACTTTTTACGGTAGCTTAAAAATGCAATCAATTTAAGAGACAGAGACAATGAACTCCTATTTTTACAGTTAAAAGTAAGGATTTTATTGTCTCTGTTTCCTAAATTGTACCGGTAATAAAATAAATATTATAATAAAGTATTTAATTACAGATGAATCTAGAAGCTATTTATTTTATTTAAATTATCTTGCTAAACTGATCTTAGACATAAAAATTGAAAGATATCTGGCTGTATCCCCTAATAGATACAAGTATACTATATGCACACGTTTATTGCGACCTAAAATAGTTTTTTATATACAAACAACATTAAAAGATATGAAAATAAAAAGAAAAAAATAATGTGAACAATAAATCTTCATCGTCTATAATTGAATATATTTGTCATTTTTCGTTCTATCTTCCAACAAAAGATATTCTGAAGAACATTTATTTAGTCAGTCAAACCTTAGAATACGAGACGTAATTAAAAATATATTGTAGACACACAATAGATTTTTAATTACGTCACTGGCCACACCGGTGCGCGGTGTACTGCTGCGTCTTAATAGGTAAAAACAAAGGGCTTTAATCTATAGACCATCGATATTTTGTACCGCAACTATACAAATAATACCCCAAGTTAGAACAACTAGATCACAAAATCTTTTGTCTCATGTAGTGGCACTGTTTCGCAAACCGTAAAATTACAAACTTATCCTAACTTATATAAAGAGGCAACAACAAAAATAGTTTAATTTATTTTAATGAGAGTATTTAGATTCTATTTCTATTTTTCACTGAATGTCGTTGAAGGTCACGCGCGAGTTACGCACGCGCCGCCCGCCCACAAACAAACACGTATAGGTCGACGACCTCGCGACCATTTTAGACCCTATACTGAACACATTACTGTCGTCATCAATACGCATGCGCCGAGTCTGTATCACTGAAGGGAATGCACCTATTAAAGTGGAATTATTTACTTCATTTGCGTGGATTTTTCCTTCACATATCTTGACGGCAGACAGACCCATGGCAGATGTCCAAAGACTTTAGTGGCGGTACCTAGCAACCAAGAATTACAACATTAATCTTTAACAAGTCCACTCTGGGCATAAACCTTGTGTCGCGGTAGCCGATACAAATGTATTCAAACGACGAACACAAAATAAATGACACCAGGAATAGATTATCTATGGTACGTGTATATTTTTTTGTGCTTGGGACTTTGGTTTCGAAGCTACTACATTCGTCACATGAGCTGTGGCGAGGAGACAACTGTCATTTACCCGTCAGCCATGTTGTAAAATGTAGCTCGTTAGTGAGTATATAGATATGAAACGAATGCTGAAGTCTTAGGCAAATTAAAGAAGCAGGGCAGATTAACAAGAATCCTAGTAACGACCGACCAAATTATTGTAATACAAAAATAACAGCAGCTTTGCAATTTATGTTATTGTTTGACAATAAAGATACATATTTATCAAAAAAGCACTTAAAATCCTCAATACAATTTTACTATGTCAGCCGTGCGCTGATGAGCTCCTGCGGCGCATATTCACGCCGCACGAGCTCTGTCATTATCTGTCTTACGCTCGGCGCAGTCTTAATAGAATTTTATTAAAGAAATTGCAAAAATATGGTATGACAAAGTTACCTCCCCTGTCTGGGTAACTTTGACAGTAATTATGGTTTTGACTAAAATCACTTATAATTTATATTTAAAAAATTCTGGGTATCTTTGACTGGACATCACTGTAGAAATACTCGTCCCATAACCGCGCTTTTCGATTTAAAATGACGGATGAATTATGTTTGACACCTACCTTTTTTTTGAGAAGATCGTTTACGTAGATAGTAAAGAATATAATTTTTACTAAATTATTTGTGTTTCTGGTAGTTTCTATAGTAAATAAATAAGGAACCATGATACATCAAAAGTGTCAATCTTACCCAAAAAGTCAAAGTTACCCTGATTGCCTGTACATACTTTACTGATCATCATGAAATTTCGCATACACGTTGTCAGGGGTCCAGGTGAAGACATAAGCTACCTTACATCCAGAATGAAAGTACTGTCCGGGCAAACGAAGTCGTGGGGAATAGCTAGTGATGTGGGTACGATATACATACAGGCGCAATTGTGCATAACAAAAATAAATGATTGAAATGTGAGATTCAAAATTGATGTCTGCTTCATACTTATGAGGTTAATGTGCTATTAAACATGTATTATTGCACATAATGCCGCAGCAATAAATGTTAGTGTAGTGTTTGTGGCGACGACCAGAAAACATTGCCAGAAATCTTACACAATTAGGTTTCATGTAGGTACATACTTAGGTAGGTACTATTGTGTTAAAATAAGCCCTTGCTAATTATTTGGCTCAGTAATGTTATATTAGTAAGCGTAAGTCGTACTAACGTACTCTAGATTGCTTGTAAAAATTAGGCATTCTAGTCGGTATATGATAAATACGGTTTAATACATTCACAACGACATAATATCTTGAATATTGTTACAATTTATTATCAATACGTATTTTTTTAGATTTTCTCCGATGTTAAGGGGTTACTTATTGACACTTTGTTAATGGTAATCATCTTCGTGGTATGTTTGACGAAGACAGCAAGTTCGTTCGTGGTGAAATGTATAAGTAAATAAATATTGTAAAAGATATTTCTGCTTATTCAAAATTATTTGAAATTCAATAAAAATATTGCTTAAGTAAATTGAAACAAAGTCAAATTAATAGTTACGAGCCCCTTCGCCGCTCAAGGTTCGCTCCTTAGTAGGTATTTGTTAGGTTTCTTTTTAAACCCACCCAAATATAGGCGTCGACTTCATGAAAGGGGCGAAAGTCAAGGGGCGTACGGGCTCGTAGCCAAATGAATAAAATATCAATTTTGCGACTGACCTATTAGGTCGCAAAGCGGGTTCAAGTCACAATCATCATGAACACACTCTTATCACGCGCTTTTAATTGGAAGGGTTAACCATAATATTAGTAAACATTGGTAATAATTAATACAAAAACAAAATATATTATTAAATAAAGTTAATGTGGTTGTATTTTGCCTCGGCGGGGTCGCGACTGCATTTCAAAGTGATGCGCACGGTCCCGCCGACTCTGGTAATGTCAAGGAACACCGTGGTAGGTTCAGTTGGTATTACCGGGATATCACCATCTTTCCCCCGGTGAGTCCGACATAACCTCTCCGCAGCTCCGTAGGCACGCGGAGAGGTGCGTCAATGCATTCCATCGCATAAAAACAAGTTCTTTTTTTGCCGCTTTTCCAATGCACAGTCTGTCACAATGACATCTTACGATTACGTATATCAATACAACATGAATTAAATTATCTTTATACCTGATTAAGTGCTATTAAGTACAATAGTATAACAATAGCTATAAACAATATATCATAATGTAAACAATAAGATTGCTAATTTCACAAAAATATTTTATTATGAAAATGTTTTGATTGAAATATTTGTAAACAAGAATTGTTTCTCAACATATTACACTTTACGAGCTTTTTAACGTGGCTTTGCTTGTCAACTAGTTATACAACTTGCTTTACGAAATTTAAAGCCTTCCTTCATATTGTATTATTATACTAGACAGCACGGTTATTAGGGATGTGAATTACATATATACATAAATACATTTGCTATGTAGATAGGTAATGTTGTAAATACTCCTAAACTGCTGCACTAGTTTTCATTAATGATACGGCGATTGTACTCAGAATGTCACTTACTTAATTTTAAAGCAATGCATGTGAGTCCATAAATCACAAACGAATAGTTTTTTATGTAATGTATCCTATGGTCTTCCTCTTCCTAGCCACACCAGACAGCCTTTCTTCCTAACATAGTCAATAAATTATAACAACTTTTATATATTATACTTGTAAATAAGTGTATACTCCATACTTTACCTAATGTTCTTATATGTATGAACTGAATTTTATTCTTAACTTACGCGTCGACAAAGGCATAGCACAATTCAGGCCTAACAACCATTTATTTTGTCTAATTAGTCAGAACAAAAACTCACATCAAGCCCCGTCACAGCCCCCAATAGTCCTGTCAAACTTAAATCATCTGCAAAGCTTCGGAACGATTGTTGATTGACCGGCGGATACGGATGTTAACTAGTGCAGATGTCCGACATATTACAAACACACTGCGATTGCAAAAACGGATCCAGATGTTCGCTATAACCGCTATATCCCTCTATAGAAAACTTAATTTCGCCTTCGGTCGCTGGGTACTTCATTGAAACATAGCTGACGTTACCTAGGAATAAAATGTTATAATAGTAAAAGCATGGGCACCGGCAGCAGGGTGCAAGGGGGTGCATTGCAGAAATGTATTTACTGCAATACCCGCGCGATTTAAATTTGACATTACATTTACCTACATAATATACATGTATAATTCTATATTTTATATCAGTTACTAGTATAATGCATAGATGCACCTCCAAAAGTAATCCAGGCCTGCCCATGAGTAAAAGAATTCTCAGAATCGGTTTAGTAGTTTTAGAGATGACTCTCAGCTAACAAATCAAGTTTATATCTCCTTATAATACGTAAAAAAGTAATTTCCTCGTTGCTGATACTACTTATTAAAGTGTATGCATCAGTGGTGTACTGATGCATACGATATATAAGCAATAAATGTCTATCGTTATAGCATTTATGATTTACGAGTTGATGGCGAACAGATAAACAGATATGACTATTTTCTTTTTCATCATTACGCTCGTAGGTATATTATTATAACAGTGCATGCTAACCGGGAAAGTCAAGTGAAATATAACCAAATCTTTTTTATTATCTTAATTGTGTTCTTGTAGCAATGTGCACTTAACCTTACTGACTTCGGTATATAGTTGGCGAACTTTGTGTTTAATGTATTGCCCAATATAATGCTGCCAATGTTTTGAACATGGACGTTATGCAACGCTAATGGAGTCTATTTATCTAGCTATGAATGTCTCTGACTGTAATAATCTAAGTGAGTACCACAAGCAAAATAAAAGGTGATATTGTAGTTAGTACCAAGATTGTGTACTTACTTTGTCTGAAGAAGGCTCAATTAACCCATGTACATCCTCATAGGCTACCTATTTGGCGGATGAAGGATGAGTGACCAATAATTAATTGGCTATTTAATAGTATGAAAAATAATGACTTATTTTATGCCATCCATGTAGATTATGGATTTTAATAACAATTTGCTCCATATAATGATATTAAAATATTGTTTCTTTTTATCAAAAATTCCAAATTAGATTTCTTTTTTACTGGTTAGTACCATGTGATCGCAAACGGTTTTGATTGGCTGCATTTATTTTGACGTCACACGTTTGTAAACATCTTCTGCCATTGCTTGTTGTTGAATGTTTATATCAAACGTGTTACGTCAGTTTATGAGCCGACGCTATATTGCCGGAGCAAGCGTTTTGACAATTGAAATAATCAGTGTATATAGTACAGATTTTATTATTTAATACATATGATAATTAAATATCGACATTAATTATAGGGTCCATAGACATCACTAAATAATGTGAAATGCTTTCCAGGAACTAGTCAAATACCCTTTTCTTTGTTTGCTTGCTTCTATGCTATATTGTATACATAGCAGCCGTTGCCGTCGGTTTTATTCTCTCTCTGAACAAGAGATTATTCTTGTTATCAGATTTGGTTCTGCTAATTGAACTTATTTTATCGTTTATGCTTACGCTTATATCATTAAACGTACGAGCCAACGCTCTAGCTAATTAACCTTCATCTCGAGTATTATTGTGATAGATAGTAACAGATATTACGTGGCACAGTATGAAGAGTTAAGGCCCTGAATGCCGTGATACACACTGACCAATTAGGTTTTTGGCAAAGCTCACATATATTCATGAATAATTCTAAATCTATTCATCCATGGATGTTTCTTACATTGTTCCACCTCAATATTAAAACGAATAGAGTTATTATGTAGTACGGTTATTACAGCAAAAAAGTTCAAGTCGTGGTTTATGATCTAACTTCTTTTTTTGGTTGTAAAGTAGTGATGCGCAAAATTACATTCGAGTTACATTCAAAAGTGATTTATAATTTTCATTACGTGTTATGCTATATGCTATACTTTCCAATGCAATTGTGTACCTCACTATTACAATGTTGACAATAAATTACCGTTTCCTAACTATACATCAAAGGAAACCTTAGACCAATAACTAGTGAAGTATAATTTCCGCATGGAATGCACATATCCCCTGCAGTTTTCATGATCGTGAGAAGGTTCAAGAGTCTCGGCGAGGCATAAATCGTGGACGACATCGTTTACCGGTGCCGGCACATACATTACCGGGTCGTGCTCTATAAGTCACCCTGTTCCTAAGCAGTAAGATCTAGACTACGTGCCACGATAGTTTCAAACGGACACGGCCAGCTATCTGCTCGACTGTTAGTCCATATTTGAAGTAAAACTAATTTATGTAAAGAGAATTGTACGACAGGTTTAAGTCGCTTTCGGGAATCTGGTTTCAATATTGTAGACATGAAAATATAGGCTTGGCCAGTATCTTACGTTCCCTTTTATGCATTTTAACGCGGTAGTAATATTTTAGTCGTAATGTTTGTAGATAAACGTAAATTGAGTTATTATATTTAAAACTAGCTTTGGTCTGCCACTTCGTATGCGTGGGGTTTGGAAGTAGGCATCTATCTATATTTTCTTTCTCAATAATCAACTTTCAGGCGACGTATCAAGATGAAACATGCATCTGATTTTAAGTTAAGCAATACAATTGTGAAAACTGCATTAAATTTCACGCAGAAGATTTAGCGTGATGCGCGTACAAATCATACAGACAGGCTCTTTAGAATTCCCACACGTTCATTTTCTTAAATATGTGCAGACATACTGTTTAGATGAAAAGAGAAACATTTTATAAATAGTTTCCTTTTCTTGCTAAGCGGCGAAGTATGTTATTTTAAAAATCAAGTATAAATTTCTTAGGTTGTAAATTGTAATATAAGGGTGATAGTCACTGTATTCGAGTGAATATATACACTTGTTTAAATGTGATAAATGTTTGGTACCAATGACGTCCAATTATATTGCAAGCTACGCCAAAAGCGTAGGCTGGTCACGATGGTATGTTACCAAAAATAAAAGCTGAATGTTCCTCTTTGTTATTCACGTTATAAATATAATATTTTTGTGCTAGTATTAGGAACGCCTGTCTGGACGTCGCACAGTGTTTTAAGAAAACTATTTTTCGGATAACGCATTTTTATTTAAATATCTGCTAGATATAATCATTTAAATGCAAGATTTCGTATCCCCATTTAGATAGCATGAATAGTTTTTGAGAAAATATTTGAAAATAATAATATTTTCAACCGGATATTTAAAAAATATATATACCTATCTCTCAAACTTAGCAATATACGCAAAAGCAATGTTAAAGATATTGATGGCGTCTTTCATGCTGCGTCTTTTAGAGCTTAAACGAATCTCGTAGCTTTATTAGATTCATATATACACACGTTTTATTGTTTTTAGATTTTATTTTCGTCGAGTACTCTGTCGTATTGGGAAAAGTTATTAACATTGAAATTATTGTCTTTGCTTCTAACAACTACATAAATTACATGTCCCAGTTCCATGGCATCTAGAAATTACAAGCCTTTTTCAGTTTGATCCCGATTTTACGACGTTAGGGTTATTCTACATTCAGATAATAATTTACATCCGGATCTGATTTAAGGTAAATTAATCATCAAAAAATATACGTGTTGCATTTTTGTTAATAATTATTTAAAAAGTTAGTAAGATATTATATCAATAATCTATTATCTGATGTAAGATTCCTTTGCCTGCAGCTGCAATTACATTGTTAAAAGCTGTGCCTAACCCAGATTTGGTGAAAGAGCTTACCAGTACTAATAAAGCTGAAAGTTATGACTTTTAACGAAAAATATATTATTTTGTAAAGAGTTAGATTTATCGAAAATACAATTTACGTATGAATATCTATAATATAAAGGCAATTGTAGATTCTATTTATTCGTTCTATAGTTAACTGACATTCTTTTTTTATTGCCGTTCGTTCATGATCCGTTCGAATGATTTCATATCAATCGTTTTCAACGCAAACTTATAGTTACACTTGGTTTGCCACTTATTTCATATTGTCCTCAAAAACAAACAAATACAATGATAAAGTCCTAATTGGACATGTAATTTGATAATTCTGGCATATCTTTCTTGGCAAGTATTAGTTTGTAATAATTAAATAATTGTGTATCTATCTATGCTGTACCATGAAGCTGCAAATGCAGTGCGCACATATAAGTAACAAACTCACTTAGTTGATGAATAATGTAATAGTCAATCTTAAAATAAAATAGTGTATTAGTCTTCGAAGTGATTTAACAAATCAACTCAACTCAACAACTCCGTATATGAACTTGCAGATGTATTGTCTGTAAGAAAAATCTACATGTACGTAATGCTACAAAGATATCACCAAAGAGAAGTTCCAAACCTACCCACAACACATAGGCGAGTGGTACGCTGTCCTGTGCCTCAAGTGAAGTCCGCTATAGCACAAAAACACTACAATTTTCTTGCACCTTTCACCTATAATAAATGTAACAAAGACCACAAAGACCACAAAATACTTACATTGAACAACAGCAATTTAAAAAAAGTCTTACTGACTTGGCTGAAGGCAATGGACTATGAGGATGTTGAAAAAGTACCAAAGGTCTTATAGTATCTGGTAACATACACACTTCTGCAAGCATAAACAACACACACGCACATACACACACACACACACACACACACACACACACACACACACACACACACACACACACACACACACTCGTGTACACACGAACACACATCTATATGTACGCATGCATGCTTAGAATGTAATATTTTGTTTTATATTTCTTTTCAAATCGTACAAATTGATATTATATTATATTATATTATGTTGTCATTATTTTAAGGTGAAGGCACTGGTACCTGCAACACAGTTGTTACTAGCGCAGGTGCTAGAGAATTCCAAAAATGAATTGTACTCATTTATGTCAATAAACGATTATTATTATTATTATTATATAAATATCTTTTTCTTGTAGCAAAAATAGCGAACACCCTGTTCGTTATTTATTGTCGTTGTGACTACCCCTTAAAGTAATAGTTATTTGCGATAAATTTTAAAATAAAGTTTTATGTTGCAATAATCAAAATCAAATAAAAATTAAGTTAATCCAGACAAAATTTTGACAGCCCTAGCGAAAACAGTTAATTTGGAATATTTTTTTAGATTCCATGGAATTGGGACTTGTAATTTATGTAGTTGTTTGGGGAAGCAAAGACAATAATTTCAGTGTAAATAACTTTTCCCAATACGGCTCGAGAAAATAAAAATGTCTCAAAACAAAAAAACGCGTATATAAATGAATCTAATAAACCTACGAGATTCGTTTAAGCTCTAAAAGACGCAGCATGAAAGACGCCATCAATGTCTTTAACATTGATTTTGCGTATATTGCTAAGATTGAGAGAGATATATATTTTTTTAAATATGTGGTTGAAAGCATTATGATTTTCAAATATTTTTCCAAAATCTATTCATGCTATCTAAATGGGGATTCGAAATCTTGCATTTAAATGATTATTTACCTGGCAATTATTCTGATAAAAATGAGGTGTCCGAAAAATAGGTCTCTTAAAACACTGTGCGTCGTCGTGTCATTTACAAACAATTTGGTTCAATGTAAACGATACTAGTGCGTAGTTATTTGAGTCTCGTCAGCTAGGTCGTTTTCACAACACACGAGGTCATAGGTTTGATTCCGACATTGAAAATGTTCTATTCTGCCAGAAAATAATATTAACACAATAAAATTGGAAGTTATTCTTAGTAGCCTGTTATAGGTTCGGCGCCTACTGGGACAATTTTACATGTAAATAAATGGTGATAGCTGGTGTAGTGTGTCATCGCACACCTCTATATCTAAAGGTATATAAAGGCATTATATAACAACATGCCTGTTATCTTAAAAGAAAGTTAAAGCAATCATACGAAGGTATAACTGCGTGGCTGTGAAATGCAATGCAAGATAAGTTAATTATTATTAACGCAACAAGTTCACAATGTCATCGATATTATTTACGTATAACCGATATTGTGGTATAAATATCAACATACTAACATCATGCATATGAATGCCCCGAAAGGTAGGCAGAGATGATGCCTCTGCTCACCCACATACTAGTAGCTATGTTAAAAAATAAATGTGCTTTACAACCAAATTTCGCTGATTACCGCATAGGTCCCACGTAATAAGATGTAGGACTGATTGTACTACGGACAATTTCCCAGCCCAATACATCTTTGCCCAACTCACCTCAAACAATCGAAACCATGACCTTACGATGGGTCGCAATGACAAGGTCTAACGGGTCGGAACGGTCCCACTGGTCTCCTGAAATTCGTACCCTGTGCCCACACGTCCTCTCAAATGTTTGAGGTTCCCACTCGCCCCCTGATCTATTATTTATTTTAAAATCATTTATATTTCCCGCTCACTCTACTAATTTAGATATTTCTTTTCGGTTCCTGTGGTTGTGGTACAGTCGCGTACTTCTCTCTTACTTCTCTCTTAGCCTTTATTATTCCCAAGTCACTTGGGGTCGGCTTTTCTGTTCTAACCGGATTTGACTGGATATCAGTTTTTACACGGAGCGGCTGCCACCTGACTTCCGCAACCCGAAGGCTAACGATACCCTAAGGCTAGACCAGTGTCAGGATATTAGAGGGTACTGACTTTCCCAATAACGACTGCCATAGATGTTCATGGCAGGCGGGACCAACGGCTTAACGTGCTCTCCGAGGCACGGAGCAGGCGATAATCGTCAATCAATACGCACATAATTTCGAAAAGTCATATAACTTCCGAAAGTCAGAGGTGCGCGACGTCGGTTCGAACCCGAGACCCTCTGCATTGCAGTCTGTTGGTCTCCCCACTGAGCTATCGCTGCTTTCAACAATGTTGTACAATGGGTAAAAAAATATAGTAAATAGGTCGATATCATAGGTATGTATTTCGAATCTCAGATAATTTGCTAAAAACATAAGTTTTAGTAACAATCAGTCTTCTATAAAACAAACAATTAGTTAATTTTTGTACTTTTGAAAATTATCTATTAAGATAATTAACAAATTAAAGAACGTGCACATCTATATATTCAGAGTCACTTAGAAATGCTGTATATTGCAGCGCGTGAATAGCGTTTTTATTTTCAACGATATAATATAATTTTAATAATACAATTGTTTTAAATTAATTTCGTTAAAGTACTGTTCACAAATGTACTATGTCAATGCTTTTTTATGTAAAAATATGGCTGGTTTTCTATTAGGGAACTAAAAGGCACCTGAGCAGGTGCCGCATCTATAAGTTTTATTCCAGGGGACGTGTTGGTACCTTAAAATAAATTTATATTGTCTGATCTCCTACCGGGGGACCAATGGGCACCTATATAGGGCCCGAATCTACAACTTTTATTCCGAGCGACGAATATTAGGGGCCCAGTGGGTTCTGACCCGGTCTAACTTGTACCATGGGGCCAAAGAAACAATATATATATATATATATATACAGGGTGTCCCAAAAATCAACGTCAAGCCGAAAACGGATGACGGGCCAAGGGATGGTGGTTCTCAAAAAAATATGAAAAAAAAATTTTTTGCTGCACTCTAAAAATTATAGCCATTTAAAAAAAAATGAGAAAATTAACACCTTGTTATGATTTTTCAAGTACTATGACTACAAAATGTTTACTTAGCTTAATTATTTTAGTGAGGATTTGTTACTGAATAATGCTAGTATACATTACAATTCAAAATTTGAACACAACTATCTTCATTTCAGAGGAAATATCCCTAATATGCCCAAACATGTACTCAAAATTATTACATTATTCAACTTTAAATGGCCGTGCTGAAAAAAAAATGTACTACGCCATTTCAGCACGTGGCATCAAAAGATGGCGCATTTAATGGGCTTTCTAAAATGCTATAACACTTACTACATTTTATCCTAATTATGGATTTTTTTTCTAAAACAACTTGGATTTATGCTTCTAATGCGATGCATATTTTATTTAAAGCTTACTTAAATTAAAGTAAGACAGTACAAGTTTGGGTGAAACAGATTAGGACGCCACTTCAACGTGTGAGAGTGAAAGAGATAGCAAGCCTGAGCATCATCAACAGCACGAGTTAGAGTGAAACGGAGAGAGACGCCACTTCAACGTGTTAGTGAGAGTGTGAGTGAAAGAGATAACAAGCCTTAGCATCATCTACGGCATGAGTTAGAATGAGACGGATAGAGACGCCACGAGTGAAAAAGATAGCAAGACCGGATCATCTGCGCACGAACTGCAATACTTCAGTACGTTACGTTATTTCGTTTACTGCGCATCGTTCTGTATTCCTTCGTGTCGTTTTCGTACTTACTAACTTTGGCTTTGCTTATTGGACTTGATTACGTGCTACTTGGATTTGATTTGTGATTTGACCGTTTGTGACTAACTTGGCTTTCTTTTGGACTATCGTCATCGCTGACCGTGTAATTGTGTGTATTCTATGATCGCCACCATGCCGCTTCGATACACAGCACAGGAGTATGCAAACATGCATCTCATTTATGGAGAGTGCAGGTGCAACGCTAATGCTGCAGCTCGACTCTATCGTGAGAGATACCCCAATTCTGAGCGTCATCCGGATCATAGAGTATTTATTAATCTGCACCGATCACTCTCAGAAGGCCGATTTCCTAATCAAATGTTCAGTACAGGAAGATCCAGCATTCCATACGAGGAAGAAGTTTTAGCAGCAGTCGCAGAAGACACGAGTGTCTCAGTACGTGGACTTGAGACAAGCATAGGAGTGCCGAAGAGTACAGCACACCGGATTTTGCAGCAAAACCAGCTCCACCCGTACCATGTGCAACGAGTTCAATCTTTATCACCTCAAGATTATCCTGCAAGGGTTGCGTTTTGTGAAACGATGTTACAAAGACACCGAGAAGACCCCCACTTCCTGGATAAAGTACTCTGGACGGATGAGTCAACTTTTAAGAAAGATGGCTACTTAAATCTACATAATGTGCATGAGTGGCACGTGGAAAACCCACATTTAATGCGAGAAGATCGGTCACAATATCGCTTCAAAGTAAACATGTGGACCGGTATTCTGAACGGTAGAATTATTGGACCTTTCGAACTCCCAGACACCTTAACCAGTAAGGCTTACTTAGACTTTTTACAAAATCATCTACCAGATTTATTGGAAGACGTGCCACTCAACATTTACGTAGGTATGTGGCTCCAACAAGATGGCTGCCCTGCGCACTATGCTCGCTCAGTAAGGGAATTTCTTAACCAAGTATATCCGGATAGGTGGATCGGTCGGTCTGGTACGATCTCGTGGCCGGCCCGATCACCAGACTTAAACCCCATTGATTTCTTTTACTGGGGAGCAGTGAAGGATCAAGTTTACTCTAAGCCTATCGCAAACGTAGAGGAACTGCGCCAAAGAATTGCGGGGGCCGCTGAATACATCAATTCAAGAAGTTTTGCTCGTAAAATAAAGCGTTCGTTTTTAAAGAGATGTAGGGCATGCATTGAAGCTGAAGGCAAACAATTTGAATATTTATTGTAACAAAATAAAATGAACTGTTGATTTGAATGGTTGAATTTTTATTTCAAATTGAACACATAATGATTCACAATGACCAAAGGAATCTAATATGGTTTATCAATAAATTAGGTATTTGCCCTATTCACAGTAGCTTCGCAAAACAGTGTCACTAGTAGTTTTTACCTGACTGCCATAAAAGAGGGTTATGTATAACACTAATTTGTTTCTTAGAGGGAAACTAGATGTCATTACCAACATTTTTGAGTAAAACAAAAAAGGTTAGACCCGAGTAGTTTTAGAAAAAAAATCCATAATTAGGATAAAATGTAGTAAGTGTTATAGCATTTTAGAAAGCCCATTAAATGCGCCATCTTTTGATGCCACGTGCTGAAATGGTGTAGTACATTTTTTTTTCAGCACGGCCATTTAAAGTTGAATAATGTAATAATTTTGAGTACATGTTTGGGCATATTAGGGATATTTCCTCTGAAATGAAGATAGTTGTGTTCAAATTTTGAATTGTAATGTATACTAGCATTATTCAGTAACAAATCCTCACTAAAATAATTAAGCTAAGTAAACATTTTGTAGTCATAGTACTTGAAAAATCATAACAAGGTGTTAATTTTCTCATTTTTTTTTAAATGGCTATAATTTTTAGAGTGCAGCAAAAAATTTTTTTTTCATATTTTTTTGAGAACCACCATCCCTTGGCCCGTCATCCGTTTTCGGCTTGACGTTGATTTTTGGGACACCCTGTATATATAAAGCACCAAGGTATTTAAGACACGGAGCCAAAGAGGCAGACTAATAAAAAAAGTATCTAAGTAGCATATAGCATAAGTTTGTTGTTTATCTGTGTACGTCAGACGTTCTGTTTGCCGCCGAAATGCGTTGGTGTTTATTTTTATTCGACTTTCATAGCATTGCGTTGCGTCACATTATATGGATTTATTTTCCTTTGATACAAGTCTACAGTATGTAGTTAGAAAAATGTTTATGAAACCTATACATAAGGCACTGGGGTTTTCTGGATAGAAACATCCTGGATCAAATTTTGACATATGATTCATTTTCCAATTTGGAATATTCTCTGTATTACTCGCATGCTTACAAATCACGAACAAACACTCAAATACGATAAATCTATTTATAGATTGTACAAATATTTGTTATACAAAGAATTGGATCCAGGCTTGTAGGTACGCATAGTTAGAGGTCAGTTAGTAAAGCAGTGATTCAAAATTATATACGAAAAGCAAGAAGTAATTTGAAAATAACCTTGCTCTAATGGTCTAGGTTCCATATGTTTAGGTCCCATAAAGATCAAGCTAGCCACTAACCGGGTCCAAATTTCTACACAAGTACAAGTATAAGAATTGCATTAAGAAAATTTTGGGCATAGTTTCATTCTGTATTAAATTTAAAAGTAACAAATCGTTTTAATTTAATGTTTCTTTTCTTTTTATTTTAAAAAACAATTATAATATTGTTTTATAAACAGTCGTCATATCCAAAGCATTATCTAAGCAGCCAATAGTAGTATTTTTGGCAACAATCAAATTGCTATATTCCTTTTAAACTCAACAACATTTTGGTATAGGCACTTTGTTGTAACCCAGTTTGCAGTGGTATACCGACGTTAGGTACGGTCGGCCAAGAAAGTGGTGTACCACCCTAAGGTTGAATGCCGCTTGCAGATTCATAGGTGATAAAGATTAGTTTCGCTTGCAGATTGATCTGACAACTTCTATTGCCATCTTTATCTGATTATTGATAACGATGATTACTGTATGTTACGTGACAGCTGTTCTTAGTGTGAACTTGATGGAACCAATGACGTCGTAAAATCAATGGCGAGGGGATGATATTTTATTAAATTCCTCGAAGCACTGGATAATATACATTACAATCCGACAATTTTGTAAATACGTGACATATTTGTTGAGTTTTACTACAAGTGCTGTTTAATAAACCTTACAATTATGTAAGAATTTTACAAGTAAAAACATTACAAATATTACCATTAAAATGCTGTTTAATAAACGTTAACATGTGTAGAAAACATCTGTAGATTTCGATGACAGAATTGTATTTACAAATTTGTAATTGTAAAGTTCTGACACAAGGCGAGTCCACCTGTCGGAATTTACAAATTATGTAAACTTGTAATTACAATATGCGTTCAATAAAACAGTTTATTTCGGGATTAGTTTTTATTATATTGTCAGAAAGAAAAGCTAAAAATAGATATAGGATTCGTTTTTATTATATTGTGAGAAAGAAAAGGTAAAAATAGATGTATCCTTTAATTCAATTGTCACAATCATTATTAAAATACTTAAAAACATAAACATAGTCATATGGTCAAATTTAGAAGAGGTTGGAACAATTAAAATTTTAGAAACGGGTGTAATCGCCATTAGCTTCTATGACCTCTAAAAGACGAGACCTCATTGAACCAACAAGCCGTGAACAAATATCGGTTCCTCGCATATCCTCCCAGATTGAATTACGGTGACCAATAAGAGCTTGTTTGCTTCTTTCATTTTGATGCGACCATTTTTGGACCATAAGGACCCAAAGATTTTCTACCGGGTTTACATTTTCTTTGTAGAAATTAATGTCTTATCCATTTATAATAAAGGTTAAAATGTCATGCACTTATAAGTGACCTATGACGTATGAATACTTATCAATTAGGTTTACGTCTTTATTTTGCATCTCTTTTAGTGATATCTTTTTAGTATGAACCTTGTTGTAATTTTCGATGACTAGAAAACTAAATCAAAACTGGTACACCACTTTCTTGGCCGATCGTACCAAACCACATCATATTGATTTCCAGAGAATGCAGTTCTAAGCTTGGCATGTAATTACTCTTTGTTATATTAAATAAATTTTATTGATGTAAATTATACGAAAGCTAAGGCGCTGAATCAAAAACTAATGATACAGTTATTGATTTAGTGCGGTGACATATTGCATTAATACTATTTGTTCTGCATTAATTTAACATTTGTCAACGATCTATCTATATTGTACTAGATTATTAGTTTGCCTTCAAGTTTTTAATTGATCCCGAGAGCCTGGTTTAAAGTGATATTGAGTTTTCTATTAGGAAATAAAAGGCAAAGTAGGGACTGTAGTGAGTAACGGCAGTAGGGTCATTCGCTATGACCTATGACGTAGGACGTAAATTAAACGTTGGCGAAATGGGGGTATAATACATCTATATGTAGTCCTTCGGAGATAGATAGGTTGTATTGTCTGTATAGATATATTTTGAATGTATTTTAGTATGTGAGGCTCGAATGCCACTCGATCGAATGAGCTCAATTTTATAGGTTCGATACATTAGAGGAAAGGTTTGAAAAGAAATATGAGCAATTATTATTAGGCGGGAGAGAAAGTACCTCATAATAAGCGCGAGGGAAGTCACGGATAACAGCTTATTAAGGGGAAATATTTTAACTTGACTACCTATGAATCATTAGATTAGATTAATAGTAAACGTAATGAATACGCAAAAAACCGGTAGATCAAAATTTGTAAATATACCTATATTAGTTAAACCCGCCAGTTGTTGGAATGTCAGATATAATTAATAAACTTTTGATTTGGCGGCTGGAGTGCCGTTGCGATTCAATAGGTTAAGAAGCTTATTCTTCCTAATATGTAACAGTTAAAAACTATATATATAATTATTCAGAATGACACTCAATTTTAACTATGCGACATATTGTCCTCAGAAACTCCTCGAGCATTAATATTAAAACCGCTGCCTATACGGCCAACCAAGTCCAATAGCAACTACCGCATAAAGAACTATTCCGTATAAAATATGTATGATATCCTAGAAAAGTAATAGTACAACAGCTAAGCGGTACATTCTTGAGTCTAGTTTGTCAGTGCTTGAAAGACTGTTGGTCCGGGGTGTAAAACGCGCGCGCCCGTCGCCGCACGCGATCCGGTTCCCGCACGCATTCCGCACCGCGCCAACTGCAACCGGCCGCGGCCCTGTAACTCCTTAGAGCGGTTAGGGAGGATATACATAGCGACTTTACAAACGCATGTTAGATAACTGTGTCGTGACACTAGCGATTGTAGATGACTAGCTATTATAACAGTACTTTTTCTGGATGAAAGGTAATCTATGTCGTTTTCTGGACCCATGACGTCGTGTCGTGTATGCGAATTTTATGAAGATCGGTGAAGTAGTTAAGGAGTGACAGCGTAACAAACAAACTCAAATTTGCATTTATCATTTATTAGCTTTTACCCGCGGCTTTGTTTGCTCGGGAATAGTACTTTTTCTGGATGAAATCCTATATCCTTTTTTGTACCCCTGACAACGTGTACAATGCGAAATTTTATGATGATCGGTCGAGTAGTTAAGGCGTGAAAGCGTAACAAACATAAAAACAAACTCACATTCGCATTAATAATATTAGTTAGGACTAGCTTTTACCCATGACTTCGCTCGCTCGGTAATAGTACTTATTTCTAAATGAAACATACCCTATGTCCTTTTCTGTACCCCTAACGCCATTTATACATAATTTCAAGATGATCGGTCAAGTAGTTAAGGGTTTGTGAAAGCGTAACAAACAAACCCACATTCGCATTTATAGTATTAGGTAGGATTGCATTAATGTAATCTTTCTAATGAATAAAATGTCTCGTAAAATGTCTAAGATGTCTCGCAGCTTGAATTAGCGCACGTGTATGGTACCTCCATACATACGAGTAGCGACTGTATTGCTACAGTCGCGCAGCAAAAAGTCGCAGTGTGTATCCGCTCTTAAGGTTAACGTTCACTATAACAGATGTATTCCACGTTCAAATTATGCGACTTTACTACATAACATCGCGACTGAATTTCCCTAAAAGATTAAGCAGGGTTTAAACTATCGCACATTTTGGTGACTATGTTAAAATCCTTTGTAACAAGGCCTTTATTAGTCGTAATTCCAGGCTGCGTGTTGCGACTAAGAATTTCTTGACAGAAAATTTTATCCGGAATCTTTTGATCTTTATTCACACTTAGACCGCTCGCTGTAGTCTAGACTTAAGATATCAGTTTGCAAACGTCTATTTAAAGTTAAATAATGATTTTAATATCATTTAAGTTAAGAGATGGGATGAACAGATCATACAACAATCCTGAAGTAACGGATTAATTATAAAACCTCTCAACTAGTTTTCAAAAATACGAAAATGCTATTCAAACAAAAGAAGACTACCATAATAAAATTTACGTTTTAAATAGTCTGGTTAAGTTCCGATGTCGGCGTCCTAGCGTTGGTTGAGAGGTACTTAAAACAGATAATATTTTTTATTTTATACACTTTTGCACAGGTTAGCCTAAGTAGCGTGACTTTATTACTGATTACCGACTAAATACGTGTTTAGATGCTTGATTTAATGTCAATTATGCCCGAACCGCTAAACAATAACGAGCGATATGATGTTATTTAGTCTTACCTCATTGGCATTTCAAACGCGGATAATAACTATACTCCATTTGGAAAGGTACTTAACTAAAGGTAAACAATCTTTATATGACTTTTTACACAAACACATATTAAACAAATAAACTACTGCTTAAACTAACGATTCAATTGATTAAGTAATCTTTATTGATGTATTTACATTGATCTTTAGCAGCATTTTATTTTTAAACTGTGTTTTTAGATAAAAAGACACATCAAGATTGTTTACCTTTAGTTACGTACCTAACCAAATGGAGTATAGGTGTTAATAATATTACAAATTTGATTAATAATCATGAGATTCTAGTAGTTTCACATCTTTGTCTGAAATATCATTCGGTCAGGTAGTATTCAATGCACAAATTTGTACATATCTGTTTATTTTAATAAGTTTAAATTTCGGTTTCCAAAGCAGATTTATTTGCATTTCATATCCGTAAATAATATATTATATTGCTTCTAAAACTGGATGTTCTTAGCAAATAATATTAGCATTGAATTATTGAAAGCATAAATCGTTCTGTCTGATATTTTATCACCAGCAAAGAACATTTGAGGAGAATGTTGAACGTGGGAGTCTAGACAATGCATTTTACGTCAAACAGCGTCACCTGGAAAACTTTATTAGGAGTTTCAACTTCGACACGTTTCAGTCAACTAACTAGAAATACTATATAAACTAGCGCTATCATACTACACATTTGCTTGATTCATTTGGTTAAACTCTGCTTAATTTATAAACTTATTATAGTCGAAGACGCCTTCGTCGAAGCTTATGTATTCTGCTTGTGCTTACATATGGTAAATAAATATGGTATACGTTGTACTAAGTAGAAGATCACACGTCTGGGGTTTGCTAGAGAGCCATCGATTGCAGTATTCTAGAGATTCTAATAACGTATTGGGTCCAGAAAACATTACTAAATTATGCAGAGCTCCATAAAAATGTGTCAAGCAGCAATGTAGAGGTAGGCGCATCCCAAGATGTACTTGAATAATAATCTATGTTCTATAGACTGATACCTGCCGCTTGATATAATCATTGCAATATTCTTGACAAATGCATATGATTTTAATACTTTTAGGGCAAAAAGCGATAACATTACGATACCCATAACCAGATAATATCTCAAAAACTGCTCAAGAGCATCATAATTCATAACACACTGAATGGAAAATAAAACTAGCAAATACACAAGGCAGGGTTTATGGCAAAAAGAAAGTAGTCTTTATCCTGCAATAAGACGTAGGGCAGAAATAACAAAGCAATATTTTATAAGCACTATAACTACAAGTGCCGTTTATTATTCAGCGTCACATACATAGTTTAAATTGCACGAATTCACACACTTCGGTTCTATTGTCTAGTTATTTGTTATCTAGATTGGCTGTTTATTTAAACAATTTATTATTTGCATATTGTACAGATAAGATATTCTCTAGCTATACGAATAGCTAGTCGATTCATGGTTTCCTTATTTTGTAACAACAAAGGATAGTAATTGTAATTTAAGTGGACGAAGCATAAGGTGCTGATTTTCTATGAGACCTTTAGTTAAAGTTGTGAAATGTCTATTTATTTATCTAAGCAGATGTACTGGTATTAGATATTTTCTACTATTCTCGATCAGAATAAGGTATATTCAATTGCGAAATATTCTTTTACTGTCTTGGAGCCAAATAATTGTACAACCTGCCTGATTTCTGCCGGTTACCGCAGCTTATGGATGCTTGCAAAACCATTATTCATTCAAAAAATGGAGTCGCTATTGTACTAGTGTAGGCGGCAAAGATCGTATTATTCTTTTTCTGAAAGGCTTATTTAGAAGCCTTGTTTCTATGCTTACTGCAGGAATACTACACAAGATTGCTTAGCACTTACTATTTTAGCCAGGCTGTCCTTGTTTAAGCGAAATTCAATTTTAGGCGAGTAACCCACTTAAGCATATCTCTCTTAAAATAATTAGAGTTACTTTTATATGATAGCCACAATCTAGTATTGGGTCTGTACATTTCTGAAGGGTTTACACCAACATTGCGTCAGCTGTTTAGGATTTATGCAATAGGTGGGTCTTTTTCTAGACTGCGTCCCATACTGACTAATTGTCGAACAAATAATCCTTCCCACTCGAAAGTCTAAAATGCCACTAGAAAAATGCGCGTCCCACGGTTAGCAATATGTGGAAGCGTATGCTTATATCACTAAAACAATTGTAAAGGTGCTTCATACAAATTTCTATGTACCATATAATCTCAATGCAAAAAAAATTGTGGTAGATATTTTGCTGGGAGTATTCGCATTTTCGTGACGCTTATCTCGCAAACTTATACCCTGTCTTGTAGCAAGCTTTGCAGATAATAAATACACGATGTCGGTATCGGTGCCGTCAGCATTAGACACAGGAGATATCGCGAACTAGCGGCAGGCACCTGGCTTCATTTCATGTTTATCACCGGCGGTACAAGTTGATCCCGCAACTCACCGCAAGCGTAGGCAGCCACAGGCCTTTGTCGGCAACATCGTGACAACTAAATTCATTGAGCTCACTATGGGAAACTCAGATCGGCTTTCAGCACAGATTGCGAGCCCAGGGCGAGCGATCAACCGGAATTTATATTATACGTATACCATTACGTACGATGAATTCCTATGTCCGCCGTCTCGATAGTGACACTTTTGCCCTATTTAATATCAAACCAACAATACAAACTTTGATATTTCGCTTTACGCGTATTACGTTGAACAAACAATTATACGGTCAGTTACTGTGAGAACTAAGTTGCATAATGCGTGCGTTCTATTATCGGTCACCTAAAACGGTTACCACAATTCTGTGTTCCAATCTGGTTTACAATATTTCGTAAATATATTTTACGTAGAGGCGCTTACATAAATTATGACGCCATGGCGCCGTCACCGAGAATCTAAATTAGACGAAACTAAACACGGAACGATTTGTATAACACTATTAACTATTTTAGTTTTCATGAGATTTGATTTAATTTTACAATCCAAGTTCTGAAAATTACAATATTTATTAAAATTAACATTAAAATATATTATTTAATTTTCCTTTCAATAGTCTAGCCAATGTATTTGATACGAGAATATTGGCGTTAGCCAAAAAAATCGCGCTTTCTTTAAATGTTTATGGACTTTGATGGGCATAAAATAGTAATGCAACATTTTGCATTAAAAACAAGAAACGGCCGAAATATTATTGGCTTTGTTTTCATTATTGGAAACACTTATCAAGAATACCGTGTCAGCTAAAGAATAGATGACACAGTTTTTTATGCATTTTCGAATTAAATGGTATTAATAATGACGTCGAACGCAATATATTTCAAGTTGTGTGAAAAGCGGCGCAGTTTCCATAATGTCCATGTTCTAGACATAGCAATATTACATAGTGAACAACAAGCTATTTAATATTGCTGACTGGACAGAGATAGCAATACAAGCATTTTAGATAGCAGCGTAGATAGCAATATTAGCATGTGACGTTCACGTTATTCTCCAGTGGCACTGTCATTGGGAAGCTTCAAAAGAATAACTCACTTAATCATAATGTCATATGCTCATTTATATTTTATATGTATTCGAAAAACGTTTAATTCGAATTTCATTGTTTTCTGGGTATATTTTCATTACATATACTATTCCAGAACTAAATAACTGTTACTAGACGGTAACAAATTGGACCATTATTAAGTCATATTTTTCTTACATGTTGTGGCTCAACATAATTATGGTATACTGTATCGGGTTCTACGATAAATCACTTTAGAAAGTTACTAACGTTTAATCACGTCATAAAATCGATTGTGAGGCGTCCTTCGGAGATAGGGACGTTTATTTTGTTTCTGGGCGTTTTGTTCCCCGCAGGTAGATCGCTTGTATACTAGTGTTGTTCCCATAACATTTTTCTTTGAAGGATAATAATCTCACAAGTACGTGACAAATCATAAAATTGTGGATTATAGTGAATGAAGCAATCTTTTATATGACTTTTAAGGTTTATAATGGAAAAATGTCAGGTAACATTTTAAAGTTACATTTTTATTGGCGGCATACCAGTATAATTGTGGACGTTTAATATCGACGAGTTAATTTATTCAAAAGCGTCGCCGCTTCGACCTTTATTGCTTAAAGCCGTAATCTTGCCCCAGTGTATGTATATTATTTATTATTGCCGCAAATGTATAAATTAGAGAAAATTTGGGGACTTGTATAACTAGATTTTAATATCGTATTACTTGTTTATCAAAATATTTATAATAATTACGTTGTTTTTGTTGCTTTTTGAGGTGATTCGAAGATTAACATGTCATTTATATGCCTGTTTAAAGGGAAATTTGATTTCTTTTCTATATTTTAAATATTTTATTTACTTACGTAAAAATATATGTCCTTATCAAACCAGCTAAAATTATTTTATAAGATCTTGCATTTTATAAAAACTCCGCTACACACCTGTTTGCGACAAAGTTAATTGAGTTTAAATATTTCGCAGCATATAAACTGCATCTTACAATATGACTAAACGTGAATTCGATTCCTATTATAGTCAAATAGGCTCAAGACTCGTTCTCATGGGCTTAAAATTCTATGAATATTTTTAGTGATCGGTATCCGGTGCATGGGCGCGTTGAGTTGCGCAGGCGCAGCAGGGGTGTCATCCATCACTACTGGACCGAACGAGCGAATGTCAACCGTCCGTAAACAGACGAACAAAAAGTAAGCATACGGGCACATCTTAGAAACAACAACTATAATCATTAGTTGATTTTGTAATAAAAAATATTTTTGTAAAAATAATGTCCTACTTACAAACGTGACATCTGCGTCACTGTTTTTAAGTTCAATAATAATAGACCGAGCAAACACTGACCGGTCATTGATAATGTCGTAGAATTAAATAAGAACAATCACCCAAATACAAACTGTAACAGTTCATTATCTAATCATTACATTATATTAAATAAGAGATAAATCATCATGTGCGTCTGCAGAGCTATCAGGAAAGGCCAGTCTCAGTGCGTTGCACTGCAAGCTAAAAATACCAGGTTGAAAGCCTAAATACGGCTGCGTTACGTTAGGAAACTATGTTTCTCTCTGACTCGTTTGGTAGCCAGCCTTTGAGGAAATTTTATTCTATATAGTGGCGACTACACATATTATCGTTTTGTGTGCCTTTTCTTTGATTTAAAAAAGAAGTGTGCCTAAATTACTTACGACAGTCGACATCATAATATACGTATGTGTTTGTTATGACTGTTGTCTAAAGAATAACTGACATGTTTCTTTTAACAATATAATTACTTTTTGACCTCATACTTGGTACTTATAAATACTGGTTCACAATGTTCACATACACGACTCCATGTTCATACTCTGTCATTGCTTACCTAGTCAAGGTGGACCACACGCTTATTTTAGTTTATAAATATATTATAAAGAGGTATTATTTTTAATAGCTTCCGTAGCTAACACTTATAAACATCAAAGTCGAAGCTCTGAAAACACATTCCTATAATTATTTAGGGATGCATCAGTATGAATATACCAGAAATAAAACATATTAAGATCCAATCTGTTTAGCCCTTTTTATTTAGGAAGTTGTGACGCAACGTCTATCTCAAGAGGGTGATCAAAAATAATTCAATCACTTACCCTCTTACTTAAAACCGAAGAAAAAGTTACACGTGCTATAAACAAAAATGTTGCTCTGCAATATTATACCTTGCATCGAATGCTCTAAGACATAATATTGCTAAACAATATTTTAGTTTATGCTACGAATAAATTTATTCTTCGTTAATTAGTAACGGGGTCACTCTGTTACTAATAACCGAAGAATAAAGATGTACTTAGCATAACCAAAAATATTGTATAGCAATATTGTGCCATAGTGCAGTTATCGTAAGATATTGATATAGCTGTTATTTTATTACTTCTGTATGAATTTATTATTCGCTTACAATAATCACAGGTTAAAGAAATGGGGCGAGAAACTGATATAGAATAAAATATAAACGAATAACTTACGCGGTAAACACAGTATTGACACATTAAACTTTAAGATTTCTTACCTTTCACTGATTCTTAATTTAAAGTGATTAATCTTAGGTATAAATTAGTATGTCTACAGAAATATTGAGCAACAAAATGTCACAGGGTTAAACGAGTAACAAACCAGACATGTCACGTTAATCAAAACACGCTGGCAAACTGATGCGTTTGCAACTGACCCAGGTGACTCTCACGGTAAATAGGTGTCTGTATCATTAATTATAACTATGCTAATTAATTTATTATCAGTCATACGGTAGTAAGATGAACGCTGTTTACTATTTGTCTCCTATTTTAATTGACTTTCACGTCCGCAATTAGTTCTTATAGTATAAGTGGAAAGTCTTCCTGATGTGTTGCAAGTGATAGGTTATCAGTATCACTTATCAGCTTAACTGTCTTAACTTTTAGCCTATACAAACATCGTAAATACGAAAATAACTATATATAAACGTTTTACAGCTAAAGGGTTGAATTGATTTTGGTATGGTGATAGCTTAAATAGAACATGGACTGATGTACCTAGATAACATAAAAAAATACGTGCGAAGTCGCGGGCACACTTTGACTAAAATATACATAATAGATGATAAAGAGAAAGAGATAAAGTGAAATATAAATAATAGAGCGCGATATACATGTTTGTTTTTTAAAAAGAATGTTAAATGACAAATTTTGGGATAAGATAATTCTATCAGGCGAATGTTGATGTTTGGTATTTCTACGCGAACCTTTTTTAATCTAATTAGGTAGGTACGTTAAATAACTATAGATTTTATATGTATTATTTAATTGCATTTCATCTGATTATGTTTTAACATGAAATATTTGCCTTGTTAAATCTTTTGTAAACAGAGGATGAATTTATATTCGCTCCGGAATGCAGGTACAATAATATCTTAGGAAGAAAACCAGAGAACAGTTAAGTACAGAAGAAGGTAAATTTCGGTGCATGTTGTAATTGTTTTCATTGCATAATGTTGCCGATTGAACGGCTTGTTCGGATCTCGGTATTGTGGACATTTTTACGGCCATCGAGGGCGCCAACACATCACACGTATGATGCGTGATGGGCACGCGCCGGCGGCGTGACACTGCGTTTATATTTACATGTCGCTTAAAATCCTTGTACCTGATAGTTTATCAGTAAGATCCGATGAAGTATTAACAATATTATACATAAACAAAGCAAACGATGCGTAACATTGATGCATAGGTTAAATATCTCAAATTAATTTGTCTAGTGGTGCGCGGGCGGCGCTCTCGGCCCGGGCGCGCACCTCGCCGCCGCTCATTCGCACCAAGCGCAAGCGCCGGGTGGTTGCGCACTACACGTACTCGCAATTTATAAATCCACCCTCAATATTTAAATAAATAAAATAAATTACGAAATAATAAAATACAAATAAATAAAAAGTAACTATTATTAATATTAATAGAACGCAGATCGTAAACAACACGCAGACATCGAGTGACAGTTATCTTTAGTGTCTTCATTAATTATTAATATATGAACAAATAAATAAATAGTAACTAAGTGGAACAGGACTAGACTTTAAAGTGTTATTAATGAGCCCGTGTGCGCCTAAGAAGCGAAGCTCGATGAGTTCCCCCAAGCTGGAGATGTCGCTGGAACATCAGATGCCTGTGTTGATGAACAAGGTAAAGATAATTTATTTACGAACCATCATCGATTTTTATCGTCTCACCCTTTGCCCCTGCGTGCTCTTGGTCACCTATATTATTGTGTTCAATTTGTTTATTTGCCGGTTTACACAGATTTGTAAAATTAATGATAAGTATAGTAATTATAATATTAATTAAAGAGTAAATAAAGCAAAGATAATCACGTTGTAGACGCATTGTAGTATAATTAGTATGCTGTTAAATGATAATTTTAACATGAGAATAAAGTATTGTTTAACTTATTTTTGTACTGATATGTTTTATAAATAAGTTTGTGTTAACAACGAATTTACATAACAATTGCTCGGAGTAACAATAAAATGCATAAGCAGTTTTTATCGCGATGCCGGCTGCGGGTGTGTGAACGAATATCCGTGCAACAAGGAGCGTTGTCCACGTCGGCTAATACCTCCCGACATAGCTACTCTATTTACCGGTACTACTGGCAATTTAGTATGCAAAACATCTCGCTAGCATATCCAGTTTCAGGATCTTGCTGTAAATTATTAGGTATTCCTCGGGCTGAGTTATGCGCACTCAATGTGAGACCGCGGCCATCGGACGGGGCGGACGTTACCCGACCAAGTTATTGCGGCTAAGCATGTAATCATATTGATGAACGGCTCCTGGGGTTGCGGCGCGGGCGGCGGTGGTGCATAATAGTGCAGGATGCGTGCTACAAACTGATACTTAAGTATTAAGAGCTATCACCATACTTGTCCCTCCAAGTGGTGCTTAGCAAGATTGTAGCGAAGCATCGAGCAATGGTATAAGTCTTTGTTTACCAAAGAAGTTAGGGACGACCCCATTCTGTTATCAATGTACACTCAGGATTTGATGTTATCGTCACGCAGCGAGTGGTCATGGTTGTAAATACAAAGGCAGGTAGTCTTACTTGTAAATACAGACATTACATATTATTGAGCTTTAAACATTTCTTTAGTTAAATATTCTAAGATTGTAGCAAGTGAAATCTTTTCTTCATATTCCGCTTTAACACCTACGAAAGTCAACCTCAATTTTGTCAACTCCAAATAGAACGTTTTAGTCTTAAAATTGATTAGACTCAGAGCTAATAAATTAGAACAAGGCGTAATGTTTTACAGTCCTGTTTTCTCAACGCTAACAAGATTTTGTGGAACCAAATAGTATTTGTTAGCTTGTTAGATATGTACTAAATATAATTTGTACTCCAGCTGCACTCGAATAGCGTAATGGAAGTACGTGCTAAGCATTTGAATATTTGTTACCAATAGGTACTACTTACTGCATTTTATTGAACACATAACATACTCATTATAGAAGCACTGGTTCTGTAGTAAGTCTTTGTTTTCTTCGTTATTTTATTTAAACGCTGTCTTGACGGGAGGTCTTAAGTCTATAAATTCATCAAAATTCGCACAGCAAACATGAAACTGTACTACCAGTGTTACATGTATCATAGGATTTGACAAATTAGATTCAAACTCATCAAATAATCATTAATATTGTAGTTTGTAAACTTATGTCACGCGTAGACATGTGCTGTTGTTTGTGAGTTTGTGAGATACAGTGACATAAACAAGGCGACAGGTCAGATATTACGATCAATGCGCCTAGTATCACTGTCAACACGATCATCGTAAAAGCACGCGGGTAAACACATGATAGTCACGACTTCAACGTATACTAATGTAGCTTTTACCGATGATCCGATTTATCAATATTTATCTTTTGACTATTAGATAATTTTTGTTAATTTTTGTAAATAATGGCGCCAATGTGTTTAACTCATCACTTTATCGTGCGAAAACCCGCGAGAGTCCTCTTTCATTTCGTTTACAATCACCACTACACAAGTACAGTAACTGTACTCTCCGCTACTCTTTACAGCTGGTATTTTCATAATACAACAAACGACCTACCTGGCGGTTACTGTAGCTTTGATCGTTTGCAAAATCACTCTCGCGATCCCAAAAGGTAAAGGAATTAAAAATGGGATGAAGAGGGATTCTTATTTACCAGGCGAAACGCAGTAACGATATTATGACTCTTGATTCCGGCGTCTCATTCGTACTGTCACCAAATAACTGCCAACGACAGACCACTCAAAAAGATTTTACATCACGTAGGTACCTACATTTATTTCATAAATTCAAACCATGTTATATTTAAATAAACCGTGATAAAAAAATCGATAGAGGGTAATAGTCTGGCATGGCTGACGAAATGTGGGCGTGATTCACCTCTGCCTAACCTTCAGTGTGATGCTGGCGTGATGTTAGGTTATGTTGATAAATTTCTTATCCGTTCACGACTGTTATGGCGGTATAGTGCGTGCCTACGGACTCGAGAGACCCCAGCCTTTGGGGGCTTGCGTCAACTGATTATAGAGAAATAATTATGTTTATTTATATTAGTATGTTTACAAAACAATACAACTTTTTATCACAGTAAAAATATAGAGTACAAATGAATCAAAGAAAGGTCGAATTCATTTAAATGTTTTCAATTACATAATATGACTATTAGCACTAAGGTCAAGTATGTACTTTATTGTTTCGTGCCAATATACTCGAGTGAAATAATTTTATAGCCACGAATAAAGAAGAGTTTGGGACTACTAAATCCAAGCTTACACATATTTAGCATATACCTACTTTTAGGTGTCCATGTATAAATGTAATGGTAATTAATTACATTTAATAAAACCATAATTGAAATTCCAACCTAAAAAGTTTTGTAAATGATTTTCCTAATTATACTAAATTTACGTATGCGAATAGCAGCGATAGCTCAGTGGGGAGACCAACAGACTGCAATGCAGAGGGTCTCGGGTTCGAACCCACGTCGCGTACCCCTGACTTTCGGAAATTATATGACTTTTCGAAATTATGTGCGTACTGATTGCATTTATCGCCTGCTCCGTGCCTCGGAGAGCGCGTTAAGCCGTCGGTCCCGGCTGCCTTGAACACCTATGGCAGTCGTTATTGGGTAAGTCAGTACCCTCTAATATCCTGACACTGGTCTAGCCTTAGGGTATCGTTAGCCTTCGGGCTGCGGAGGTCAGGTAGTAGCCACACCGTGTAAAAACTGATAACCAGTCAAATCCGGTTAGACTAGAAAAGCCGACCCCAAGTGACTTGGGTATAATAAAGGCTAAGAGAGAAGAAGAAGACTAAATTTACGTATACGTAAATTTACTTTAAAATTAATAACTTTATTTATTTATCCTCACTTCACAATTTGAATTGTGATATTATGTTGAAAACTTCGTCTCAAGTTTATTCAACTTAGCCACGATGGGGCTAACATATTACTCTGTAATAAAAGCCTCTAAATAAAGAAAGATTAAAAAAAAAAAGTTTATTCAACTTACATTACGTATGTGTTTGTTGGGTGAATACCATAGACAAGGCACGCATTTTGCATATTATACCGTACACGAAGAACACGATGCACAATGTGTATAATTCGTTCCCGAGGAATGCATTTTAATTTAAAACGCTTGTAATTTTTATTCTATGTTCCAAAATTTAAACTTTAACTTTAAATTCCTTACGCTGTAAGCAATATGACTAAACATTTAAAAAGTCTGTTATTTGACCTATAGCCCTGAATTAGTTCAATGTTAACTTTATTGTTCTTACGTTGCATTTTAATGTCGCATAAATAACTCGTAGCGAAGTCACGGTCATTCACCCCACGTAGCTCGAAATAGTAGAGGAATCTAAATTGTCTTTCTCTTAAAGAAACTTACAATTTTGGATTCGGATAGTGAAATGAGTTTTAAACTTCTACTTTTGTTGAATAATACTATATACTTAAGTCCTCAAAATTAGATAAATTCAATAATGAAGATTTTAATTACGTTTTTTTATTATTTAATGTAGAATTTATTACGCATTTGAAGTATTTAGATAGGTTATGTTCTGTTCCTTTTCCTCGAAACATCACTGTGCAAAGAACTTATGTAGGTACCAGATAGTTTCGTCACAACCTGTGATGTTGTCTTTGCCTAATTATACTTTTTAGAATAGTCGCAAGATCCGTTTGACATTGTCGTTAGTCCATAAAATAAATGGACTAAGAAATAAAACGTCTAGTATTCATTCGTAATTTCGAGAAATGGCTGGTAGCCAGCAATGTATTCCTATCTACATATATGTATAGTCTAGATCTAATTATATATTATTGGATCGATCGTCACGTACACAGGTGTATTCCCAGTTTTCTAATATGAAAGCTTTTGTTATGGAGTTTATATTTAAAGGAAGTATTTTCTTCGTATTGCAAGGATCAAATTAGCCAGTGGCTCGAAATATCTGGTGGTTTTAACGTTAATTCCGATATTGTGGGTTTATTGTATAAAATATAGTGTTAGGAATGATTGCCGCTAAATAATTCTGAGAAGTATAGCACCGAAGTGCTATTCAGGATTAACTAGGTACCTGCGAATATTCTCGCAGGATTAAGTACTAGCTACTGTCACGACGGACCTAACTATAATTATCTTAATAATTGGTAAGTATACCTTTTTGGAAATTTAGTTTTCTGCTCTTCTTCTCCAAACTTCACGTAAAAAGTAAAGGAAAGGTTCAAAAAACCTACAAGGTTTTTCTTCACGTAATAATATATAGATGACCGTGTTTTAGTAGGTATTGTGATATAGTTGTAATAGCAAATTAAGCAACGGTGGTATTTACGATCACAATGAACGAACAATAAGAAAGATATATTTTAAAAATGTATTTTTTATCACGGCTCAATGTTATTATTATGTTGAAATGCACAATAATACTGATATCAATTAACACAGTTTTCTTATCAGTTTTATTATCTTCTAATATTAACACGAACATCTATAGGTATATATAACCAATAAGATATATTACCGTAATTTTTACGACAGTTTATATACGCGGTTAACGCGGTTTTATTTTAATTAAATATATTTTAATCTAGTAGCTTCAGATGCATTTTATTATTTAGTTATTTAAAGATTGGATACAATTTATAATAAAGCAACTTTTAATGGTATTTAGCTTAATTAATAAGTAAATAGTCTTTTTATTAGTTTGTATCAAATTTGAATTGTGTCATCTGTTAAAGTGCTTTTTGTACAAAAGTCAGAATACCACTTTTTAAAAAGAATATTCATTCTAAGTTCAAATTATTAATTGCGTGATTCAACTGATGCACCGCACCTATTCAATATCAGTCTGGTTTTGAATTTTGAATAATTCACTAGAATAAAAAATAAAAACAATAAATAAACAAAACATAGCTTGAGAAAAAGGTTTTAAAAGAATAGAGCATCTTAATTTTCCGTAGTTGGACGTTTGTCAACAGTGTTATACTCATTTGCACGTGTATAGCCATAATTTGACTGGACCGCTATAAATACCTATACTTATGCAAGACTTTCAAATATAATCGAAAACAGTATGGCTGACAAAATGTATAAAATATAATCGATTGCACGATATCACAGCGGACGAAATTATTACCTCAATATTAAGAAACCCCTCAGTGTTGCAAATTCGATGACATCGGGTGAAAATATGAGAAAATGTGTAAAGTTCAAATTACAGTTTTTTTATGGTAAAGTTGGCAAACGAGCAGACGCATCGCCTGATGGTCAGCGATTACCGCCGCCCATGGACACCATAGTTGAATCAAGTTTAGCGGATCGTTGTTTTGTAAAAATATACCACGACAAGGATACTACCAACGGAAACTGACTATAGTTGGTTTTAAAAATTAAACTAATAAATAGCAATATAAGCGAAAAGGCTTAAGTGAAAGAGATTTGACGGCCTCGATGGCGTAGTGGTTAGTGTAACCGACTGCCACGCCTGAGGTCGCGGGTTCGATTCCCGCACAAGTCAAACATTTGTGTGCATGAACATGTATATTTGTCTTGGTCTGGGTGTTTCTATGTGTAATAGGTATGTATTTACAAAAAAAAAGTATATATGTATGTTTATCCATTGTCTAGTACCCATAGTACAAGCTCTGCTTAGTTTGGGCTAGATGGTGTTGTGTGTATGTGGTAGAATATTAGATAGCTGTCATTCCAACAATTGCGCTCAATTTTTTTACGAGGACTTTTTTGTTTTCAGGCCAATAAAAAATTGTCCCATCATACGCGAATAACACATCTTCTTTTCTGTACAAAACCAATAAACGAAAGTCAGTTTTGAAATAAAATATGAATATACTAAACATATCATAAAGCATTATTTTTCATTCGTGTTTTTGTTATTGTGAATATTTTTGCTGTCAGGGCTGCAAAACTGTAGTTATCTGTTAAGGAAATATACAAGAGCGTCGAAGAATATAATGTAGGTAAGGAGCGATAATGGATAACCTTAAAACTGGTTGACGACTGCTTCTCAAGGCATTTGTAAACAAATAACTTATACAGTAGTACGAGTTAAATGCATGCCGTGCATAAAGACAATAATTGTACATGTTTTAAATTTAGTTCGGAGAAGCAATATTAATTTTCTTCATTATGTCATTATGCCCAAGCATATTTAGTTGAACTACGAACTCGCTGTACCTACATGGCCAATTAGTTGTTTAAATTGGGTAAATAATTGCACAAAAAAAATTTTATGTATTTATATTAAATAATTTAGTTTAGCTATTTACATACATAAAAAATATAATAATTGAAAGTAATTAAAGACATACCATTTAAAAGAAACTGAAATAAATATAATATTTATTTTAGCGTAACATTGGTGAAAATACGTTCCAACACAACTGTATATCTAAAATGGCTCATAAAAAGAACAATGGGATCGAATGAATACGTTATCGCACTTGCACGCACTTCGTATAAAACTACTTTCTTTTATTGTGAACAGTTCGGAAGATGTGCAGGCAGTAGTCAAGGCCGCCTGGCTGTGCGGTGCATCTCACAGGACAAGTTTGTGCCTTACATCAGCTAGGATAATAACAAA
Source organism: Catocala fraxini (assembly GCA_930367265.1). Taxonomy (NCBI): domain Eukaryota; kingdom Metazoa; phylum Arthropoda; class Insecta; order Lepidoptera; family Erebidae; genus Catocala; species Catocala fraxini. The sequence goes on from OV884039.1 coordinate 10,621,871, forward strand.
CAGCCAAGATTCTCATTTGACGCAAATCGCACGGATATCAGCCATAAAAATAGAAATTAAAGCAAAGTTAACGCGATTCTATTACGTAAAACTGACTTTATGACCGATGAGCAAGTGCGGATTTGTAAACATTAATCAGCCGCTATTAATACATATTTAATTATGGTAATTTCCTACATTCCTATTGCGTTATAGTTACGAAATATAACACCGTTCAATATTTTAAACTGCGACTGAGACAAATTTGCTGTCGCCGGACGGAATTATTACGAAACAAACAATCTGTCAGTTGCTGGAATACCAGACATTGAAAACCATTGTGCATGGCCGCCGGCGGGCCACTGCAACTCAAGACATTAAATACAAAGCATGTTACTTTAAAGTTAAATGTAAATAAATTTACTTGCAAAGAATAACAATATCTAATGACAAGATACTTAATTAGGAGATCAGTTAATACGTTAATTACTTAAGCCTTTTACGTATCGTAATTAAAGCGATTCAAATTCGGAATGAATCAAACTGGCCGTTCAGAAACATGAAGAACGTAGCAGTATGTTAAATCTGTTGTCTATGGAACATCTTACGTCACCACTCAATGAGAAAAGCATTGAAGTGGATCTAGTAGGACATTGAATTGTATGTACTAAGGATTTATTAGTTAGTTGTCTTTAATTGCGGATACAATTATGGACATGTGACTAACTTATTCAATACATACGTGGTTTATCTTAGAACTGTATAGAATCAGATAAATATCTATCTAGTCATAATAAAATGTTTGATGCATTGGGAAAGTCAACTCGGCAACTGCTTACCAATGCATGGCGTGTTGTGTCCGATGATCACACGGCAGGGAAAAATGTATGATGTGCGACATTATTATGATAGTCTCGGCTTAAAGCAGTATATTATGTCCATACCATATTATTCATCATTATAACGGCAATAGTTAGTCACACTGAATTTCGGCAGCTATGCAAACTCCGTAATTCGGGCCTCGCCTATAGTCGTCTACCGGATGACGTAAAGAAACCACAATTTCCTGAAAGAAAATCCCAATAACACTATCGAATAACGATTCCAATGTTTGTAAATCCCGGTGATACAAACATTATTCCACATTGCAGTAGCAGTACTTTATAGAGTTTTTACAATGCGGCGTTTTTACATCATATTTTATATTTACATTTCTTCTTCCTATTGTCTTCTATATCTTCGTATATATTTTGCAAATTCAATAATATCTAAGCAATTGCTAAAGATATGGTTGTAACTCTTAGAAGTAAAATTATCCCCATGATAAATTGCATTCAAATCGGCACAGTGGTTTAGTTATGAAAACATAATAAACAGATAGAGTATTTTTGCATTTATAGTACATACGTTGAATTTAATGTTGTTTAATGTGTTATTTTAGCGAAGCATCCTTCAAGCATAGTTGATTGTTAGCATTTTATGTGTGACTTTAGAAGAGTGTTTGTAAACACAATAGAAAGGCGACGTGTTTGGTGCGTGCTCAATACTCGACGTAATCGTAATCATACGACCGGCTGCCAGTCACCTCTCGACGGCGACAAATATTTGAACAAGCAGCACTACGTTACAAGAATGACTACCTGCCCGGTATGCAGCAATAGACGCGCGGTGGGTGTGGGTAAAAACATATTATGTCTAGTGACATATTTGTTTGCGATAGACCCTAAACTAAACCTTCATTCTTTAAAAACGTCATATTAGATGTTCTATATCGTCACGGTAAATAATATACTATATTTTTCTAGGTGACGGTACGGTACGACATTTATTTCTTGTACCTAATAAAAGGTGTTGAATATATGATCCTGATCGAGTCTCATAAACGTCATAAGTGAACTGAAATGCGTTTTATGTTAACATTTGACATTTGTTTTAATTTATGAAAATACCATTTGTGATATTTTTGAAACTGAGCGTTGATTGGAACTCTATTTTGAAGAGTTTTATCATGACAATAATTAACACTCAGATCCCGTGTACGTGCAATATTCTTCGCCCAAAAAAGCAGATTTCTAAGAAATATGATACACAATCCCGTGGAACTATGTTGTTAGAAATGTAAACGTGAATCAGAATGTCACTATGAAATGCTACATGGAACACTGGTATATCAGTACATGCAATAACAAAATGTCGTATTTGTGAAAGCGCTTTGATTTTCTTCCAAACCGGTCTCCCACTGACAATAATCAAGCTTGTTAAATCACTGCAGTTGCTATACAGCTTCGACTACATTGTAAATAAATTATGAGTATCAATGTAGGATAATTACTACAGGATAGCTAGGGTTGCAACAGCGGGTACATCTTCTACGTGTTATGATTCTCATTATAGATTGCCGCCGCCTGTATGCATAATAAGTAATTTTATTTTTGGTATTAAAGCTGTTTTTGATTAGGAAAATTCTGTGTAATCGCCTGCAACTGCAACTAACGTGTTGTGATTTATATTTTAACTTACGTTTTAAATAAGTCAAATTGTTTCTACTACGTTTCATGGGATGGATGAACATACAGTTTTTACTACACAAAATATCTCTAAACAGCTTTTTACACAATTATGTAGCCCTAGAAAATGCTGTGCCTTTAACCTTATTTTCGCACTAGGTGGCCTAGCCTCCAGCGAAAGCTAGATAATGATAGATATACAGACCTGAAGATTACACCTTTTATACAGATTAAATCTGTATTAACCGTTAAATCAGATTAAATTTATTTAAGTGATTAAATCTTGAATAGCTTTCATCCCTTTAATCTGCCAAGTAGCTTTTCTCCCTCGTCCCCTACTATTACATCGTGATGATAGAAACATCGCGGTGTAGTGTTGGATATTAAACATGACAGTAATAACTTGTCACGTTTATAAACTTTAATTTCCTCGCTCTCCGTGGTTTGGAGCTAAAGTAGGTAGTAAGTTATTCGTATACCGTTACGACGTGGATACGTCGTGTTCGTGCACAGACGAAAGAAAATAGACTTAGAAAGACAAGATCAGAGGTTTTACATAACGCTCATTAAACATACAAATTATTAAAAGAAACTATTTTAAATAAGCTGGTCCAAGGACAAGACAAGGCTGGTGAACGAAATGCCGAGTGTGTAGGTGAAAACGTTACAATGTCACTCGTTTGGCAAATTTTCCGAATAGGAAGTATGTTGTGGGCCGTGCCCCTTTTTGTTTACTAAGACACATTCTGCGTTCTGATGAGTGAGGAGCCATAGCTAAGGCTACATTAGTAGATATAGTGCCAAGCGCGTGATTTTGTTTTTACACGTTTAACTGACGTCTGAACACTATTTTAGTTCACAAAGTGAAAGTCACGACTCCTACAGCGTGTACCAGGTCGTTCCCGTTTCTTTAATTGCATTCTTTAACATATTTTATTGATTCATTCTCAACATTGGCGTGTTAGGAACGGCCGCGTCACACGAATTAGACATGTTAATAAATTATTGATTAGTATAATACAATTTGTTTGTGATTTCGTTTTCTTTAATAATAAAAAGTTTTGGTCATAATGACATCTTATTTGCTTACGTAAACTTTTTTATATTAGGCTATCATTTGCTTGTTAAATGTTTAAATGTCAATTATACAGTTGAGTCAACTTTAGACAAAAGCTCGTCTGCTTTCCGCTGTGTCTATTTAAACTCGATGTTATTCACAGAATACATATATTGGAATGTCTTCTAAAACAATTCGCTATTGATTTATCCTCCATCAATAGACATTCAAATATTGTATATCTAATACAATTCAGTTGGCTTATCGCCAATATCATCGAAATGTATTTGTAATGAAAGCATCATGTATGAAACGCCGGTGATATGGTAATCTTAGTTGCGATAAAAACAAAAATAGTCGAGATACCAGTTCAGTTTCGTGGTACGCGAGCTTGGAGCAAGCTAGAGATGAGTGACGGGCTAATCAAGTATTGTTAAGTGATAAGGTCGAGTCGAGTGTCTGTCGGTTTCACTCTTTCATTCATTGTTTGATGAGACGTGTGCGTACGTAGCCATCTGCATTGTGCGGACGCGATGTCCATGCACACAAACACACACGACGAATTGACCGCTATTCGTCCTTTACACTCTTGCCGAACCTGTTTAATTGCTTATATTAAAACTAATATACTTTTAACATAACTACGGAATCTTAAATTAGTAAGTGTTTATCTTTTTTACTTATATTTTTTTTGGGCAATGAGTTTTGTCGTCATTTTATCATGTATATATACAATAATCTAATCTGAATACAAGAGAGCGTTTACTCGCGTAGTCCAGCACACCTGGTTATGCTTATTGTTATAGTCAATATGTCAGAAGACAGATAAGTACGTAAATAACGGGGTATAGTATTAACCTTGATTGAATGTTCTAGTTGCAATGTCAAGGCTTCAGTGCTCGATATTGAAACCAATATCGTTTAGAGGAAAATCGCGTGAATGTGCCGCTCAGCTGTTTCTGATTAATTTTACACATCTTTCCTAGTTATGGCAGCTATATTTTTTTTTTTATGTTGACAGTGATGACGTGAATTATTGTTTATGGTAAGATATCATATATTTTATGAAAAGGTTCCTTTTGATACGTTAATATTATGAATATAAAAGTTGTCTACTCTAATTACTGTTTTGACGTATTGATCACTTAACAGGTTTAGAGGCAATTTATAGTAAATTTCGTAGCACGATAGTTCGAATCCTAGGGCAGAATATTTTAATTTAAAAAAAATGCTAAGACCGACGCGATCTTTGTTTATAGATAAAATCATTATGATGAATGAATATGAGCATTGCCAATACATATGAATTATTTACAACAAATAATTATATAAAAAAACATAACAGGTACCTACGACTTCTGTTATTATAGATAAAAATAAGGCATATATATTTAATACTCAACGCTACTGAACATGACGTTTCGGGTTTCATTCCCAGGCTAAGCGAAGTGGTACTGGGATTTTCTGAGTATACAATCAAAATCTAGAAAGAAAAGTTAATAGGCTCATTAAGTGAGACCAAAATTCATAGTTGGTAAATGTGGCTGTAATAGATACATCTCTGCCTACTTCTTTGGTAATATAAATGCCAGACTATGTAAGTATATTTATTTATACTATAATACATAACACCTAGTATAGTATAGGGAAAAAAAAACAATAATATCGTTTGAGGACACTTACATTAATAAAACCTTTTTGGAATACCTATATGTTATTCATCCTCTTTAGCTACATACTAACTCATTGACATAATTAATTACCACTCCACATAACAATGTAACAGAAGCTTACAATTCAATTAACGTTAATAAAAACAATTTGCTTTAATTCAATTTAAAATTGCACAATGCATTGCCAACGGCGAGTATATTTAATACGTAACATCGTAAACATAATATACTATTTATTTTATTTAGGTTTAAGCACAACATTATTTTTCATAAAGAATTGTATACATAATTCACTTACTGAGAAACAATGTTTAAAACTAAGATTAATATTTTGAGCGCACATGGGCACGCAAATAAAATAAAAACAAAATTAGAAAAATAATAACAACGATGTGGGTAAACAAATAACATAGA